>OZ007576.1:18303810-18656310 GCA_963931925.1 Onchidella celtica | reverse complement strand
CATGGCCACTTTCCTCAAAATTTATTGATATTGGAATAGCTCCCTTAGAGACTGTAACGAAATGCCGCGTAATGACCGCCCACTTGCCCGTTCGATCGGTCCACCTTCCTGATCTATTGTTCCAAGTTATGTCTCAGGCTACCTGCGAGTAGAGCAATTATCTCTGACCCGTCCACCTAATACCCCAGCGTCAGAGTTTGGCCACCGTAGAATCTTTGTGGACGTTTTTATGGCTCACGAATTCGAGCTAGCTAGAACCTCCCAGTTTTCCCCTCTGTAATTTTCTGTAATTTTGAGTTTCTGTATATATTCCAGAGCAAATCTGGAGTCGTCAGTCCGCTTGCGATAGACTCACTGCGAGGTCCTGCTCGTGCGAAGCAGTGTACCTGCCTGTAGAACTCAGGCGTGTATTTACAGTGTCTATTAAGGCCTGTATTAAAATTTAGCTCGTAAGGAGCGAGGTCCTGCTCACGTAGAGTGTTGTACCTGTCTGTCGTTCTTATTGTAAGACACAGACGTATATTAACATAGCCTATACGGTGTGTTAAGTTATCTCGTGTATAGAGCGTTTATGACTTTCAAGTTCGCGTAGGACTTAGTCATAGTAAATTACTGTATTTCTTGCTTCGTCAAAGCATTAAATAAGCTCAGTTAGAGCGGCGTGTGAGTCTAAGCTTAAAGTTAAAGTTAGCTCATGTACGCGGTGCATATATTGCACATATCTTAAGTTCTTAAGGAACTCGTTAATTTCCAGTGTTGTACTCGCTTCTTGTGGCAGTGTTAGACCTGTAAGTCTCAGCGTGACCAGGCAGGCTTCTGTCCGCGTGTAGGGCGTTGTACCCGGCGTTTCTGTTAATTGTGCAGAACAGCGGGAAGGCTAGAGGCCAAGACCATAAAGTAACCACCTTAAAGTATTTTAAAGTATCCTGTGCATATTGTTAGGACATTTCGATCCTGTTGTGTATCCTGTGACTGTGACCAGAGCCTTATCAGGACATTAGTTACATATAATTCTAGTAGTCATCTTGGGGATGTGGACAGTGCTTTTTATGTGGAGTAAGGACATATTTGTAATTGAGTATATCCTGTAGCTGTGCCCAGGACAGTATTGACAGTGTAACCTGTAGCGAATTTAAGAGAACATTATCTTTGTGGAGTCCAGTTCCTCAAGGGACCATTCTTCGGTTAGGACCATCATCGTCAAGATTACGGATTCAGAATATAGGACAAGTTTTAGTAACATTTTAGTTAGAGTAACTATTGAAAGAGTGTGGATATATCCTGTGTGAAACGTTCTTTGAGAGCAGAGCTGGTGAGATATACAACTACCTTTTTATCTGTGTTTTAGTGTGGCATACTATATCCATTTTATTGTCATTCCATTGTATTAATCAGAAACCTCTTCTTTCAGGGTAGTTAGTTTAGGTTATTGTTGTCACATTTATTATCTTTGGATCATTGCCATTTTAATATCTTTATGAAATATTTGTCCATCCTTTCTGTCACGTTATTTAGACTATTTTACTAACATTAATTAAGCCCCCATCCCACGTGTCCCAATAAATTTATTGTGTGTATAACTGTAAGGCACTTGTTTCTATTGGTGTGTTGTAGTCTGTAGCGTCCCACTAGTAGGACGATCGATATTTTCTCACCCCCCGCTTGGCGAGTCTCACTCGGCGACCTTCCTCCCCCCTCTCGCCAGCAAGGCCGGTATTTTTCTTTGATGTGGTTTGTTTGTTTCACTGTAGAATGTCTAGAAAATCTAGAAGGTACGGCAGTGTCCGAGATTACGCTAGGTCGACCTTGAGTGATGTAATTCTATGACGTGTCTGTGTACGATTGGGTGGCTTGTATGTGTCCCGAACGATCTAGGTCTGTCTCGTGCTTATGGGGCGGTTAAGCCGCTTCCTGAACGTTCCTAGACAGAATATATATAAGGAGGGCCAGGCGAGCAGGAGGTGTGCAAATCGTGGGTGAAAATCGTAAGGTGCAAATCGTAGGTGTGTAAATCCAGTTGTAGTAGAAGTATAAGTGCCTTCCCTGATAGGTGTAAGTAACTTGTGGATATCAGCTCTTGTTTACGGTTATTAAACGCTAGTATTAATTGTTCATCGGATCCTGTTATTTATTTCTACAACAGTTCGAGACAGTTTCGTTTTTAAGGGGTAGACGATCAATTCATCAGCTCTCCCCATCATAACGTGCTGAATTTTGCATCAACTGTTAGATATTGGGGGCTCGTCCGGGATCCGAATCAGATCAGAACAGAATCAACTAGGCCATCGAAGCGTTTCTAAAGTACAGTAAATTGTGTAAAGATCATCGAGGGTATCCACAACATGTCAGAGGCTATTGGAAGGCTTGGCCAGGAAGCAGACGCCTTGGAGCTCACTGGGAAGGAGAGACAGGATTACATCCGTGAAGGCCTAAAGGAGGAAAGAGAGAGGCAAGAGCGCATGGAGCAACTGAAGATGGAAAGACAGGCTCAGGAGAAGGAGGCTCAACGACAAGCTCAGGAGAAGGAGGCTGAACGGCAGGCTCAGCTGGAAAGGGAAAGGATGAATCACGAGCTGGAGATGGAGAGGATCCGCCATCAGCGTGGAGGCGAGTCAACGCAGGGGACCAGCGACCACGCCAGTTCCAAGAGACCCAAGCTACCTGCATTTCAGGATGGGAAGGACGACCTTGATAGCTGGCTACTTCGTTTTGAGAGGTTTGCCGAGACAGCGGACTGGCCCAGATCCACCTGGACGACATCATTGTCTGCCCTGCTGACTGGGAGAGCTCTGGAGTGCTTCTGTCGATTGTCGATCGATGAGGCCAAGGACTACGACAAAGTCAAGGAAGCTTTGCAGAAGAGGTATAACCTGTCAGAGGACGGTTACAGACTCATGTTCAGACAAGGTAAGCCTGAAGATGGAGAAGATGTCGGGATGTTTCTAACTAGGATCAAGACTTACCTAGAGAGGTGGGTAAAGCTATCAAAGACAGAGAAGACCTACGAAGGAGTGAGGGACCTGTTTGTAAGAGAGCAGTTTATGGATGTTTGCCCACCAGACCTTGCGACCCATGTGAGGGAGAGGAAGCCAAAGACGCTACAGGACGTCGCAGACTCGGCGGAGGCGTTCCTGGTAGCGAGGAACCGGACACTTAGCGGGAGCGCCAGACTGCAGAGCCGGCCAGTGCGACAGAGGCCCAACGGAGACAGAAGCCCATAGGTCTGCCATAGGTGCCAGAGGCCGGGACATAAGGCGACAGAGTGTCGTACCAAGATAAACGACAAAGGTGAGTTGAAATGTTACCTTTGTGGAAAGCCAGGCCACGTTCGGAGAATGTGTCCAGCCCAGAAGGATACGGGGCGAGGCAGGCCGAACAAGGCGGCGGCGGCCGTAGTTATAGCGGCGGACGAGTCGTCGAGACAGGATGCGACGGCGGCTGACACCAGCATCAACGTCCAAGCGGTAATGAAGGACGGGAAGCTCCAGTTAGCGGTGCCTGTTACGTGCGGAGGATGCAGTGACGGAAGGACCGTGGAGAAGCTGAAGTTACCAGTGATGAAGGGCTTGATTGGAAATCGAGCAGTAGACGTCCTAAGAGATACCGGCTGTGAAGGTGTAGTGGTGCGGCGATCACTGGTGGACGACGGACAGCTCACCGGTGGGAAGAAACTTATCGCGAGGATCGATAACTCCTTGTTAGCGGCGGAGGAAGCCATTATCGACGTGAGAACGCCTTACCTGACGGGCAGAGTGACGGCACTGTGTCTCCCGGAGACCATCTGCGACCTAGTAGTCGGGAACGTGGACGGAGCGAAGGACCCGTACGACCCTGATACTGAGGTGATGGTAGGAGCGGTGACCACGAGGGCCCAGGAGAAGAGGAAGGACCAGTCTACGTCGCTGAGGGTGCCGAGGGCAGAACGGCACGCGGGAGTGGATAGGAAGGAACTCATCCGACTCCAGGAAGAAGACGAAGACCTCAAGAAGTTGGGGCAGAAGAAAATTCCGACCAACAGAGGCAACAAGTCCGTACACTTCGAGAGACACGGAGGTGTACTGTACCGGATTTATAGGGACATAAGACAGGCTACGATTACAAGACAAGTGGTACTACCCGAGAAACTAAGGGAGTATGTACTGAGCGTTGCCCATGATTCTATCGTCGGAGGACATCTCGGCGTGAAGAAGACGAAGGACAGGGTGATGAGCAATTTTTACTGGCCTGGTATCGAAGGTGACGTCACGAGATACTGCCGCTCATGTGACATCTGCCAGAGGACAGTGAACAAGGGAGCGACTCCTAAGGTGCATTTGCAGAGTATGCCAGTGGTAGACGTCCCATTTAGGAGAGTGGCCATGGACCTAGTAGGACCTATTGACCCCCCAAGTGAAGGCGGACAACGGTATATCCTTGTATACGTAGACTACGCTACTCGTTACCCTGAAGCGACCCCCTTGAAGAAGATTGATGCGGAGACAGTAGCAGAAGCCTTAGTAAATATCTACATCCGTTTGGGTGTGCCCGAGGAAATCTTATCTGATCAAGGGACTCAATTCATGTCGGACGTCATGAAAGAAACGAACAGATTACTGGGGATTCGACAGTCGGCCACCACAGTCCACCACCCTATGTGCAACGGGCTGGTGGAGCGATTTAACGGCACACTGAAGAAGACCTTGAGGCGACTGTGCGCGGAGCAACCTAAGCAGTGGCACCGATACATTAACCCGCTGCTCTTCGCGTTTCGTGAAGTTCCCCAAGAATCGACAAAGTTCGCCCCATTCGAGTTGCTGTATGGAAGAACGGTGAGAGGACCGATGCACATCTTGCGAAAATTATGGACCAAGGACGTAGAGGAGCCGGAGACAAAGACCAGTTACCAGTACGTCATGGAACTACGCGAGCGGCTGGAGGACACGTGGAAGTTGGCTACGGAAGAGCTCTCAAAGGCACAAGGTAGACAGAAAACCTACTACGACCGGAAGGCGCGAGAGAGAAAGTTTCGCCCTGGCGACGAAGTTTTAGTACTGTTGCCGACAAACGCCAACAAGCTCTTAGTCCAGTGGAAGGGACCATACAAGGTAGTCTCGGTTGTCGGCGTCAACGACTACAGAGTCAAGATGGGTGTAAAAGAGAAGACATTGCACGCTAACCTTCTCAAGAGGTATATCCCCAGGACTACACCAGCGACGACGCAAGCAGCGACGGCGGCAATGGGACCGGCATCTGTCGTGACCGAGATGTGTGAGATGAACGACGGCAGGAGCGACATCACACCTGGAGATGTCGACGCTATGATGGACGACGACGGTGATGGTGCTGGGACTGTGCTGGCAGAGGACGACATGATGGACGAGAGTCAACCTGTAGAGTCAGCTGGCATGACAGTCATCGAGGACTGCGACCTGAAAGGCGACAACGGTGGAACGACGGAGGACCTTGCCGACCTAGGGAGCTGGGACCAGAAGGAAGGCTACGAAGATGTCCAATATGGAACGCAGCTGATGCCGGAACAACGTCAACAACTCGGCGACGTGGTGAGGGAGTATCAACGCATCTTCACCAATCTCCCCGGATGCTGCCAGTTAGGCGAACATCGCATCGACCTGACATCAGAGGTACCTGTTCGGCAACGACCATATCCGGTGCCCTATGCTATGCGCGACTCCTTGAAGGAGGAGCTCAGCACCATGGAAAGGTTGGGCATCATACGCAGGAGCTCATCAGCTTATGCTTCATCGGTTGTTGTGGTCAAGAAGAAGGATGGATCCAACCGAGTCTGCATCGACTACAGGAGGCTGAACAAGATCACTGTGTTCGACCCTCATCCGACAGCAGCCCCATCGGAAGTGTTCCAGAGTCTGTCGAGAGGAAGAATATTCTCTCGGATCGACTTGAGCAAGGGATACTGGCAAGTGCGAGTCCGGGAACAAGACATTCCCAAGACAGCGTTCGTTACCATGGGCGAACACTGTCACGAGTGGAGTGAGTGCAATTAAGGGGATTGCTACAGAGCGGGTGTAGAGTAAGAAGGGCTCACGGCAGACAAGTAGGGAAAGACGGGAAAGGAGGAGAGTAAAATTAACGCACGTAGACAAGTAAGTTAAGCGTGCATGTTGTGAGTAGTGGGGGGTCTGAATGAGGCGAAAGCGCTGTATTACTATCACTGCAAGTTAGAACGTCCTACTGAACGGACGCAAGAGAAAGCCCAGTGGGCGAACATAAGGGGAGCAGTCAGAAGACTAGTGAGAGAGTCTTTCCAGTGATGACTGGTAGGTAGAACGTTGATTGATAATTATGATTTATGTATTATATTATATTCGTCTATTACCATGATGTAAATAAGTATATGTGAGGAATGTGGAAGTCCTTGATATTGGATATAGCAATGTGCGCCATGAGCGATAGATGAAAGTTGAGTTCATGGATTTGTAGCACGAGTGAGTATTGTGTACTCCGATGGAGGTGTGTTACCGTAAGATGTGTGGTGAGTGAAAGGTGAACTAGTGTGTGTACGCTTCATGGGTTGTAAGGAGAGGTGGAGTGAATAGAAATGGTATGGCATTATACCAATGTAATGTTATTCTTGTAGGTGTCGGGGACGGGCCGCAGAGCCACCTCGATGAGCACAGGGGATAGGCCAGCATAGGGCCGGAGGCCACACATAGGCCAAAGTGAGGCTGTCAGTGCAGGACAGTAGAGGCACATAAAGTCGTGGCAGTCAGGCCACGGACAGGGACGTAGATATGAGCGTGAATGTGATAATGTACTATTGCCATGTTGATGGGCTATTGCCCTGCTGAGGTGCTAGTGGAATGCTAAGGTGTATGACAATAGGAGGGTGATGTTGAGAGACTGCGGTGCCAGTGAATTATTAATGTGCTATTAAGACCCTGAGGGGAGAGGCTGAGGCCGAAGTGCCTTTAAGGATTAACTACCGGGTTGTGGATCCGAGGAAGAGTGCATGTGAGAATAAGGCCGTTATACGGCAGTTAATTTCAATAATATAATGTATGTAATTGCGCTATTATCTGTATAATTATGTTTAATAAATGTGTGAGTCTGATGGGTTGTTCTGTTAAGTGTTAAACTTGTTTGTTCGTGATTGTTGTCCTGTCATAAATTATTACATCTCCCAGTCTGGGATTTGTGACAAACACTATGAATTCACCCGGATGCCCTTCGGGATGATGAACTCAGGGGCTACACTGAACAGGATCGTGAAGCCATTGATCCAGGGACTGAACAATGTGACAGCGTATGTGGACGACCTGCTGATCCATACAGAGACATTCGACGAGCATGTGAAGGCTCTCAAGGAATTGCTGCAGAGGATGGACCAGGCTGGATTAACTGCAAGACCATCCAAGTGCCTGATTGGAACGTCTGAAGTGGACTTTGTTGGACACTCAGTGGGAAAGGGTATGATTGGTCTGTTAGAAGAAAATGTGTGTAAGGTGCGAGATGCACCCAGACCCACTGTCAAGACCAGATTTAATTCATAAGAGTAAATTTTTGCGAGAGCAGTAAGTAATTTTTAGAAACGTAATTATAGTACGAGCCAGCCTAACTTGGCCTTGAGCTGGTCTCGTAAACAATGTGTTTTGAACAGTTTTTTCCCTGATAGATAGACAGAAGGTGGGGAAGGATAGAGGGACAGCGTAGGTGTGCATGACTGAGCACTTGTTGTATCTCGTGTTTTGAACTAGGGGTAGTAAAGAGGGAAGGGGTGAGTAGGAATTAAATGTTATTGAGACGTCTGTTGACGTACAGAAAAACCGTGATCCAGAGTAAAAGCTCGGGGTTTTGAACATGTTAAGAATTTATTGCTATAAAATTTATATTATATTGTATTGAAGTAATTCGACCTTTGATGTCGACCCAAGGTCGTTGCGTAGGGCTGTTACTTAAAATAACTCAGTTCGGCAGCTGAGCTAGAAGTGGTTGCACCAATCACAATCCAGGAGTTAGACGGTAAGCTGCAGATGCAGTCCAGTATTTAAGGCCATACAGAACTTAGTTCTGGGCCACATGTAGAAAATCCATTTACGAGGTGGACGGCGATAGTCCTCAGCCAGATGAGGGACATGGAGACGCAGTTGAGCAGTCCATTGTGAGGGGCCTGATTTAAAGCTCCAGAGCCTAAGCTACTTGGTTTGATATAAACCCACAGCTTTTACATCCAGCGCTCTCACTCCCAGTGAGGGCCGCATGGTGAGAGTCTATACTAATTTGTAATGATGAAAGTGAACCGTTCTACTTACTTTTGAAGACAGTTTCAGAGCTACCGCCAGACAACGCATGGTTGTACAAGCATTCTCCATGGCGTGTCTAGAGGAAATGTCCACATCATAACATGTCTCATTGAATTAATAGAATTTAAACTGTTAAATCTGTCGCCACGTGCGCGGATTCTATTTGCCATATAACTCATATGACCTGCAAGTAGTTAGATTGAATTCGTTAGTCTTTATCAAAGCTGTAGTTCCATTAGTTAGATTCAGTTGCCTTTGAATTGATATATATATTTATAATTATATTTGTTACATTAATTCCTGTAATTAAACTGCTCTACAGTTCTGCTAAAATTGAAAGCAATTGATTTATTTAGTTTCTAGAGTGCAAGTATTTATTTTTGTGTGTTCGTCGATTGTGGGAGCGGACCTCGAAAGAGTGTCAGTCGAAATATCCCCATGTAACCCACATCGCGACACCCACCACTAAGAAGGAAGTGAAAGCATTTTTATTACTGGTAGGATATTACCAAGAATTTGTACCTAACTTTGCAGCGATTGCAGCACCACTGTCTGATTTGCTTAGAAAGGGTCAGCCCAATGTAGTTCAGTGGGAAGAAGTGCAGGAGAAAGCGTACACTTCTTTGAAGAATGCCATTGTTTCCAAACCCGTGTTATGTTTGCCAGATTTTTCAAAAGAATTTGTTCTAGCAACTGATGCATCAGATCGCGGGTTGGGTGCTGCTCTTATGCAGGAATATGAGGGAAAGTTGTATCCTGTGGCATATGCCAGTCGTAACTTATTGCCTCGTGAGACGAAATATTCAGTCTCAGAGCGAGAATGCCTAGCCATCGTTTGGGCCGTAAAGAAGTTTACTTTGTACTTGTATGGTAAGGAGTTTGTGCTCCAGACTGACCATAGGTCATTAGAGTATTTGAATTCTGCCAGATTTGACAGCCCAAAGCTATTACGATGGAGTCTACTTTTACAGTCATATCGATTCAGGATTAGGTATGTCAAAGGCAAGGAAAATGTCGGCGCCGACTTCCTAAGTAGAGTGTTTTGAATAGTACAAGTTCAGTGAGATGTATTGTAACCCAGAGTTTTGCCTGTTAGATACGTTTCTGGGATGACTGTATTGTACTGCAATGGCATATCTGAATGAGTATTGAATTATTGGCCGGCAGAGAGCCACTATGTATTAGTCATATGTTGATGTTTTCATTATTTGTTACCAGTGGGACAATGTAATTTTTGAAGACTGTAACCCAAATGGGAACTGTGGGCAAGCAATGATTTTGTATGTTGCATTGATGTAATTTACGAGTGGCCTAAGCTTAGGCAGTGTTGGTATTGCTTTGTTTGATCTGATATGATGAAGTTAGACCCTGATCAGTGGTCGATATGTGTGGGTATACATGCCATTGTATGTATGACTTCATGCATTTTTTTTAGGACAATCATTGTTATGCACAACGTTTATGGGCTATGTTTCGTGCATGGAGCATTGTGTATTGGATGGCCATCGTTTCACCATTGTATGATTTTTAATAGTATCATTGACCATCGTTTCACCATAGTTATGGTAGTGTATTGGTTATAATAGTAGATCTACTGTTGACCATGGTTTTGTAATGGTACTGCAATGATATTGTTATGAGATTGTATTAGTGTTATAAGGATACTATGGTTATTGTATTGTACTTAGGATATTGGGAAGGCACCTAGTACATTATTAGTAATGTCTATTGTAAGATTGGAGATCATAAGTATTTTATGATAGTGTAGACGCTTTATGGTATAGATAGTTGAAGAATGTTCAACTTAAATTGGGGAGTTGTGTAGCGTCCCACTAGTAGGACGATCGATATTTTCTCACCCCCCGCTTGGCGAGTCTCACTCGGCGACCTTCCTCCCCCCTCTCGCCAGCAAGGCCGGTATTTTTCTTTGGTGTGGTTTGTTTGTTTCACTGTAGAATGTCTAGAAAATCTAGAAGGTACGACAGTGTCCGAGATTACGCTAGGTCGACCTTGAGTGATGTAATTCTATGACGTGTCTGTGTACGATTGGGTGGCTTGTATGTGTCCCGAACGATCTAGGTCTGTCTCGTGCTTATGGGGCGGTTAAGCCGCTTCCTGAACGTTCCTAGACAGAATATATATAAGGAAGGCCAGGCGAGCAGGAGGTGTGCAAATCGTGGGTGAAAATCGTAAGGTGCAAATCGTAGGTGTGTAAATCCAGTTGTAGTAGAAGTATAAGTGCCTTCCCTGATAGGTGTAAGTAACTTGTGGATATCAGCTCTTGTTTACGGTTATTAAACGCTAGTATTAATTGTTCATCGGATCCTGTTATTTATTTCTACAACAGTTCGAGACAGTTTCGTTTTTAAGGGGTAGACGATCAATTCATCAGCTCTCCCCATCATAACGTGCTGAATTTTGCATCAACTGTTACATAGTCCCTCATAGGCCGAAACATCCCAAGGTTGCAAACCGCATTTGCAGTATCATTGCCTGCACCTGCGCTTTGTGACAGACAAAGAAGTGATTATCCCTTGAAATATGTTCACGAAATTTAAAAAAGGAACATCTCCTCAAAACACAGACCATATATTGCAGAACTGCACGCTCTTCTCAGCACTACGAAAACCATTATTGGCCCAAACCCACCGACCTGAATATCAACCTCTACTGATATGGTGCTCCGCCAGAACTGCAGAAAACCGTAGTTTTTCGTAAAAGAACAAAATCTGCAGATTTAGATTTGGTGAACGAAAGAAGAAGAAGAAGAAGATCCAACTCTGAAGTTTTAGTGTGGAACATGGAACAGAAATTTCCACCGCTGACTTAGATAAATTTTGTTTTCTGCACAAACATGTTAAGCGATTTAATATAATAATCTATTTCATAAAAAAAAAAAAGAGGGAAATTACAATATAGTATTAATAATGATAATCATAATAACAAAACAATAAAAAAAAAATACGTTGCATATCATTAATTTTGTCCTTTCTTTGTGCTTCGGGTGTTATCGTCTAGATGAATGCCACACTGAATTTTTGCGAGTATAGCCATGTCGAGTTCATCTCGCTCTAATGCCAGATACTGTAGTTGACATGATTCTATTTCCGAAGGAGAAAATAAAGTGTAACATGGTATGCCGTTGTTTAGTTTACACGAACACAAAGGGGTTGACGAAGTTGATCGACCACTGGATGATGAAGATTGAGAGGTGTTTGATGGCAGCTCAGGCAGATCTGGTACAACTGCTGTGGAGTTTGTTGCTTCATCATCGACAGGTTCATTAGCATCATTTGCTGCATCTGAAATAAAACATGCAATGACGTTAAATCACGGGTATTGCTACATTACAGGGGAGGACTAATCTACCGTACTGCGACCCCACATCTCAAAATTATTGTTTCAAATAATTCTTGCCCTTCATTTCGTCATGGACCTAGTCTCTGCCGAGACCAATTTCACAGTGTGAGTCAAGTCTTGGGGTCGCAGTACGGTAGTCCTTCCCATCACACTGCTAACAAAACAAAAGCTAGGCGATTCTACTTTTTCTAGGGGGACTACTACAGTACTAGATTTAGTTAGGGTCTAGATTCTATGTCACTGTCATTGTCAAAATGACTCTCATTGTGTTTGTCGCGGATCGGGATTTTGGGGAATATAGATCAAAAGGTCCGCTTCCCAATCACACGAGCACAAAAAAAAACAAAACAATTAAACAACTTTCACTCTAAAAACTAAATAAATCAATTTGAGTAACAGACTGCGAAGTTTATATATCTAACAAATTCAAAGATAAATTATACAATAGATAACGAATACAATAGCAACTGAAAATGCTCAGCTAAGCTGAGGAGCAACTATGAAGTACTTAAGGCAATGTAATATGAAGTTATCTAAGTCACAATAAATTTACATTCAAAAGAATCCGCGCCCGAGGGCGACGGATCCTGTAAGGTTTAAAGTTCTATCTCTCTTCATACTAAAACATATTTATATAGCGTCTCTGCCAGGCGCGCTCTGGTGTAGTTCACACGTGGTCGCGGGAAATGCATGTGGTCTGGCAGTACTGGTCAACAGTCTACATGTGTAGGTGGCTGTAAATTCAGCATGGAATTAAAATCTTTAGCTCACCATTCGGCCCTCACAATGTGAGGGCTGTTGATATTAGCGCTGTGGGTTTAATGCTCAAACAAGTAGGCTTGGGCTCAGGAGCGTAGATTTCTGACAATGCTCCATCACTGTACATATCAGCTCAATCGCTGCGTCTCTATGACTTCTCATCTGGCTGAGAGCTCGCCGTCCACCTCGTAAATGGATTGTCTACATGTGGCCCAGAACTAAGTTCTGTATGGCCTTAAATACTGGACTGCATCTGCAGCTTACCGTCTAATTCCTGGATTGTGATTGGTGCAACCACTTCTAGCTCAGCTGCCGAACTGAGTTATTTTAAGTAACAGCCCTACGCAACGACCTTGGGTCGACATCAAAGGTCGAATCACTCAAGACAATAAAATGTAATTTTATAGCAATAAATTCTTAACATGTTCAAAACCCCGAGCTTTTACTCTGGATTACGGATTTTTCTCTGTACGTCAACAGACGTCTCAATAACATTTAATTCTTACTCACCCCTTCCCTCTCTACTAAACCTAGTTCAAAACACGAGATATAAAAAGTGCTCAGCCATGCACACCTACGCTGTCCGTCTATCCTTCCCCACACCTTCTGTCTATCTTTTAGGAAAAAAAACTGTTCAAAACAAATTGTTTACGAGACCACGTTATGCTGGCTCGCACAATAATTACGTTTGTAAAAATTACTCACTGCTCTCTCACAAAAATTTAGTCAGTGGAAACATTTATGAATTAAATCTGTTCTTGACAGTGTTATTCACCTCATTCAATTCTCTGACTCATCATAGGCTAAGCATTGAAAAAACAAATCACACAGCTCTAATGCTATCTCATAAACAGTTGATTTATAATCGATTTTAGTAGCAGTAGTAGGTTAGTTCTTAGCCAACTAACATAATCTAAGCCTTTATTATCTAGATCTAGATCTAAGTCATGTAGTAATGAAGAAATCCTTTGCCTTTGTTGTCCCTTACTTCTTGTTTACATGCTCAGCTGGCTGACATGCTTGTTTATGTTTGAGACTGGGGAGAGAGGAGGAAACAGCTTTTAACTGTCGACAGAATCTATCACTTACCATCTGAACTAGATTCATCATTGTCTGTATCATCCTCTGAATCACTTCTGCTTCCAAAATAAGCGTCGATAGCATCAGCCACAGCAAGAGAATCAACTTGGTTGAGGTTTAACAAACCAGCAAGTTCGGTACCGGAGGTCGCCATTTTGAACTTTGTGAACCTTTCTCGGTGAAGGGTGGCCCCACATTCCATCAATTTTACGTATATTTTTGTTCGTTTTATGTTATTAAAAGTATAAAATAACATTTAGAACTATTTAAAGTATCATAACATGTAATATTTTACCACATAAACAGGTTGTCTTTTGCAAAAAAACAAAAATCGGATTATTTTGTGTGACCTATTTTTGGATTCTAGGTTATTTACGCCATGCGCACTACATTGTGGTGTCATATATTTATGGGCATTTGCTTTAAATAGATTCTACTCGTTGTGCCCGTTAAGTTTCCGCCAAATCTTACCGGTTTTGTGAGAGATTAAAGTTCATAAATCAAAGGATATCGATCTGCTGGGTTTGAACTTTTAAGTCACATTAACCCATCAATTTCAACAATCAAATTTTAAAACTTGTTGATTGAATTTTTCATTGAAACCAAGTGAAATCCACGTAAAAATGGCCAAGGAATGACGTGGATTGCTTAACCCAATTTCGACATCTGAGCCTAAAATTGTCTTTATTAGCCTATATCTCGGAATCTCCCAGTGCGACTTTGACCGGGTTTTCCTGGGCCGCCTCACAATATTTATGGGTGACACATTTTTCTCCGGTAAAGTAGAAAAATACCAGAACATTCAGGATTTCGCTCTTCGCCTCCCCTTACACAGTGTTGGTCAAACACCAACTTTATCTCTTCTATGTGACCTAGAGCTAGATTATCGGTTGCGCTTAGTACACGGAATTTATAAGATTGATCTGGCTAGCGTCGTCAATCATGATAATAATAGTAAGAATAATAAGTCTGCCATTATCCGCCAATATTACAACATTGTTGGCGGATACTATCCCCAGGTTTATCCGCCAACAATATCGGCTCGGCTTTGTCCGCCAGTACTGGTGTTGACTATATGCACACACGCACACAAATGATTTATTCCCTATTATTTTTGTTGGATCAAAAAAAAAAAATTAGACACATCGATTCCTGATAAAAAGAAGACTTCTGTTTTTAACAAAGTTATAAAAAATAACCGCCTCAGAATCAAACCACAGTCACCCGATTGACAAGCGAAGATGCTAACCACTACGCTATTGCGGACCCTGTATTCTTGTGAAGGAATTGTTCCAAAATTAAACATCACTAAACCAATTCTCGGCGGATAAACACTACATAATGATAATCATAAATGACATACAGTTCTTCGTCCCGTAATACAAGCTCTGACTAAGAGCTTCACAGTTATTCTACCACTCGCAATCAATTCACTAACACAGAGAGCGTTCTCAAACATGTGGCAATGGCCAGAAACTGTGGCTGCATACCTTCAATTGAAAGGTGTGTTTTCAGACATTCCTTGAACATTTCAGTGTTTTGTACATCTCTTTTAAGGCAGCAAATTCCAGGTCTCAAACTGAAATAATGGTGTGGGTGAGCATGAGTGGGTGTGTTTGTGTGCGTGAGTGTGTGTGTGTGTGTGTGACAGAAAGAGAGAGAGAGAGAGAGAGAGAGAGAGAGTAGTGAGAGAGGGAGGGAGAGAGATAAATGAGTATATTTTTCGGCATGAATTTGACTACTTTAACCTGGAGGTAGGCGGAAGAGGGTTAAGTGGGGCTTGGACCAAGTTCAAGACGGTTAACACGACAGTGTTAATTGTCAAAGGCCATCGTGAACTGTGAGTCAATGTCTTATCTAATCCGCTTTGCTTTAATTCCTATTGACTTTCCAGTCCTATGAATATCCAGCGAGGAACAAATCGATAGATAGAACGGAATGAATATTAAATGGCCATAACGTTGATGAAATTAAATTTCCATCGATGAAAACGTGTATCCGGCCCCGCAATGCTATCCTGTTGCTATGACAACATACAGCCGACACGTTCGCCACCCGAGAAAACCTAGCCACCTATTCGTGTTACCGTGGCAACTGACAATAACAGCGCTATTGCCAGATGGGTGTGGATCATTCCAGATTGGAGTGGTTTCGATTATTTATCGCACGTACTGGATTACATTTGTTTCCACAGAGTATTCTAATTTGTGCGATAATATCGTTTTCCCTCATACGGCAACCCACCTCAGTGTTATGAAATTGTACTCACCGATGAAATATTGGTACATGTATTCTCGTTTCCAAAGTCAAAAAGACGTGAAATAAAAATTGCCAAACGCTAATTCCCGATATCGATTCTTTGTGGCACTTATTATCAGGCTATGTCCTAACTCCGATTTATTCTGACTCCGTATCACAATTATTCTATAAACTCCTTGAATGAGTTGCATTTAGTTTATTTATGTTGATACTTTGTCTACTGGACCCACAGCGCATCTAGTCATTTCTATAGGAGGCCGACGCCCACGAGCTGATTTAATATGTTTTTGTCATATTTATAGGGTTCATACAGACAATACTTTACAGCGCAGGCGTTTTGCCGTTAGATTTTTTAACTTCACTTTTATTTTGATCTAATTCGTAGAAACCCGAGGGCTGAAAGCTAGCTCAAAGTATGACCATGAAAAGCGAGAAGCGGCCTTTACCGTGCAGAGATGCCGTTGAAAGGAAACTCAAACTCAATGGAGGTCTCTGCCTCAAAACATATGAGATGTAAAAAAAAAAATACTGACATCTTTTCAGACACATTTTAAAAGACACCTTTGGAATTGAAAAAATGCAACCGTTAACCCTGTTTCAGTATGTTCTTTGTATTGGTAAATTGAATGTGAGTGGTAGAATGTCTATGGGGCACCTAGAGCTTGTGTTACTGAATGAAGCACAAGATTAATGTTATGTATTATTATTATTATTATTGTTATTATTATTATTACTATTATTAGCCAACAGGGAAGGACAAAAAAAAAAATATATATATATATCAAATGCGAACAGCTACACGTGTTTCTAACACAAAGAACTTAAAGTGTATCTAACATGAGGAATTTAACGTGTATCTAACATGAGGAATTTAAAGTGTATCTAACACGAGCAATTTAAAGTGTATCTAACACGAGCAATTTAAATTGTATCTAACACGAGCAATTTAAAGTGTATCTAGCATGAGGAATTTAAAGTGTATCTAACACAAGGAATTTACAGTGTATCTGACACAAGGAATATAATGTGTATCTAACACAAGAAATTTGTGTATCTAAGATAAGGAATTTATTTCCAGTATTTTCCAGTATTTTTCAAAATTCAACTGATTTCCAGTAAAACATGTTGTCTTTTTTCTTCAGCACAAACAGATCTTTCGGGCTTGGAGTGTTTTACGACAGGCTGGCGACATCTGATTTCAATGTTTGTCACAGTGCCAGGCACACAGGAAACATTGTACAGATACAGATACACATCTCCCCTGGTCAGTTCACGGTCGAATAAACGATTGTGGATACGATCCATACCGAGCTAATAAAACTACCGTAAAACTATACCATTTTATACCGCGGTAATGGTGATTAAATTCAGTTGTTTGTATCACTAGTTGGCCCGGTGACTAGGGAAATACACAGATGTGATTTTTAAAGTTTTATTTCGATCATCAAAACGTAAGTTGAGACGCCGAACGAAATTTCCGGTCATACTTTTTAATTCTGCTTGAAGAAAATGCAGTGGGTATTATTATTATTTTCGACTCCAATGTCGGAACACTTTCTTGTGTTCAACTCAGTAGTGGCTCAGAATCAACGAAAGTATTAAAAAAAAAAACACCAATCTTCAGCACCTTTTAAGATATGCCCACATACACCTGTATGTCTTTCTATGCGTAATACGATATTTTGTATAAATTTAAGGCTCAGCGATCAAAAAGCCATTCATGATTACGCTGGAGGCCTTACTTCCTTTATAATATAATTTTGTAGACTGAAAAGTGCTATAATTTTTAATATCTTTCTATACTGAGTTCTAATTTTGTACGACTAATACAATTTTTTTGGGTCATCACAAAATGGAAATTGGACAAAAATAAATGAATAAATATATACATAAACCGGAGTGCACTAAGAAATGTTTTGTTTTTGGCTTGACTTCTGTTTCTGGCCTATACAGTCTTCTGACATAGCATGGCAGAGTCCACACGTCCACATGAGAATGTTCCAGGAGCATTCATTTAGGCAGTCCAAGTTTGAGATGTCAGGTGTAATTATGAGTCCCTTTGTTAGGTGTGTTGGAGCATGGCGAGCATAAACATCGCTGGGGAAATGTCGATAGCAATTATCTTTTTTTTTTTTTTTTTTGATATTTCTCGATTTTTTTCTAAATGAATATCTAAACATCGCAAATGCGATCACAGAGTGAAGCCATATTTTTTGTTTGTGGGGAGAGAGGTGGCGAAGGGGGGGGGGGGGGGTAGAAAGAAAGGAAGACACAGCCGACAGAAAACCGAGAGAGAGAGAGAGAGAGAGAGAGAGAGAGAGAACTGGGATGAGAGAAAAGGTGTGACATATGAGAAAGCAACACAAAGGAGCTACATGGACTGAAATTACTAAGACAGTTGACCTGGCGTATCTCCAACACACTTCCCTTACGTCAACATTATATAAGGTTATGTTTCCTGACCCATACGCGTGCCCTGAGAAGGCAACCCAACTTGTCATTAGGTGCGATGGGGATTTTACATCCACTTTTACATCAAGTAGTAAAAAATAAAAAGAAATGAGTGTTTCCATATGTACGGAAACGGTGTTAGATATAAAAAACATTCTTTCTATTTCACTATCCGATGTTTTTTTGTTGTTTTTTTACTTTTCCTTTTCCGTTTCAGTACAAATGAAAATACAGCGTTATGCATTTAGAGATTGCACAAACAACTACGAGTTTGCAAGGCGTGTTTATAAACCTTTCTTCCTCAGACGACGCCTTTCCTTTGAGCCTTCGACCATAATATTTCAAGAAATTATGGACAAGTAGGTGGGGAGCAAGTTTATCAGATAGAACGACTTTCGAAAACTTCCACTTACGCGGCTACACATTTGAAATGGCTAATTTGTAAGATTTATCTTCCTCGGGTCGTTGACTTTTTTTTAAACGCTTTACGCTAATAATGAAAATTTAGGTAATTCACTCACGTTATCGCCCACAGAAATTAGAAACATAATTATTTATTTATTGAGACCGAAACGACCGAAAACGAATGAAAACAACAGGTACAAAGTATACATCAATATTTTTAAGACAGAAATGGTGGGGGAATTTTTATCACGGGGGGGGGGGCTTCCTGGAATAGGGGGCCATTTATAATCTTACACAGGCGCGGAAAGGGTGAATCAGTACAGAGCGCACACGTTAGATGGTTGTTATGATAAAAAGGATAGATATGGTTGATGGATTTTGCCTAGTAATTATTTTGTAACAACAGAGTAACGCCTGCAAGTGCATGTTGTAAAGCCTTTGAATCTAACGCATACCATTTTGCGCTATATTCATCCATTTCTTCTCAATATGATCCTTTTTACATTGGAGATTTGAAAAGGAGGAAAAGGCATTAACAAGAAAGAGAGAGAGAAAGAGAGAGAGGGGGGGGGGGTGAGACAGATGAAGAGGGAGAGAGAGGGGGAGAGAAAGGAGAGAGAGAGAGAGAGGGTGACAAAAAAAAAGGGGATAGGGGTGAGAAAGAAAGAGAGGGGAGAGAGAGAGGTAGAGAGGGGATGAGAGAGAGGGGTGAGAGAGAAAGAGAGAGAGGGGGAGTGAGAGGTAGAGAGGGGATGAGAGAGAGGGGTGAGAGAGAAAGAGAGAGAGGTAGAGAGGGGATGAGAGAGAGGGGTGAGAGAGAAAGAGAGAGAGGGGGAGTGAGAGGTAGAGAGGGGATGAGAGAGAGGGGTGAGAGAGAAAGAGAGAGAGGGGAGAGAGAGGGGTAGAGAGGGGATGAGAGAGAGGGGTGAGAGAGAAAGAGAGGGGGAGTGAGAGGTAGAGAGGGGATGAGAGAGAGGGGTGAGAGAGAAAGAGAGAGAGGGGGAGTGAGAGGTAGAGAGGGGATGAGAGAGAGGGGTGAGAGAGAGAGAGAGAGAGAGAGGGGGAGTGAGAGGTAGAGAGGGGATGAGAGAGAGGGGTGAGAGAGAAAGAGAGAGAGAGGGGGAGTGAGAGGTAGAGAGGGGATGAGAGAGAGGGGTGAGAAGAGAGAGAGAGGGGGGGAGTGAGAGGTAGAGAGGGGATGAGAGAGAGGGGTGAGAGAGAGAGAGAGAGGGGGAGTGAGAGGTAGAGAGGGGATGAGAGAGAGGGGTGAGAGAGAAAGAGAGAGAGGGGGAGTGAGAGGAAGAGAGGGGATGAGAGAGAGGGGTGAGAGAGAGGGGTGAGAGAGAGAGAGAGAGAGAGGGGGAGTGAGAGGTAGAGAGGGGATGAGAGAGAGGGGTGAGAGAGAGAGAGAGAGAGGGTGAGAGAGAGAGAGAGGGAGGGGTGAGAGAGAGAGAGAGAGGGTGAGAGAGAGAGAGAGAGGAGAGAGAAAGTGAGAAAGAGGGTGACAAAAAAAAAGGGGATAGGGGTGTGAAAGAGAGAGAGAGGGGGGTGAGAGAGAGAGAGGGGGGGGGGGGAGTGAGAGGTAGAAAGGGGATGAGAGAGGGGGGTGAGAGAGAGAGAGAGGGGGAGTGAGAGGTAGAGAGGGGATGAGAGAGGGGGGTGAGAGAGAGAGAGAGAGGGGGAGTGAGAGGTAGAGAGGGGATGAGAGAGAGAGGGGTGAGAGAGAGAGAGAGAGGGGGAGTGAGAGGTAGAGAGGGGATGAGAGAGGGGGTGAGAGAGAGAGAGAGAGAGGGGGAGTGAGAGGTAGAGAGGGGATGAGAGAGGGGGTGAGAGAGAGAGAGAGAGGGGGAGTGAGAGGTAGAGAGGGGATGAGAGAGGGGGTGAGAGAGAGAGAGAGAGGGGGAGTGAGAGGTAGAGAGGGGATGAGAGAGGGGGGTGAGAGAGAGAGAGAGAGGGGGAGTGAGAGGTAGAGAGGGGATGAGAGAGGGGGTGAGAGAGAGAGAGAGCGGGAGAGTGAGAGGTAGAGAGGGGATGAGAGAGGGGGCTGAGAGAGAGAGAGAGGGGGAGTGAGAGGTAGAGAGGGGATGAGAGAGGGGGGTGAGAGAGAGAGAGAGAGGGGGAGTGAGAGGTAGAGAGGGGGTGAGAGAGGGGGGTGAGAGAGAGAGAGAGAGAGGGGGAGAGGTAGAGAGGGGATGAGAGAGAGAGGGGTGAGAGAGAGAGAGAGGGGGAGTGAGAGGTAGAGAGGGGATGAGAGAGGGGGGTGAGAGAGAGAGAGAGAGGGGGCGTGAGAGGTAGAGAGGGGATGAGAGAGGGGGTGAGAGAGAGAGAGAGCGGGAGAGTGAGAGGTAGAGAGGGGATGAGAGAGGGGGCTGAGAGAGAGAGAGAGGGGGAGTGAGAGGTAGAGAGGGGATGAGAGAGGGGGTGAGAGAGAGAGAGAGAGGGGGAGTGAGAGGTAGAGAGGGGGTGAGAGAGGGGGGTGAGAGAGAGAGAGAGAGAGGGGGAGAGGTAGAGAGGGGATGAGAGAGAGAGGGGTGAGAGAGAGAGAGAGGGGGAGTGAGAGGTAGAGAGGGGATGAGAGAGGGGGTTGAGAGAGAGAGAGAGAGAGAGGGGGAGTGAGAGGTAGAGAGGGGATGAGAGAGAGGGGTGAGAGAGAGAGAGAGAGAGGGTGAGAGAGAGAGAGAGGGAGGGGTGAGAGAGAGAGAGAGAGGGTGAGAGAGAGAGAGAGAGGAGAGAGAAAGTGAGAAAGAGGGTGACAAAAAAAAAGGGGATAGGGGTGAGAAAGAGAGAGAGAGGGGGGTGAGAGAGAGAGAGGGGGGGGAGTGAGAGGTAGAAAGGGGATGAGAGAGGGGGGTGAGAGAGAGAGAGAGGGGGAGTGAGAGGTAGAGAGGGGATGAGAGAGGGGGGTGAGAGAGAGAGAGAGAGGGGGAGAGAGGTAGAGAGGGGATGAGAGAGAGAGGGGTGAGAGAGAGAGAGAGAGGGGGAGTGAGAGGTAGAGAGGGGGTGAGAGAGGGGGGTGAGAGAGAGAGAGAGAGAGAGGGGGAGAGGTAGAGAGGGGATGAGAGAGGGGGGTGAGAGAGAGAGAGAGGGGGAGTGAGAGGTAGAGAGGGGGTGAGAGAGAGAGAGAGAGGGGGAGTGAGAGGTAGAGAGGGGATGAGAGAGGGGGGTGAGAGAGAGAGAGAGGGGGAGTGAGAAGTAGAGAGGAGATGAGAGAGAGGGGTGAGAGAGAGGGGTGAGAGAGAGAGAGAGAGGGGGAGTGAGAGGTAGAGAGGGGATGAGAGAGGGGGGTGAGAGAGAGAGAAAGAGGGGGAGTGAGAGGTAGAGAGGGGATGAGAGAGGGGGGTAGAGAGAGAGAGAGGGGGAGTGAGAGGTAGAGAGGGGATGAGAGAGGGGGGTGAGAGAGAGAGAGAGAGAGGGTGAGAGAGAGAGAGAGGGAGGGGTGAGAGAGAGAGAGAGAGGGTGAGAGAGAGAGAGAGAGGAGAGAGAAAGTGAGAAAGAGGGTGACAAAAAAAAAGGGGATAGGGGTGAGAAAGAGAGAGAGAGGGGGGTGAGAGAGAGAGAGGGGGGGGGAGTGAGAGGTAGAAAGGGGATGAGAGAGGGGGGTGAGAGAGAGAGAGAGGGGGAGTGAGAGGTAGAGAGGGGATGAGAGAGGGGGGTGAGAGAGAGAGAGAGGGGGAGTGAGAGGTAGAGAGGGGATGAGAGAGAGAGAGGGGTGAGAGAGAGAGAGAGAGAGGGGGAGTGAGAGGTAGAGAGGGGATGAGAGAGGGGGGTGAGAGAGAGAGAGAGCGGGAGAGTGAGAGGTAGAGAGGGGATGAGAGAGGGGGCTGAGAGAGAGAGAGAGGGGGAGTGAGAGGTAGAGAGGGGATGAGAGAGGGGGGTGAGAGAGAGAGAGAGAGGGGGAGTGAGAGGTAGAGAGGGGGTGAGAGAGGGGGGTGAGAGAGAGAGAGAGAGAGGGGGAGAGGTAGAGAGGGGATGAGAGAGAGAGGGGTGAGAGAGAGAGAGTGGGGGAGTGAGAGGTAGAGAGGGGATGAGAGAGGGGGGTGAGAGAGAGAGAGAGGGGGAGTGAGAGGTAGAGAGGGGATGAGAGAGGGGGGTGAGAGAGAGAGAGAGAGGGGGAGTGAGAGGTAGAGAGGGGATGAGAGAGGGGGGTGAGAGAGAGAGAGAGGGGGAGTGAGAGGTAGAGAGGGGATGAGAGAGGTGGGTGAAAGAGAGAGAGAGAGGGGGAGTGAGAGGTAGAGAGGGGATGAGAGAGGGGGGTGAGAGAGAGAGAGAGGGGGAGTGAGAAGTAGGAGATGAGAGAGAGGGGTGAGAGAGAGGGGTGAGAGAGAGAGAGAGAGGGGGAGTGAGAGGTAGAGAGGGGATGAGAGAGGGGGGTGAGAGAGAGAAAGAGGGGGAGTGAGAGGTAGAGAGGGGATGAGAGAGGGGGGTAGAGAGAGAGAGAGGGGGAGTGAGAGGTAGAGAGGGGATGAGAGAGGGGGGTGAGAGAGAGAGAGAGAGGGGGAGTGAGAGGTAGAGACGGGATGAGAGAGAGGGAGGGGGTGAGAGAGAGAGAGAGTGAGAGAATGAGAGACAGGGGGGTGAGAGAGAGAGAGAGAGGAGGAGGAAACTGAAAGCACGTCGACACGACAACGGCCCCATCATGCTTGGAAAAACAACAACAACAAAATAATGGACATAATTCAATAGAAGGACAGAGGGCAGGAGACTACCAGAAGCGTCCACCAACCATCTGTGGGGAACTCGGGTCTTAACCGTATACGAGCTTAGAAAGAGTACCAGTTTGAATATAAAAAATATGTTCATTGTTCTTTTTTCTGCAGTGGTACCAAAGGATTTGGATAATTATTTCTTAAAATATCAATGTTTTTAGATGCATTCACAAAGCTCTGTTAACTCACGACACCACTGAGCTACTTAGAAGTCGGTAGCCGAATTGGGTTCTTAAAAAGTTGCCAAGGAAATACGCAGCCTCAGAATAATATTTTTTTTTACTGTCTAAATACAAAACAATTTATCCACAAACTGCCTCAGTAAAAATCTGGCTTATTTCATTACTTTTCATCTCTGAAAGTTTCTTGCCCAAATGTTGTCAATGTTGTTGTGTTGTTTTTAAGTGAGAACATGGCTTTCAAGTTACCAAATTATTATGGCAGGTAATATACTTTTCACATCACCTCCCATAAAGCCTCAGAGTACAACTTTACAAGCAATGGGTGCCCAGGGCGCTAAGGCTGAGTGGTGATTCTTCGCCCAAAAGCCTCCACCCCGCCCCCAAAACGAGTTTGCAAAGCTTCATATTAAGCACTGAACAATGCATGTTTGTCTACAAAACATTTCTATATTCCCGCCTTCCTCTCTTCATAACCTGCCGGGACAAGCTGGTCCAGAGGCAAGGTGTCCGCCTCTCGTGCCGATGGTAACGGGTTCGGTTCCGGGTCGGAGCAGGCATATTGGAATTTTGAGATGAAATTCCTCTCCCTGATCGTATGATAGGTAGGATCGAGTACATAGTCTTCTCGTATAAGGACAACTGGGATGTCCCCCACGTATACGTTGTGCATGTAGGAGATACCTTGGCAGCTGAAATTCGAGAAGAGCAGACCTAACAAGGCCAGCTGCTAGTTCAAAATTAAAAAAAAAAAACAAAAAAAAAAAAAAAAAACTAATTACTATCACAAAAACACACAAAAACAAGAACAAGTAAAATAATTTAAAAAAAAAATAAAAAAAATAGGTGCAAATGCCAGAGGCAGGAATTCTCCCAAGGGAAAGAGCCTAATTTCTTCAGAATCTTCACACTCACACCATTGGCCCTAGTTGTAGACTGATTTAAGGATTTGTGCGGATGTTTTAACTTTGTCCGAAAACTGTGTTTCTACTACGAACTATGTGTTCAATCTGAGTATGAGCTTGAGTTCGGAGAAAGTACGTCGGCAAGACAACACTCACATTGGGCAAAGAAAAATGCAATTTGATATACAAAATAGAACAAATTAATAGAACAAGATTAATGCCTACCAGAGGTGCCCACCAACCACCCGCGACTGGTGGCAAAAGGTGAAACGTGTGAGAGGCGTATGGTGTGAAAGGTTCATAAGAAACTTAAGGGCACTGCGGCATGCATCTCTGTCCCCATTAATTGATAGCAAATGTATAAGCATAATGTATCATCCTTACCCAGTCGTTTGTATCTCTCTTTTTTTTTTTATCTGCTTAAATAGGTAAAGAGATCGGTAGAGATAAGGTAGGATAGTGTGGTTGCAGTGCTACGTGGTAGTGGGTAGGCTGGCTGGTTAATTGGTTGGGATGCTGGAACACAAATTTACAAATTATTTGGTGTGGGCAAGTATTATTAACAGATGAAGTCGATAAATCTGCTTCAGGGGAAATAACAGTGGTAATGAAATTCAGATCTGTCAATCCACAATTATTTCCCTTCTTTTCCACATTACATTTTGCAAGTGCATCGATAGGGACAGCAGACGACCCTGTGGACCTTAGGAAAGCTCAGCTGTCCCCAGAGTTTAGAGTTAGGGCTATTTACTCCGTCCCATAGGGGTAGAGTGCACCGAATTGAATGCTCTTGAAAAGGTAGTCAAGTATTAAAGGCGGCTCTAGGTTAAGTGTTAAGAACAAAACAAAACAATAACAAAAGAAAAAGTCTTTAAAAGCAAAAGGTTGAACAAAGACACAGCCTGACGCCATCACCATTTGGAAACAAAGTCTGCCCAAACACGGACCGGTTAAGCAAGCAGATTTAGATCAGAGCCAACAGGGACAGGAACAAGATGCTCGCCTCTCATGCCGAAGGTACCGGGTTCGAATCCCGGTAAGTGCAGGCATGTTGGAATTTTTGGGATTTTTCTCATAATTTTCTGTCCCTGATCCTGTGGTAGGTAGGATCGAGCACATAGACTTTTCGGATAAGGACGTAAAACTCGAGGGCCAGTGTGCACGTTGCGCACATTAAAGATACCTTGGCACCTGCAAATCGAAAAGAGCAGGCCGAAAAAGGGCGCTGCCCGGGCAAAATGAAATAACAGTTATCCCTGCCACTCACCACCACCACCACTAAATCCCCCTCACCCCCCCCACCCCCGCCCCCCCAAAAAAACAACGCTGATCGGAGCTGCACTTTGGCGACGACGAGTCTGCTCTAGTTGTAACTAGGCTGCAATGACACGAAGGCAACTTTTCCAAATGAGATTGAAGAAATATACAAATACAAAATAAATACAAAATACAAAATAACGCATGGGCACTCTGGGCATGCACATTTCTGAGTAGTTGCCCAGGAGGCGGGCCCCAGCCTGGTGCTTTGCCCAAGGACCCATAATGATGTTAAGGACGACATACCTTTGATAGGGCGCTGTCAGTTTGCGCAACCAAAATAATTATGGTCAATTTGTGGGACCGGGTAAAAAATTTAATTTGTGGCACTAATTTTTATTACCGAATATGATTAAACTGAACGATTTAATTCGATACACGACTCGATAATATGACTTACATTTTGAACCTCTTCCGTTCGCTGGATGAAATGTTTCCATTTTAGGCAAAAGGGAATCATTTTATCTGTTATTCCTGCTTACAACGGAGAGGGTTAAAATATTTTCTTTTTGAATGCTTTTTAAATATTCCCGCCTTAATAGATTGCCACCTTTGGGCTTTGAACGTCTTTTCCAACCATTTTATCCTTCATTAAAATTTGTCCCTGGGTGGTCGTTTCTGTTCAAATATTATTATTATAAAAAACCACAGGAAGATGTGGACTCCCTGCAAGGCTTAAAGCGAAGACAAAAAGTGGCAAAAAGAAAAAGTTGTACGTAGCAAAGCCTCGCGTTTCATTGCATCGTTTGGCTATTAATTCTTAAGCGAATCTTTGCTGCATACAACTTTAATTTTCTTTTTGCCAATTTCTTACTTAGTTTCTGTACAGATTGGTACTTTCCATGTAGGCGTCTCTAAAAGTTGTATTGATACTTTGAACCGGTATAAAGTTCTGCAAATGTGAAGTCCCGCAAAAATTGTACATTTTCTTAATTGCAGAGCATTTTTCCAAAATTGGGGTAAGTCAGATTTTGCATCAGTTATGACCCCTTTTTAGATAGTCATTTTAATGTAATGTAAGACGCTGTCTAAGTGTTCCGTTAACACTTGCTATGTCCCACCTTCATCTCGGGATGAAGAAGGGACTTAGCAAGTGTTAACTGAACACTTACACAGCGCCTTACACTAGTTTTTAATGACCGTCTAAAAGGATTATAACTCTTGCCAAATTGGACTTACCCTTCAATTTGGTTCCGCAAATGTGGAATATTATACCCCATTGGTGGCCAGATTTGATGTATTTTGATACTGCGGTTGGAGAGATACCCGGATTGGACGCAAGGCCTTTACCACAATTATAATAAATTAGATGTATGAAGAATAATGGCTGTAGTGTCGATCACACAACAATAATTCCAAAGAGATCTAAGAATCTACACTGGTGCTTGAGAAATAAAGGAAACTCACACTGTTTTAACTTATTAATTTTTCACGGCTTTTTCATCTCACACTGTTTAACTCATTAAGTTTTCACTGGGTTTGTTTTTTTTCACAGTGTTTTAACTCATTAAGTTTTCACTGCATTCATTTCTCTTCCACCTAGCTGTTCCAGGCAGCCCGATCCCCTCGATGGGTTAAGAGCGAAGATGAAAGCCAGCCTAAAGGAATGCTGAGGACGCATGTAGCGACCTGCCACAGCAGCATTCCTCAATCGCCACTGGGATGCTAAAAGGCTCCAACTTTAACAACCGCAGGATAAATTTCAAGTTATTCGTGATAGTTTATCAAGGATGAAGGCCTGTAAAAGGTCATTCGAATTAGTGTGTTTACTATTTCCCTATTGAATGCTGACTTTGAGATACGGGTTTAAAAATGCAAATATCATAAAACTACTTTATGTAATTGAAGTTCAGGCAGATCAGTTTGTTAGCGAAACACTTGAATTGTGCATTAAATACATTGGTAAACAGAATAATATGAGGTGGCATAATGTGTTTTCAAGGATGATGGGAATTTTTGTTTTGTTTAGTTTTTTTGTCGTTGTTGTTGCAGTTGTTAGTGACAATGTTGCTGTTGGTGGGGATGCTGTCGTTCTTGTAAGTGTTCCTGGCAATGCCGTTTTGGTTGTAGTTGGTGTTGGTGTTGGTGATGTTGTTGTTGTAGTTTTTGGTGGTGATACCGATTTTGTTCTTCTTTTCTGTTTGGGGGGGGGGGCGGGGGGGGGTAGGAGGTAGGGGGAAACACATAGACAGAGATACGGACAGACAGAGGGAGAAACAGATACAGACAGACAGGCGTGCATACAAATGTTTCAGGCAAACTAACAACAGAGATCACCGGGACACGTTGGTATAGAAACAAGATGCTCGCCTCAATCTCATGCCGAAGGTACCGGGTTCGATCCCCGGTAGGTGCAGGCCCGTTGGGAGGTTGTTTTTTTTTGTGATGGGGAATGAATTCCTGTCCCCGATCCTTTCGTAGATAAGATCGAGCACCTAGTCTTCTCCGATAAGGACGAAAAACTTGGAGGGCCGACATGCACGTTGCGCACGTTAAAGACACCTTAGCAGTTGAAAGACGAGAAAAGCAGGCCGAACAAGGCCACTGCCCGGACAAATCCTAAAAAAAACTTACCGCTAACACAGAAAGAGAAATAAATACAAGAAAAGTGAGGTGTAAATGCCAAGGGCAGCGAACCTCCTAAACTAAAGACCCAAACACCTGCAGCATTCAGAGAAATGTCAATGAACTTTGACAGCACATTACCCTTTCCTTGATAGGATATATTAAAAATTGAGTAAATGTACAGTTTATTATACAAAGTTGTCAAAAGACTTTCAGTTTCCTTGTAACTCGTCCATTTATAGCAGGTCCTTGCCAATACACACAGTTTTTTCTTTGTGCACTACTGCATGATTTATTCACATCATGCGTTCAGACATTCGCATACTGAATACATGGCATGGTTTTTATAATTATATACAAAAATAAAATAGAAATCGAAACTGCTTTCAGAATTCTAAGGCAGCTCCCTTTTTTGAGGAGGTTAGAATTCTAAGAGACGAATGCATGCACAGAATTCAGTGTATAACTTGTTACTCTGGAGACATTTGGCTTGGATTCCTTACTCCAGTGGTTCTCAACCTTTCGCAGGTAATCGTCCCTTTGGGCTCCAAATTTTTCTTCCATCTGCCATGTTTTCACTCCCCCCCCCCCCCCGGGTCGTCCCACATCATCGTTTTTGTCCCCTTGTCGGCCCCTTTCTTCATCTTAGCCCTCCTGGAAATAAAAATTCTCCCCGGGGGGGGGGGGGCGGCCGATATCGCCCTTGTTGAGAGCCACTGCCTTTGCCACAAAAGGATAAAAGGAAAAAGAATAACTCTTTTATAAGCTGTTGTCAAGACTGTCACTCCATGTACTTCACAGTGTTATTTCCTTTGCAAAATTTACTGCTTGGAAAGAATACACAATTTAAAAATTAAGGTGCAAGTTTCCGGCATTTATTCCATGGTAAGAAAATCTATATCAAAAATCATTTTTAGACTGGTGATCACGACTTACAAAAAGGAGAAATCTATGAGTGAATGAATTATAGTGGGTTCAACAATGTAGGCTTCTATGAGTGAATGAATTATAGTGGGTTAAACAATGTAGGCTTTTACAATTTCATTTATCAATAAATCTTCACTAATCTGGTAGCAAAATTCCCACTGTTTAGCTTCGGGTTGTGTTTAATAAATTCATCAAACTCCCTAAGGCCAACAGTGGTGTAATTAATAATTTGCAGAAAAACAATAATTTGACACCACATAAATCTTATACGATAAACACACTATTATAGCACTTGACGGACACAACAGGCAGATACACAACCAACTCAAAACCGTCCAGCTCAGTGTAAATCTCGAGAGTCGTTTCTTTCTCTTTATTACCGGAAGTCCACTTTGAGTTGACTCCGTTCAACACCTCTGCGCACCACACACCTCCTCCTAGCACAGACATCTCACAGAGTTATTGGTAGCGCCTAGGTGATCGCACTGGTCGTCCTGAACGGGAAGTGAGCTGTCTGTGGTCAAATACAGTTGTGGGTGGATCATTATTGTTTCTAGTTTTCTTGTTAAGTTGTGACTCTTGTGAGACCGGAGGACGGCCTCTGCGCACCGGCTGCTGAAGTTGTACCGGTTCTGATGAGTCCACTCGTGCAGCCTTAAGGCGGTCTACTGAGATGCGTTCGGCACGACCACCTCTGTCTATGAGAAATGTTTTATCTCCAGGAGTTAGCACCTTATAAGGACCGGTGTAAGGCCTTTGTAATGGACTTTTCACTGTATCTGTGCGTATGTAGACATATTTGGATGATAACAAGAGCGGTGGTAAGGGCGTAGATGGGTTACTATGGTGGATGGCTGGCCTAGGTACACGTAGACCGTTTTTGTCTCGGAGAGCTGTTAAAAAATCTGATGCAGACCAAGACTGAGTCTGCGACGGGATTAACTCACCGGGGATAGTCAACGGTTCCCCATAGACAAGTTCTGCCGATGAAGTTCCCAGGTCCTCCTTTGGAGTTGTTCTGAGTCCGAGGAGTACCTAAGGTAGTTCTTCTGCCCAATTGTTCCCTGTTAGTCGTGCCTTCAAAGCTGATTTGAGTGTGCGATGAAACCTTTCCACCATCCCATTGGCTTGGGGGTGAAATGATGTTGTCCGATGGAGTCTGACTCCTAAGCGTCTCGCAATTTCAGCCCACAAGGAAGATGTGAATTGTGAACCACGATCCGACGATATGTCCGCGGGAACCCCGAAGCGAGAGATCCAGCCTCCAAGGAGAGCCCGAACACATTCTGGTGCTGTAATGTTTGTCATAGGAATTGCCTCTGGCCAAAGTGTATTACGGTCAATGATGGTTAGGAGGTAACGGTAATCACATGACTGGGGTAATGGACCAACAATATCGATGTTGATATGGGAAAATCTTTTGTCAGGTGCAGTATATGTCTGAAGGGGCGCCTTGGTATGTTTCTGAATTTTTTATGCCTGGCAGTTGTGACACTCATTTACCCAATCGCTAATTTGGCGGCTAAGGCCATGCCACACGTATTTCTCTGCAATGAGTTTAACAGTAGCCTTAACTCCTGGGTGAGCCAGGTTATGGACAGCCTCAAACACCGGACGTCGATAATCTGGAGGAACGATAGGGCGGGCTCTACCAGTTGAAAGGTCGCAGAGAAGCTCTGATCCTTCATTATTCAGCTTTGTCGTAGCAATTTTCATGTTTGTGATGGCAGTTTTGTACTCTTGTATGTCTGGACTCAAAATTTGCGCCTTGGCCATAGCTGTAAAGACAATGCCTAACGAGACCGCGTTTGTGGAAGTGGAAGCGCGAGAAAGGCCATCGGCAACTACATTCTTCTTTCCCGAGATGTGCTTAATATCGGTCGTAAATTCTGCAATAGCAGTCAGTTGCCTTTGCTGACGAGCTGACCATAGTAAAGATGTTTTCGACATTGCATGGACTAGAGGTTTGTGGTCTGTGTAGATGGTGAACTGCCTCCCTTCAAGCATATAACAAAAATGGCGTATTGCCAAATGGGCGCCCAGAAGCTCTCTGTCAAAAGTACTGTACTTGATCTCCGGACTACGGACTACGCAGCTGGCGACTGAAAAAGGCAAGTGGCTCCCAGCGACCATGGTTGTACTGCTCAAGGACTGCGCCGACGGCCACATCAGATGCGTCACATGTCAAAGCTAATGGACAATCTGTACATGGATGTACCAGCATGGTTGTATCTGCCAATGCTTGTTTACCGGCAAGGAAGGATTGTTTCATTTCCTGGAACCAAATGAGATCTTGGCGTGGTTTGGATATTTTCAGAGCTTGATGAAGGGGGCGCAACATCAAAGCTATGTTTGGAATGAAACGGTGATACAAGTTTATTATCCCAAGGTACTCTTGGAGTGCCTTTACAGTTCTTGGTTGTGGTAACTTCTTTACTGCCTCAATACGAGACGACATAAGTGCTGAGCCTGATGCAGACACTCGATGTCCCAAAAAATCAAGCGATGCTACTCCAAAGAGACATTTTTCAAGCTTGATTACCAGTCCGTGGTGTTTTAGTCGCCGGAAAACTGCATTGAGGTCCTCTACGTGAGTCTTGGCTGAGGAGCTAGCCACTAAAATATCGTCAAGGTAGACAAATGCGCTGTCTAAATCTTGGAGCACAGAGTCCATGAGCCGTTGAAACGTCGCGGTGCATTTTTAAGGCCAAATGGCATACGTAAAAATTCCCATAAACCAAAAGGCGTGATAACAGCTGTTTTAGGTATATCCTCGGGAGTTACAGGAATCTGATGAGATCCCCTCACAAGGTCAATCTTGGAGAAATATTTTTTACCAGCCAGGCGAGCCGAAAAGTCTTGAATATGGGGTATCGGGTAGCGGTCAGGAACTGTGGCATCATTCAGTCTGCGGTAGTCGCCGCAAGGACGTGAGTCTCCGTTACTTTTAGGTACCATGTGTAGTGGGGATGCCCAGGGGCTGTTGGATTTCTGTACAATACCCATCTTTTCCATTTCCAAAAATTCCTTCTTTGCAGAGGCTAGCTTGTCTGGTGCTAGACGACGTGCACGAGCGAAGACTGGCCTGTCTTTAGTTGGGATAAAATGTTTCACCCCGTGCTTGACCTCAGCAGTGGAGAAGGTTGGCTGTAACAGTTCAGGATAGTCACTGAGAATTTTACGGAACTTATTGCTCGTGGGTTCTATGAGAGCAAGATCCGAGTTATTTAAAACTGAACTGACAGTGCAGTGAATGTGAGGAAAAGATTCTGCTTCTATCAAGCGGCGTCCTCGAATATCGACCAACAGGTTGTGCTGACGGAGAAAATCAGCCCCTAAGAGAGGTCGTTTGACATTAGCTGATATAAGACGTGCTTTGAAAATCCGGTTGCCAAAATGCAAAGGTAAGATTCGCGAACCATAGGTCGCTATGGAGGTTCCGTTGGCGGCTTGCAAAGGTGTTCTTGTAGCACCTGACGCTCTTTCTGCCCATGTTGCCGGTATTACAGAGACTTGTGCGCCTGTATCCACCAAGAAGCGTCTTTTAGACTGTGCGTCGGTCACAAATAGTTGGGTTACCTTTGTGTCTAGGTTTTGTTTAGTACATGGTGTAGTGGGCGAACATGGCGGACCAGCAACCAAAGTTTCTACCGCTGGCCCACTCTCCCGTTTCCCTGGTTCTTTTTAATCTTGAAGTTGCTGAAATATTTACATGGGCTGGAACATCGCCTGGCATTTGAACCAAACTTTCGATGAAACCAACAAGTCGTGTCAATCTCAGACAAACCTGCATCATGTGCTACGGTTGGTGTTGGTTTAGGTGGTTGAACCGCAGTGCAGATTGTCGCGTTTGTTGACAGAGAGTTAAATAGGTTATCAGCCTCTTTCGCCAGTGCTCGGTAGTCAGTGATATTGGGGGAATTAGCAAGTGGAGCACGAATAGATTCAGGCAACAGTCTGAGAAACAGGTGGCGGAAAAGGAAGCATGGCTTGTGGTCTCCCAAAAGAGCTAGCATTCTGTCCATTACTTCTGACAGTTTGCTGTCACCTAGTTCTTTGATGTTTAGCAAAGTGTCTGCTTTCTCTGCTTCTGATAACCCGTAAGCATCCGTCAGGAACGATTTAAGCGTGTCGTACTTACAGGTTGGAGGAGGTGAGGATATGATTGATAAAGATCTTGAAGCTGTGTTAGCGTCGAGTGCTGCTATACTACATAGTAGTACTTCGTTTCGTCTGTTGTGATTCCAACCAGCACGAACTGAGCCTCAGTTTGAGCGAACCACGCTGAAGGACAAGTGGTCCAAAACGTTGGTAATTTAAGTACTACTGTTTCTATTGACATCGTGGACGAATCGTAGTTGAAAGATTAAGAATAGGAATGTTCTGTCTAGATCTAAAGATCACGTCGGGGTCACTACTACAGCACTTGACGGACACAACAGGCAGATACACAACCAACTCAAAACCGTCCAGCTCAGTGTAAATCTCGAGAGTCGTTTCTTTCTCTTTATTTCCCGAAGTCCACTTTGGGTTGACTCCGTTCAACACCTCTGCGCACCACACTACAGATTGGTTTTCCCATGGAGTCGCAGAACTTGCGAAACTCTAAATTTTTAAAGGTACCCACAATGGCAAGAAAATAATTCATGTCACTCTACGTCACAATATTTGTGGTGACCTAACGCCAATGGTGCGCTACGACACCATTAATATTTGACACAGGCTGAAACAGGCGGTGATTACGATTCTGTTTGCCCTTGGGCTATAGATGCCGTGAGGCCCCACAAAATAGGGAACTACCAGAAACAAAAGATCACTTTTCGTGACTGCAGGAAGTATGTGCATGACCATTTTGGATGCAATGCAACTTCACTTGACTTGATCGGCGGTAAACAATACCCGTTTCTATATTTTCAAGGGGATTAAGAGCTTATAAACGACTCTGAATAGTTTCAATCAACCCAAAAATATGAAAAGACCATAGTAAACAGATACACACACTGTTTTTGGTGAAGACGGCCTCTTTCAATTCTTGTTACCGCCGAGACCTAATTACGCGATGTGGCGAAAGTTAGATCTCTTTGTAAATACATACTCTGTGATGTTACATTAAACATCATTGCGCTCTCGCCTAGTTATGAACAATTTTTATTGATCACATCCAAAATGGCGCAGGGTAGTCAAACTTGATGACTTATTCCTGTCTCATGTCGCTTCTGGTATATCTCTATTCTATGGTAAGGCCCCCAGTAATAATATTGATAAAAGCATGAATTTCGGATTCTTGAAATCAGTTTATTCAACATTTACAAAACAATGTCAACATTAGGCCCGCATAGACTGGTGCAAGTATAACACAACAAAAAAAGAAGAGATATGAAGATATTCTAAGAACTAAAATAGGTTTTTGAAATAATTCATTTACAAAAATAATAGGCCTACTATTATTTTGTTTTAAGGAGAAAGACCTAAAATTGAAACCAAAATAAGGTTTTGATATCCACATGACTGTATAATTTCACTGAAACTCTAGAGGCCCTCAACTGGCGGAGGCCACTAGGCTGCAGCCCACAAAGTCCATGCCATAATCCGGCACTGGTCCCAAATTTATAATGAATGCCTCGGCGGCCATTTTTGGTTGGGTAAAAGTCGAAAGTGCCTTCTTCCCGTGTCGCGTTTCCTAACAAATGGCCCAATGGGGACACTGGTGCGAGCTGGAAGACATTTACTTTTGTTAGGAAGGTAGATTTCTTTGTTATCGTAGTTAACAATACCTCGCCCACTTTTTGCCCCAGTAAACTTGTGCTGAGGCATCCTCTCCGATAATAACAACAACAGTAGCTCCACTAAAGACACTACGTTGGCCATGGATAATTATGTTAAAATAGGCTCGTTGTCACTAGCATTTGTATATTTTACTCTATAGCTGAGACAAACATAACAGTAGCATAAGCAAATAGGATGAAATTAACACTATCTGATGAGATGAAAGAGCATTGTATAATTCAAATATGGAAAGCGTTCAATTTTTTTTCATGTGTTACAGAAAAATAAAGTTATGGATAAAAATAGCTGTGATGATAGCAATGATGTTAGTAGTGTTGTGCTTAAGTGGGTATGTCCTGTAGTGGTTGATATGAATATGGTAATGGTCAGGGCAATGCCAGTGGTAAAGATGTCATCACACTTATCTAAAGGCATACGTCATTTTTGACATTTTTGAGATATTAAGAAAAAAATTGTTTCTTTTCCTGTCAACTGGTAACTTTTGTTATTATAATTCTTTTGGATTATCACATTTTCCTACAGGTGCGTTTCTTTTTCTGAAATATTACCCGGTAGCCCTCATGCTCAGGAAATCATTGACCCGTCAGTTGCCTTTTGGCAGAAGTCTGGCATAATTATGCCATTGTTGTGGACCGATGACGATGTGATGGTAGCCATTGTGCTATCAGAAACGATTTATAAACTAGTATTACAACACACACTCTTTGGGCTAATTCCGTGACACTTTCTTCAGGAGACGACATATCACATTCACAGCAAGACTTCCCAATTACTATAATGTTATCCGACCCACAGGATATCGAGACGAGCCATTCCATCTCCCAGACGAAGCGAGACGAAACTTTCCCGCCCAGAGATGGAAAGCACTAAATGAAATGACAAGGGTATTTGTGTACGAGGCAAGAACAAGTACAAAAAAAACAAAAAAAAACAAGACAAAAATACCCAGCGAATTTAATCAATATTTCAAGGAGTTTGAAGTGAAACAAAAGATACTAGAAACGATAAGACGAGAGACTCCCTTCTTCCCACCTCTAAAAAAAATAGTGCACACATTTTGCGCGCTGATCGGGGCCGGGTCTATGGTGCACAGCATGAAAAGAATGATTGATATAATGATAAATTAATAATGCTGATTTGTTGCAGTGCTACTGCGACACACACACACAAAATAATAATAATAACAAAAGCCAGAGTTTTCTCACAGCTACTGAAGTTAAAATGTCAAAATGAGTGACGTCAATCAAAGCCTACAGCGACGGATGAACGGAGAACAAAATTCAATATTTTCCCTATCGAACTGCTTATTCGCAGAAATAAGAAAAAAAATGTAAATCAAATTTTAAACATGTAAACGATCTCTTTTAGACAGTGTGAATCTATCCTGTTTTTACTGAGAATATATTTAGGGGGCCGTCTGCTTCAGGTATTTGTCATGTTTTGTGTTACTACTTTTTTCTTTGCATGGAAGTTAAGTTCATTTTTATTTGCTCTCTCTGACTTTCTCTGTGATTTCACACCGGACAAAACTGGCTAATAATTCATCTAAAAAAATAAAGTCCTACTCACAATTTTATACTCTGGAACAAAGCAACGATGATCGGTGGGGAAAAAAGCAGAAAAAATGTAGCAGAAAAAAAAAAAAAAATCAGTTTTTGCAGAGATTCGACCGACCCCCCCCCCCCCCCTTACCAACTCGGCAGGCAAGTTTACTTATTAGCATGCCATCGCGGAACCTGAGTAAAAGAGTTACTAAGCAGGCACTCTCTAATGCTACAGAGGACGCGATACCGATAGGTATCACTAAAAAAAGACAACCTAGTGCATCATTACCATAAGAAACACCATCTTACCCAGTATAGAGCCTGATTATTCAACTAAACAAGCCAGAATTGTGATGTAAAGGAGCTCTTCTTAAATAAAAAGCACAAAACCAAAAATCCATCTGCAAATAAAATTCTGATCTTATTAGCAGACGTCTGCGAATAATGGCGGCCTTTAACTATTTGGCATTGTAAAATACTGCATTGTCATGACTTACGAGCATTCGCCGCTAGGTGGCGGTGCGAAATCTGTGCACGCTAAACGCCATAACTGTCTCATCGTATTGTTTCCAGAATTTTGGGTGAAATTACGTCTCTCACCATTCCATATTTAAAGGTTGGAGCAGATCAAGGCTGGTAAAAGCGCCAGACTGGTGGCTCGGCGCCCATAAATTTTGCTTCACTGTCGCACATTAGGCACTGCCCGCGGCATCCCGCTGGGTTGCGGTGTGGGCAGTGTCTAAGCACCAGTATGAAGCAAATTTATAGCGGGCAGCGAGCCACCTGCCTGGCGCCTACACCAGCCGCGGTCTGTTTCACCCCTAAAGCCATTATTTAGTTTTTTTGCCCTTGGCGATGAAACAAGGTATGTGGTTATTTTTCCAGGCCGCAAACTGCGCACGTATAAAATACTGAGTCATGGTGGGTACCAATACATTTTTTTCATTTCTTGGTTGTTGTATCACAAAGGGATGAGTCTCACACTGTTGCTGTGTTGACATCAGTGCCATGAACTCAATTTGCAGAGTTGATCCATCTCGGTACCCCATGTGTCGGATACCATAATGTGGGTTTAAAATAGACACATTCTTTCCAAAATAGAATCTCTGTCCATAAACTGTGTGTCAGATACTATAATAATAGTTTGAATGTCAATTCTTTCCAAAAAAAAACAAAACATTCTGTCCATAAAAATGTGTGTCGGATACCATAATAATAGTTTAAGCAGACAATTTTGGCCAAAAACCAACAAAAAACATGGGATACTATAATGACAGTTTAAATAGACAATTTTTAAGAAAAATAAAAAATAAAAATAAAAGTTCCTATCTATAAAAAGGTGTATCAGATATTATAACAACAGTTTAAATAAACAATTCTTTCCAAAAACGACTCTCGTCCATAAAAATGTGTGTCGGATTCTATTGTAACGGTTTATTATTCGAAATGTAGTCACCGTATTACTGGTGCTATCAGTTCAGCGGACTTGTAATCCATGCCAAAAGGTACGGGGTCCGACCAGCCAATGAACAGCAAGGCTGAGGTGAGTGAGCTGTTTGGTATGCGACCACGGACGCATTACTTAGTGGCACTGCCAAGTGAGAAGCTTTGGATTGACTGATCATTCCAGAACTTGAACGTAGTTGTCATCTGCATTGCAAAACTCCTGTCCTCCGGATGTAAACGCTGACCAAGACTTTGATGCAGTGATTCTGTGTCTGATGTTTTTCTCCAAGATTTTGATGGACAGATATTGTTTTATTTCCTGAAGTTTCCTAAATTCAGGAGAAGGAAAAATATACACGACTTTTATATGTAAGTGATACCTTCAAAATTGGGACATTTTTTTTTCTTTTTCCGTTCAAAATCTTTACAAATTAAAAACTGAAAGAACGACACTAGACAAACCATTAAAACTGCCGGCAATTTTTCTGTTTTAATTCATTATCGTCTGAACATAGGGGTAGGTATAGAATGTTTAAAATAATTTACAAAGCAATAATTCATTGTAAGATTATTTCACGCACTTTGCAACATGATTTTAAAAAAAACAACAAACAAAAACAAAAAAAAACCCACTGATAATGTGTAGAGTCGCAAACAAAGTTCGAATGTCAAAACAAAAAAGGGAACGAAATGTTGTATATCTCGAAGTCCCGCATAAGCAACAAACAGTCAGAATCTTTACTGTAGAATAAACTCCAAGAGCATTTTTAATAAAAAGAAAAAAATCCAATTATTAATACTAGTAATTGCCCCATTCTTCGAATGGTTAAGCACAGCATTCCAAGCCGAAAGGAATCAGCACAAAGACATTCATTGATGTCGAGACACTTTGGGTCATCCACACAAAAATTGGCTATTAATAGATAGATAGGAGAATTTTTCAGGAAATGATAACGTCATGGGCTCATGTGTTCGTAAAAAATGGAGGATCAAAAGTAGACAATTAGCGGCATAAAGCAAACTCAAAAAATACTTCCCCACCTTTTCAAGACTCCAAATCTAAAAAGAACCTTTTGCGGGTCGCAGGGCGGACACATGTAAAATTTCACGCAAATCCGAGCTGTGTGAGCGGCAGTAGATCTTGTTCAAAATCCCGTGATTCTTTTTTTTATGTTATTATTACATTTTCCTTTCTTTAAGCATTAGCTCTAGAGTTCGAGGCGTGAGAGGCCTAGCCTTTCGACAAAGTTTTCTTGGCATGACTGACCCTCCGAGATCTATAATAAAAATATTTCATTTCGAGCTTGAAGCACACTACAAATGTTTCTACACAGTTTTCTTGGTATGAATGAATGGCACTCACCTCATCTGTATAACATTATACGTGGTATCAAAATTTTCTTGGCGTGGTTGGATCTCAAGTGAACTCTAGTTCGAGAGTTTACATTTCCGGTAAGAGGCGGAAATGACGAAATTGACGGAAGCACATTATCACGTCGTATTCGCAATCATGAATTGATAACTGATAATTATAACTGAATTTCTGGAAAAAGTAAAGAGTTTCGGGAAAAAATGAGCACGACACGTACAGGCTTTATACATTTTATATACATGTGCCAAGTTTCATTTCTCTACGTTGCGTAGTAAAAAAGCCTTTGCGGGAACAAAGTTGGGCCCAAGCTCCATTATTATATGATAACAATACAATACAATAAATAATGACAATAATGATACATGATAAACGTATATGAAAATAAGTATGTTGGCCAAACGGTGCTGAAATGAAAACTAGAAAGCACTAAATGAAATGAAATGGTAAAGGCTCTTTAATTCGAGACTAGAACACACACACACACACACAAAAGAGCAGTTTTAAACAATATTTCAAGGATTTTGAAAGGAAACAAGATCTCTTGCGTTTCCGTATCTGAAATCATTCTTAATTAGTTTTATCCTCCAGGATAAGACAAGGGATTAGAGTTTTGTTTTCCAACATTAAACGACCAAAAAAAAAATTGAAATTTTTTGGCAGTGTTGTCAGACCAGGTTTGCATTTTCAAGTGTCATTATTTCACACCCAGGTTGAAAAAATTGGCTTTTGAAGACACAATGAATTGGAATAGCTGAAAGTAGAGGGTGGTCACATGGTCATAACTGATCATACTGTTCCATTCTACACGTCGAAAATGCGGTTCTTTTTTGCGACTTGAAAAAATCATAAATGAACAGTATCAAGACTAAATTGTGTCGAGAATAGAGGAGCCCTCGTTACGCATCATCAAAAATTAAGATAGCCCTCCAAGTTTCTAAATTTTTGGTCACCTAGTCATGGACTTTTATAACAATTATTATGCTTATCTTATGTTCACCTTCTAGCTCCATCAGAGTATATTGCGTCAAAAATTAAGGCAGCCCGCAAAGTTTCAAACATTTTGTGGTCACCTAGTCATAGAGTTTTAGGTACATACACGTTCATCCTCTAACTCCATTATCATAGGATGTGTATTATTCAGACTTGCTTGAAAATTATAACTGCATTTTTAAACCGTTCAGAGTTGGATAAACGCCAGTGTAAGCTCTTGTTAATGAGAGATGACGGACCAGAAGGCAACGTTAACTTATAAGATTTTTGGCTACGACACCAGAGAGAGAACTTGGGTTCCGAAACTCACGCTCATGTCAATTTTGAAAGGGGGAGAAGAATGGGATTCGAGGCGGTTGGACAAAAAGAAAGGATGTAATGTCAATGAAGAACGAATTCTTTGGAAAATTGGAAAAAGGAATAATGGCCTTCATTCTTATAATAGGAGAATCTGATTTTTCTAGCTTTGCATTAGAGATGTTTGAATTGAAGCTGTCTTTGAATGCCTTTGGTATTTGTCATATTGTTGTATGGCCAGTGTACATAATTATGTCAATTTTCGAGAAAATGATGGCTTAAGTTTAGTCGGCAAAAAGAGCCAAAAGGCATACAACTTTACATCACCGACACGTTATAATAAAATACTAAAAGTACTCGATTTTTTTTTTTTTTTCCAATTCTTTTGGAATTCATTCTATAAAGATTGTAATTGTCTATTTCTTACGCGGCGCTTCGAGGCTTACAACATTTTGTCCCCCTGTTTTTTTCTTTGTCACATTCGAACTATGTGGCGAATGTACATAAAATCATTTTCCAACCGATTGGAATGATCTTACATATAATGAAATAGGAGTGAGAGAACAACTTTCATGACAAAACCTCAAAATCGGCAAAATGTCGCATACAGCAATATGGCATGTACCCCTCGAATTTAAAACTTAAAAGAATTTATCAATATATCAATTTGCTGTTTGTCAGTGGTCCCAACAAGTGAGGCTACACCACACCAGTATGGAGGGAATAACTTTGATTCTAATAGTTTTGATCCAGAACTTTGGACTCAGAAGCGCCGCTGCGGCTTCTACGTTATCGACAACAACGTCAACGCCACTGATGGTAACAACATCTACGTCGGCCACCACAGCAATTGCTAGCACAGACTATCCGACGTCATACGCAACCTCTGACGCAAGCACCATGATTATGACGTTGCTAGTTTCGTTTTCGACTCAGTCATACCCAGCACTGACGTCCATGTCTACACCAGCGCCATCATCACATCCATCAACATCTTCTGCATACACAACACCAACAGTGCAACCAGTATCATCACCGACACCGGCACCAGCATCATCAGCTTATACAGGAGCACCCTCTACAACAACTACACCATCAGCAATTCTAAGTACAGCAGTGCCATCACAAACTACATCATCACCACCACCAACAACAACATTGCCATCACTACCACCTACTACAACAATACCACCACCAACAGCAACTACAACTACAACAATGCCAGTACCAACTACAACAACGACATCACCGCAACCAACAACAACAACAGTGTCACCAACACTTACAACGTCAGGATTGTCAATAATAACTACAACAACAACAGCCATGTCACCACCACAAACAACAACCACACCAACACCCACAACAACAGCATTTCCACCTCCACCAACAACTACATCAACATCTGCTACAACAACATACCCATCACCAACTACAACCACAAAAACACCTCCAACAACAGCCGTTCCATCACCACCAGCAACCACATTAACATCTCATACAGGAACGTATCCACCACCATCTACACCTACAACAACAGCATCGCCACCAACAACTACAACAACACCGACACTGATAATTACACCAAAATCGTTGCCGCCAACAACTACAAATACACCAACACTTACATCAACGACATTGCCATCAACAACTACAACCACACCACCACCTACAACAACAAATTTCTCACCGAAAACTACAACAACCACTTTGCCACAAACAACTATAAATACACAAACACTCACAACGACAACACTGTCACCAATAACTACAACCACACCAACACCTACAACCACAACATTGAAATCAACAACTACAATACACTTTTTGCCACTAACAATTGCACCCACAACAACACCTACAACAACAGCATTGCCACAAACAACAACATCCACACCAACACCTACAACAACAGCATTGCCACAAACAACAACATCCACACCAACACCTACAACAACAGCATTGCCACAAACAACAACATCCACACCAACACCGTCAACAACAGCATTGCCACAAACAACAACATCCACATCAACATCTACAACAACAGCATTGCCACAAACAACAACATCCACACCTACACCTACAACAACAGCATTGCCATCGATGACTTCAACAAGCGCTTTGTCAACAGCAATTATATCCACACCAACACATACAGCAACAACATTACCACCAATAACCACAGCAACCGCTTTACCAACAATAACTACAACCACACAAATACCTACAACAACAAACTTGCTCACGACACCTACAATAACCACAGTGCCACTCACAGCTACATCCACACCAGCACCTACAACAACAATATTATCACTAACAACTGCAACAACAACATTGCCAACAACAATAACAACCACACCGACACCTACAACAACAACATTGCCGCTGACAACTACCACCACACCCACACCTACAACAACAGCACTGCCACCAACAACTACAACTACACCAGCACCTACCACAACAGCATTGCCACCAACAACTACATCCACACCAACATCTACAACAACAATATTACCGCCATCAACTACAACAAAAACGTTGCTACAAACAACTACAACCACGCCACCACCTGCACTAACCGCTTTGTCACCTTCGTCATCAACACAACCGACCCTACCAACAACGATGGGAACAGTACCAACAGCAGTAACACCGTCAACCACTATTCAACAAACCTCAACAAAAATTACAACAGCAGCAATAGTACAAACGATGACAACAACAGTGTCACAAACAACAACTCCAACAGTGCCACAAACAATGTCTACAATAGTGCCACATACAATAACTACCGCAGCACCACAAACAACAACTTCTGCAGCGCCACAGGCAACAACCCCAACAGGTAAAAAAACAATGACGACAGCGGTACCACAAACTACAACTATAACAGTTCCACAAACAATGACTACCCCCGTGATACAAACATCAGCTACAACAGTTCCACAAACAGTGACCACAGCACTGCCACAAACAACAACCGCAACAGGGCCACAAACAATGACTACAACAGTATCACTAACAATGAATACAGCACTGCCTCAAACAACAACTACAATAGTGCCACAAACATTAACTACAACAGTGCTACAAGCAACAACTACAACAATCCCACAAACAGTGATTTCAGCTCTGCCACAAACTTCAACCACAATACTTCCACAAACATTGTCTACAATACAGCCTCAGTCTACAACCACAACACTTCCACAAACAATTACTACAGCCCTGCCACAAACAACAACTACAACAGCTCAACAAACAATGACTACAATGGTGTTACTAACAACTACTACTTCAGTTCCACAAACAGTGACTACAGCAGTGCCACAAACAACAGCTACAACATTACCACAAACAATGACTACAGCAGGGTCAAAAACAACAACTACAACATCCCCACATACAATAACTACAGCACTGCCACAAACAACAACCACAACAGTGCAACAAACAACAACCACAACAGTCCCACAAACAGTGACTACAGCTCTGCCACAAACCACAACTACAACAGTTCCACAAACAATGACGACAGCTCTGCCACAGACAACAGCTACAGCAGTCCCACAAATATTGACTACAGCTCCGCCACAATCAACAACCACAACAGTGCCACAAACAGTGACTACACCTCTGCCACAATCAACTACAGTGCCACAAACAATAACTACAGCTCTGCCACAAACAACAACCACTACAATTCCACAAACAATGACTACACCGGTGCCACAAACAACAACTACATCAGTGTCACATACAATAACTACAGTACTGCCACAAAATACAACCACAACAGTGCAACAAACAATGGCCTCAAATGTTCCACAAACAGCAACTACACCAGTCCCACAAACAGTGACCACAGTACTGCCAAAAACAACAACCACAACAGTTCCACAAATAATGACTACAGCTTTGCCACAAACAACAACTACTACAATTCCACAGGAAATGATTACAACAGTGCCACAAACAACAACTACAACAGTCCCACAAATGGTGACTACAGCACTGCCACAATCAACAACCACAACAGTGCCACAAACAATGTCTACAGCTCTACCACAAACAACAGCTACCAAAATTCCACAAACAACAACTACAACAGTGCCGCATACAATAACTACAGCACTGTCACAAACAACAACAACAACGGTGCAACAAACAATGACCAGAACAGTCCCACACACAGCAACTACACCAGTCTCACAAACAATGACTACAGGTCTGCCACATTCAACAACTACAACAGTGCCACAAAGAATGACCACAGCTCTGCCACAAACAACAACTACTACATGTCCACAAACAGCAACTATAACAGTCCCACAAACGGTGACTAAAGCCCTGCCACAAATAACAACCACAACAGTTCCACAAACAATGACTACAGCTCTGCCACAAACAACAACTACTACAAGTCCACAAACAGCAACTATAACAGTCCCACAAACGGTGACTACAGCCCTGCCACAAACAACAACCACAACAGTGCCACAAACAACCACAGTGCCCCAAACAATAACTGTGCCACAAACAACAGTACAGTCAACAAGCTTAGGAAACAATTCAACCACAGGATCTGCATCAGTTACATCACAGCCCCCAACAACAATGACACCTTCTGTTATAACAACATCAACTCCTCTGACGCCATCAGCATTTTCAACAACATCCGGAGTCTTATCAACAGCCACATCACCAACACTAAAACCGACAGCATCATTGTCTACAACAACAGTAGTAATATCACCAGCATCAACAACTGTGCTGACAATGCCAACAACTGCTCCACCACCACTCCACACAGCAGGGGTACCAACTGCAACAGCACCACCGCCTTCGACAATACTAATAACAACAGTACTTTCCGCGCCACCGACTTCACCAGTACCGACAAATCCATCCACAATTTCGGGAACAGGCTCTTCTGGCATATCCACCCTAGGTGCATCGCCAAGTCCAACAACAACAAACGCTCCAACTACAACCATTGAGCAACAAACCACAATACCATTTCCAACACCAAACGCTCCAACTACAAGTCCTGATCAACCAACAACAACAACAAATGTCCCAACAACAAATATCCCAACTACAACCACTAATCAACCAACCACAACACCACTTGCAACAACAACAAATATCCCAACTACAACCACTAATCAACCAACAACAACACCACTTGCAACAACAACAAATGTCCCAATTACAACCATTAATCAACCAACAACAACACCACTTGCAACTACAACAAATATCCCAACTACAACCACTAATCAACCAACAACAACACCACTAGCAACAACGACAAATGTCCCAACTACAACCACTAATCAACCAACAACAACACCACTTGCAACTACAACAAACGTCCCAACTACAACCACTAATCAACCAACAACAACACCACTTGCAACAACAACAAATGTCCCAACTACAACCACTAATCAACCAACAACAACACCACTTGCAACTACAACAAATATCCCAGCTACAACCACTAATCAACCAACAACAACACCACTTGCAACAACAACAAATGTCCCAACTACAACCACCAATCAACCAACAACAACACCACTTGCAACAACAACAAATATCCCAACTACAACTACAAATCAACCAACAACAACAACAAATGTCCCAACAACAAATATCCCAACTACTACCACTAATCAACCAACAACAACACCACTTGCAACAACAACAAATGTAGCAACTACAACCACTAATCAACCAACAACAACACCACTTGCAACTACAACAAATATCCCAACTACAACCACTAATCAACCAACAACAACACCACTTGCAACAACAACAACAAACTCTCCTACTTCTACTACGAACCAGTCAACAACATCACTCCCAACAACAACAACACTTCCAAATACAACAGCGACAACAACAACAACAAACGCTCCCGCTACAACCACTGGTCAACAGACAACAACACCATTTGCAACAACAACAGCAACAACAAACGCCCCGACTACTACCACCAACCAAACAACAACAACAACACCGGTTGTTGCAACAAACGCATCACAAACATTACCAACACCAGCCAATACAACAACTACTCCATATTACAACACAACAACAACAACAACACCTTCACAACCACCATCATCAACGGCCTCTGACACAACTACTGCATCTACCACCCAGACAAACAGTCCAACGTCAACAGGATCAGCAACAACAACACAATCTACTACAACATCTGACTCGACCATGACAGCCTCGTCATCTACGTCGTCGGCATCTTCAGCGACACCTGCTCCACCGGTCACTTCCACGACTGCACGGACGACCACTGAGTACCCTTGCGCTGCTTCGCCCTGTCAGAATAGTGGTAACTGTGTCGGCCCTGCCCCAGGGACTTGCACCTGTTTGACTGGCTTCCGAGGTTCTCAATGCGAAATTGTAAGTTTTGAGGTTAATTTTCTCGTATTGCTAGATGGGGTAAACGGCATAAGCCGAGATAAACCTACTACTATGCTCCCATCCATCTGTCTGTATGTCTGTCTCTCTGTCTATGTGTGTGTGTGTGTGTGTGTGTGTGTGTGTGTGTCTGTCTGTCTGTCTATCTCTCTGTCTCTCTCTCTCTCTCTCTCTCTTTGAAAAAAAACTTTCCATAATTATAATCTGGTTGCAGATCTCGGGTGTGTCAAGATATTTCGCATGAATTTTTAGTCAGAGAAATTGCACCTAAATTGGTCGCCAGTCACATTTTTGATTCATTGAAATTCATTGCAAAGTGTTCTTGCTGTTATATAAGCATTTAACATTTTATATCCACCGTAATTCATTCTAGAAGCAGGGCTGGTTTGAAGCCGTAAGTGATATCTCTGGGAAAGTCCTTGAAGACATGAAAAGTAATATTTACCCCGTTTTTTTTTTCACTTTGAATTGGCTTTGGTCGAGTATTATGGTGACCTCTAAGAAACAAATTCCCAAAAAAATATTCCAATTGTGATGCATCATGACGGTTCGGTCGACACGGTACATTTTAGGTAAACTGAGTTCTTGATAATGATAACAAGTGAAAGAGAACTCTTCTCCCTTGGATTTGATGGTAGATTCATTGAATTCTGAACATTTTTAGACTGTTATAAACAATTGAAGCTGATGACTATCATTTCTTTTAAGACGTAAAGTTTTGAGAAAAGTTCGTTTGGGCAATTACTCAATAACTAGGCCTGTACCTGCCGGACCGAACAGTTGCGTTGCGTCACATTTTAGAAAAACTCTTCGTAGCGCTCTCACACACAAGCACACATTATTTGCCTTTGAGCACTTCAGATCAAGAAGTTAGGGGTGAAACAGATCTAGGCTGGTGTAGGCGCCGGCATGGTGGCTGGCCGCCCATACATTTTGCTTCACACTAACACAATATGCATTGTCTACACAGCCACCCAGCGGGATGTAGCGGCAGTGCCTAATGTACTAGTGTGAAGCAAAATTGGCCTTGGGCCGTTTCACCCCTTAAGCGACCCTTCACGACATAGGCACACTGACAGAGGCCTGGCCTTGAAATCACCTCTGCCATCCCTTACCCACGGACAGCGCATGCCTTGCCTGTGCAGTACCTACAAAATGGCGCAGACATATGAAGTTGTTTAAGCTGGCATAACACAGCAGTGTGTTTATTATTGAAAATGAAAAGGAAGAACAAGAGAAGACCTGAATGGTCCAAACAATGGCTACTTGATCGAAAGAAATACACACGCACACACGCTGATCTTTTGTCTCCATGTCATGTTCATGCCTGGGACCGGCCGTCCTCTCGGACGCACTGTGTCGTGTATGGGCCGCTTTACATGGCAAATTTATGTGGGCTGCACCCCCACGATTGAGATTCCCTTAATTAAGCTTTACCAGTTGGGCCGCTGACTCGGGGAATACACAGATGTCATTTTAAAAGTTGATTTTCGATCACTACTGTGTAAACTGATGCGCAGAACTAACTTTCTTGTCATACTTTTTAATCCTGCTCGAAGAAAATGCGTCTTTTTCCGGCTCAAAATGTCGGAACACTTTCTTCTGTTCAACTCAGCTGTGGCTCAAAATCAATGAAAGTATTAAAAATATATCGAACATAAACACCTTTTAAAATATGCCCACGTACATCTTGAAGTCTTTGTGTGCCCAATATGATATTTTGTACAATTTAAGGCTCAGCGGTTAAAACGTCTTACATGGGTTTATTGGAGGTCCTACTTCCTTTATGATATGATGATGATTGCTGTGAGTTATTTCAAATAGCAGGCATTCACCTCATTTATCCTATCATTTTCAGACAAGATCGGAGTTTTGATTCTCATAACATTTTCGATATGGAGTTGTCGTTAAAGGATATGTCTTCCTATTTGACTTCAAAGTGAATCGTTTGTTTCTCTGGCAACGATTCCCGCCCTTTCCAAGCCACGCTTTGCGATGACTTGTCCTGGCTGATTACTCACATTATTGTTTATTTGAAATTGAGGTTGTATCGAGCATGTAATGTACCGTTATTGTTGTCTTCCTGGAACGAGGCAAATAAAACAAGCTGCATCCATGGCAATTTTAAGCCTGAAATGATCGCTCCGGCATTCATTTTCAATGGGGAATCAGGAGTTGAAGTGGTTCATGATTTTCAGGCTTGTCTTGCAACTCCAACGAGCTTCGACTTCTAACATTTCACAAAACTTGCTTTCTTCCGCTCTGCGCTAATTACAAGAGAACTTGAAAGAATTCTGGCTAGAACATGGTGCTGATGCCAAATGTCAGCTGTCAGCACGGCAAGGGTTGATTTTCTTTTGAACAGTTCTTTTTTTTTTTTTGGTAACACAATGGTCCATTCATTTCCAAAGAAACTAATATCAAATAACTTCAATTCTCTAACTCTCGTTTATGAAACAGAAGTGTTGCTTGCCATTTGGCTGTTTCCTATGTCCATGGATCAAAGAAGGCAAAGAAAAAAACAACCAACAAAAAAACGTACAGATCTCGAACAAAGGAATTTTGTGAAAAAGAAATGGGATAGTTAGAAGAACAGGTCGGTAGAATTGTTTAATGACAATTGCGGCAGTGTCCCCTCTAAGCTTCGAGGGTGAGAGGCTGCGCAATCACTGTACTGGTGCAGTGCACATCAGAATGTTGCCGAACACATCAAAATGCTGCACAAAAGTTAGAATATCGTGCACTCACTTTGAATTTTACAATATTTTGCTAAAAGCATCAAGAGATTCTCTCAGCGGTTTGAGAACATTAGAGAGAGCTTTGACTGCAGGTATTTGATGTAATTATGTACGCTTTGTTGGGCCCATCTACCGCTTTCCGGAGGAAGCAGACAGTTCATGCATAAAATGTCAACAGTTTGTCAGCGCATGTCGGGACTGTGATCAAATCGATCACAGCGTGAGAGGTAGAAATGTTAGTGAAAAAAAAAAAAGCGGGTTTTAACGAAATCTTCAGTAAATCACTCATGGTATGTCTGCCAGTAGGAAGTGCATTGGGAAAAAAAATGAAACACTTAAAACAAAGATTTAGAAGACGGAATGAATGTGAAAAGGTGTTTTAAATTTCATTCAATGACAGACAGTTTTAATATTCGTGAACGTCACACTGAGCAAACAATAAAGAGTCATAAGAAATAACTCTTTTTTTCCTTTTCTCGATTGTGTTTGCTTGAAGAATGTTCTTGATGAATGAATGCTCATTAACCTTTTCTCTTCCGTTTCCAGTTGTTGTTTCTGTTTCTTTGCAGTGTTTCTTCGTTTGAAGTGTTTATCCGCCGATGCTTATCAAAATTCTACTCTATAAAAATTCCTTCACAATTAAAGCCGGTCCGCAGTAAAGTAGTGGTTAGCATCTTTGTCTGACAGGCGGGAGACCGTGGTTCAGTTCTCAGCGTGGTATATTTTTTAAAAGTCTTTTTATATGGAATCAATCTGTTAATTTTTTCTTTAATATAATAACAATAACAGAAGATAAATCCAGTATTTTTTGGGGTTTTTTTTTTTGGTAAATTAGTCAACACCAATACTGGCCTCATACGTCATTTTCCGTAAAATTGCTGAGTGGAGCGGATGCTGTGGACAACACCACTAAGACCTGAAAAAGGCCACCTCAAGAGGACTGACTGCTTTCTCTGTCGCCGGTCCTGTCTTATTTCGTTTGCATTCACCTATCTCTATGGATGTCCTCAAATGGCAGCCAATGTATGTGTTTGACGAAGCCTGCCCTACGCTGAAGATCTCCTGTGGTCTGCGCCCTCCAGATAGTTCTATTTTTATTTCATTATTATTTATTTTTGTTTAATTTGATAATCATCATTTCTTTAAAGCTCAAAAACATAAGATAAAATAAGATAGGAATGACTTTATGATCCCATGAGTGAAATTCTCTATCATAGAGCTTTTAAGAGCACATGCATGGTAAACACATCTAAAGCGTCGTTCCAAATACATACAAACATAATTTGTATCATGACTCAATAAACTCAACAACAGGCATATAATTATGAAGTGATACTAATTATAACAATGAACCTTAGTGAAATATTATGGCATACATCTAGCTAAAGTGTCTTATTGAAGAGAATTGCGGAGGGGAAAAATGATCTTCTGTATCTTTCTCAGTCCATGTGTCTGTTGCTCCTGGTTGATCTGGAAAGTTGATGCAATATTATTGCCATGAAATAAGAAATGTTTCTTCCCTGTGATACACAGAGTGAGACGCTCGAGGAAGCCACGGCCTTGAACTTCAGTGACCCCAACACAGGGTCTGGCCGCGTCCTAGCTCTGATGTCAGATGTGAAGTCACAGATCAACAGTGCCCCTCCAGAGGACAAATCCTTAGTGGTAAGTTCTTCTGGGTTGTCTTCTCTAGAATGTTGTGGTGATGACAATAAGCCTGGGGGCAATACATATGCGATGTTCTTTTTTTAGGTAATCTGGGCCAAAGAATCTCTCTCTCTCTCTCTCTCTCTCTCTCTGTCTCTCTCTCTCTCTCTCTTTCTCTTGGTCTCTCTCTCTCTCTCTTTCGTTCTCTCCTTTTCTCTCTCTTTCTCTCTCTCTCTCTCTCTTTCTCTCTCTCTCTCTCTCTCTTTCTCTTGGTCTCTCTCTCTCTCTCTTTCGTTCTCTCCTTTTCTCTCTCTTTCTCTCTCTCTCTCTCTCTCTTTCTCTCTCTCTCTCTCTCTCTTTCGTTCTCTCCTTTTCTCTCTCTTTCTCTCTCTCTCTCTCTCTCTTTGTCTCTCTCTTTCTTTTTCCTCTCCCCCATCCCTCCCTCTCTTCTTTCTTCTTTCTCCGTCCCTCTATTTCTTTTTTCTCTCTCTCTTCCTTTCTTTCTCCCTGTCGTTCTGTTTCTCTCTCTCTCGTTCTATTCTCTCTCTCTCTCTCTCTCTCTCTCTCTCTCTCTCTTTCTCTTCTCTCTCTCTCTCCCTCTCTGTCTCTCTCCCGTCTCTATCTGTCTATCTCTCTTTCATCTCGTATCAACTAATTCTATCGTAGTTTCTGTCTCTCTAGACTCTCCAACCTTCAGCATCCGGGATTGTCCACAACGACTCCAAGAATTTGGCATAAACACGAACTTTCTGTGCGTGATTAATTGATATTGTACAACACTTTATTCACCAAACCTGCCGTGGGCGATTGATTACCCTTATGTATATACATTATATCATTTTCATCACCGCTGTGAATTGATCATATTTTGATACACAGTGGTGTAGCGTGCCGGGGCCAAAGAGGCGATTGCCTCTGGCGTAAAATTCTTAGGGGCGCAAAATTTGAATAGAAAACAACAACAACAACAACAAATAAAGTATTAATAATAAATAGAAAATTGCTCTCCCTCCCTTCCTCCTCACACAGAACATTTCCGAGTGTTCTCATGTAATCTTTATCAGATCTGTGAATTACTTAAAAGAGTCCCGATTACAAAGTTGCATTTAATCCAAATGTGAACAGAGAAACTGAAATCGAAGGAGATTTTGAATCAAAAGAATGTAACAGAACACGCTGTCAACTCGCAATATCTTTGACCAAATGTTCAGTCCCACACTTTTGTTGGTGTGCCTATCGTTTTGTAGAGCCCCGTAATTATTAACTGTCGTGAGCTCCCGGTTTATGAGTACAAAACGAAATCTAGCCTATTACTATGTTTCGAAAACTTCCGAGATAGGAACCGAAAAGGCGGATAGTGTAATAACACTTCTTTTTTTTTTCTTGGTTAGTTTAAGGTTGGAGAAAGCCATAGTGTGCTTTGAAGTAGTAAGACGATAGAAAGAATACAGCACAATGGTAGGATAGACAGAGATCCTATCAGAAGCGGCCACCAAACTACACTCGTGTTAAATAACAAGAATGGAAGGCGAAGAGAAAGATTATGACAAAAATGAGAAAAATGTTAATGATGATGATGGCGATAATAGTGACGTAGGAAACAGGGAGAAAATTAGTTGGAATGGGTTTGGTGACTGGGAATTTTACATCGGCAGAGGTGAAAGTATTTAGAAGCTCAGGAAGAGTGGAGGTCAATAAAGTAACGACAAATACACAAGTAGACATGGATCTATGAATCATTGACGAATAATTTAAGGAAGAGAAAGACAAGACCTTTGCCCTTTTTACGCTATTTTGTAGTAACCCCATGACGAACTCTAAATAATTAATGACTGCAAACAGCAACGTACCTGCCGAGCGATACTTGTGTGAACGAGTTCGGTCGAAAGACCAATGTAGCCTTGTTAAATGATTGACTACACAAAGCTTTTATCAGAACCATGCATTCCCTTGACCGACCTGTTATGTTGTGACCTGACATTTTAAAACGACCGGAATGCCATCGGAATTTGTTCAGTATGTCATTAATTAACCGGGAGTAAATAAATTGGTACTGTAGACAAAACTGGACTGTTAAATTAAAACCAAATTAAAGCCTTGGGTTTTGAAAAAAAAAACATATCAGGATATAAGTACTGCAGACCCAAACTTTAGAGAGGACACCTGGAGAGCTTAACTGACATAGTCTAAGTTGTTTTCACTCTGGATGGTCTTTACGAACCGACTTGCTGTTAAACCCAAACTCAAACTCAAAAACTCAGACTTGCCTTCCAAGGACAAGCACTCAAGCACTGTTGAATGAACACGCACCTGCCTAATCACAGGTCCAGATGAGTACAAGGCTGTCTACATAAGCATTTCTACAGGTAACTCAACCCGCGACACGTTTTGTCCGGGAATTTTGTGACAAGTACTTACGTCCCACAAGGTTGTTGTTGTTTTTGTTTTGCGCTAGGGGTCCGTGTCTCAAAGCTTTTTCTGACTCCAGAGCTACAGAGCTCCGCCCGCAATACTTCTGATAACAGCCTTAATTAATTATTCATTCAGAATTTCTTTCCATTTTCCTCCTTTTGGGGGTGGGGGTGGGGTGGGGGGTTTGAAAGGGTAGGGATCGAAGTTAGGAATTCGATAAGATTTAGGGCTGAGGATAAGGATATGTGCGTATACGTGCGGACCCGTGGCGCAAAACGCATGGTGTATCTACGGACAAGTAACAACAGCCTTTGATTGGAGGAGGGGGAGTGGGAGGTATGGGGTCTCAGTGAACAGCGGACGCCCTTTCATTAGCCACGTGCACTTACGGTAGCCCATAAAGCTGCTTGTATTATGCATTGAAACATTAATCGGTCATTGAGAACAATCTATGTATTGTAGGAGTTACCCGTAATCGTTTCTTGTTCTATGTTAAACATTAATGCAATACTGTGCTGATACCATACAAGGTGTCAATTATTCAAATGGCTCTAGAAATAACCTTTGATCTGTCCTATTTTGAGAGGTAATTGGACAGAATCGTAAGCTTCTGGAAACTCTACAGTCCCGTTAACTAGACACAGACTTAGCAGGGAGTAAAAATGACAATAACCGTCCAGCCATAAAAATACAATGATACGACCAGAGGCAATGGTCTACAGACGCTGCTTTCCTTTTTCCGAGTTCTGAGTTTGGGTTTGGAGAAAGCACGTCCACACGATAACGCTGGGTTCTCATGTGTACGGAAACGGAAACGGCAAAAAAAATCCGTCATTATTATAATAAAAAGAAAGAGTGTTTCCACGTGTACGGAAACGGCGTGCGGTAACATTCTTTCTATTTCACTACTTGAAAGCTCTTTGACGTTTCCGTTGCCGTTTCCGTTTCTGTATGCATGAGAACCCAGCTTAACGCTCATACTGTGCTAGGAAGAAGCAAAACGGCAGACAGAATAATGATTATAACAAAATGACAGGCTAGAAAGAGACCCTACCACAGGCGTCCAACGACCACCCACTCCGAGTTTGGGTTTACGGAAAATATTTTTGAAAGGGGAAAATAAGGAACGGAGGAAGTGGGGGGGGGGGTGTCATTTATTGCTGTAGCCACAATACATTTTGTTCATTACAACAAATTTCATAATTGTAAACATTTTCTGCAGTATCCATATTTTGTTATCACTACAAGAAAAGCTAGTCATCAATCTGAATTTACTCGATACACAACTAGTGTAGTGTGTACATAACTTGGTCTCTTTGTAAAAAAGCTTTTAGGCATCCTTTTTTTGTCTTTGATGGTAATTACGTTTAACATTATAAGGTACACTTTTTTTGCAATCAAAATGGATTTCCTTGAAAACTAACTGTTGGATTTAACTCTTCGTGTGCCATAAATATTTTCATGTTTGCCGATACTGGAAGAAAAATAGTGGGAGAGACGAATAAAGAATAACCACAGCAACATTTATGAATAGGAACTCGACTTTCTTTCTTCCCGAAACAAAATAGCCTAGTGTCCCTGAGCACCGACACAAATCGTCATCTGTGATTGGCATAAACGTGACTAGCTGAAGAACCGTTTCATCGGCTAATGGCACACAAAGACTTAAGTCAAATTTTGTACAATACGCTCATATTTCATCTTAAACCTTATGGAACTGACTTCTGATTGATAAGATTGTAGCCTGATTTTGAATTTACATCTTTACGCTTTGTAAAGTGTACTAGTTAGATCAAATAATTATTTCTTTAAAAATTTGAATTCTGCAATACTAAACTGTGCTAAACACTAAAAAGCGTACACTACAAAGCGTTCAACCTATGTGTACTTTCATACGTGGAGTATTTTACTTTGAGTAGCCTATTCGCCCATCGTTTTCCCCGTTTGCTGCTCAGCTGTTTAAAAACTTAATAATATATAAAACTAGCTGACCCGCGCAAGATAATTTTGCTTATTCTTTGTTGGAAGCCCAGGCATATACTATCTGGATCCAGGCTACAGTAAAAGCAGCATTTCGATGCAATGACTAATAAAACTGACCTGGGAATACACAGACGTGATTGCGTTGATTTTCGACCACCTATGTGTAAAGAGAGGTCAAGGGCGAAATTTCCAGTCACACTATTTGGTTCTATCCGATGAAAATGCACCTCTATTTTGCACCTCAACATTTTTTAATATAAATAATAGTAAAGATTGGTTTCTGTTGAAAATGAATGTGTCCACGGGACTCTTTCGTCAAAAATTGATGCAGTACACCAAGTTTCATGATTTTTGATGACGTAGTCGCGAAGTTTTAGCTGCTTACAGGTTCACCTCTAGCTCAATTATAGTAAGATACCACGATCCGCTATCAATTGCTATGTAAAATACTACCGTTTCCTATGAACAGTCTTTCGGTTCAAGGCAAACAAAAAATATTTCGTATTTTTATGTATATATATATATATTTATTTTGAGCGGCAGCTTGTACAATGGACAGACACATTAGAGTTTTCTTTTTTTGAAAGTTAGTGGACCTGTCTTGCTTAGACTTCATGTAACTGGTGCGGGAACCTCTGCTGAAAGCCCATGATAATAAGATTAACACGTCAATCCTTATGCCGTGCACGTTGAATCATCAACAACAGGGAAAAACTGGATGTTCGCATTATGACATCAGTGAACGAGCCACCGGTTTTTAGGGAAATCGTTGCCTCAGACTTTAAGAGATACACGTGTATAGACACTGAAATGTTTAAGAGACGCTGGAAAATACACCTTTTTAACAGGTGAAATGCAACCACAGCTGCTGTTTCTGACTGTTCTCCCATGTTTAGTATGTTCTTTGTCTTGGTGAATTGAATATGAGTTGAAGAATGACAATAAAAGGCCTATGGAGATTGCATGTGACGAGATGCAGAGCTTTGTAAATTAATCTTATTTATTGTAAGCAAGTCTTCTGCGTCGTTCTTGATTCAGATTTTAATTTTCTTTGAAATGGCCCAGGGAGACAAGATAATCATGCTCCAATTTGGCCAGTGGTCGAGGTCCCGTCTAAGCCCGTAGTTGACATCAGTTCCTAAGATGCCCCTTAAGACCATGGGTGAAAATCTGTTTTCTTTTCAAGGGACCTCAGATTTGGAATTCTCTGCCTCTGTCTTTGAGAGAGACTGAAAATTTTATGACTTTTAAACATCAGCTGAAAACATTCTGAATTTCCTTTTTTTTTTTTTTTTTTCTCCTGAGCATGCCTGTGTATTGTGTGTGTGCTTATTATTGTGATATAAATATTGTAAATCGCTTAGAGCCTGGTTGTTAACGGGATGCGAGAATCTTTTTTACACTGCGTTGCCGGAAAGGCGGTACTTCTTTGGAATCCCCGTGACTATTTATAACAACCGCACAGGCGATCATTACGTCACCGAATTCCTTGGGTAAAGCCTATTAATTGGAATTGGGAGTCAGCCCCCTTTAACATGGCAATTTATAACAGCCGAACAAACGGTGAATTCCTTGGGTAATGCCCACTCTACAGAAATAGCCGCGAGAACGTAAAAACTTTCCTGCGTGACAGTATGTTGTTGAACACACTCTTTGCGTCTCATCCCTCGAGACTCACTCCCACACATTGCTGTGGTTCAACACCTGTGTGGTATAAATCTAGATCTAGATTTAATTGTCATTAGATATCTCATCACTCAAGGCTCACACTCTCATATCTGTGTGATAGAAATCTGGATCTAGATTTAATTATCATTAGGCTACATATCTCATCACTCAAGGCTCACACTCTCATATCTGTGTAATGGAAATCTAGATCTAATCACTCACGGCTCACACTCTCGTGTTATGCAATAATATATAGGCTCACACTCCCATATCCTTGCATATCTCATCACTCAAGGCTCACACTCGCATACCTGTATGGTACAAATCAAGACCTAGATTTAAATATCATTACATATATATCTCATCACTCAAGGCTCACACTCTCATACCTGCATGGTATAAATCTAGATCTAGCTTTAAATATCATTACATATATATCTCATCACTCAAGGCTCACACTCTCATACCTGCATGGTATAAATTCTAGATCTAGATTTAAATATCATTACACATATCTCATCACTCAAGGCTCACACTTTCATATATGTATGGTATAAATCTAGATCTAGATTTAAATATCATTACATATATTTCATGATTCAAGGTTCACACTGTCATATCTGTGTGATATAAATCTAGATCTAGATTTAAATGTCATTAAATATCTCATGACTCAAGGCTCACACTGTCATATCTGTGTGATATAAATCTAGATCTAGATTTAATTATCATTACATATCTATAATAATAATAATATTGAAGATCATTTATATCTCATCACTCAAAGCTCACACTCTCATATCTGTGTGATATAAATCTAGATCCAGATGTAATTATCATTACATATCTCATCACTCAAGCCTCACATATCTCATATCTGTGTAGTGTGTGGTATAGACCTAATTATCCTTACATATCTCATCATTCACGCCTCACATATCTCATATCTGTGTAGTGTGTGTATAGATCTAATTATCATTACATATCTCATCACTCAAGCCTCACATAATATCTCATATCTGTGTAGTGTGTGGTATAGATCTAATTATCATTACATATCTCATCACTCAAGCCTCACATATCTCATATCTGTGTAGTGTGTGGTATAGATCTAATTATCCTTACATATCTCATCACTCAAGCCTCACATTCTCATATCTGTGTGGTGCTGGGTAGATCTAAGCATAATTTTATCTTTCATCGCTCACGGCTCAATCTCTAATATTGCTGCTGGTCAACAGCCCTGTGATTACTGATAGGAGACTAGATTTATTTAGGCCTATGAGTTCATATTTTATTATTCATATCTGTGTGATACAGATACATTTAATTATTAATGTTGTATCTCACAATTCAAGCACTCTCTGTCTCTCATTCTGTTAGTGCTGCAATTCAACATCTGTGTGATCAGATCTAGATCTGACTGTGATTCCATACCTCATCACTCAGGACTCGCTCCCTCATACTACTGCATTCTGGCTATCTCTGGTGAATTTTAATCAGTAGCCTATTTTGCCAGTGCATCATCTTCATTTCATTTGTAGGCTACAGTGTGAATCTAGAACTGCTTAAAAGCAAGTCAACAAGAAAGTTTTTAATTATAACTGAGATTTAATTTTATTAAGTCGGTGACTTTGTTGTGCGGTAAAATGAAAATAACCGCACTCGCTAGACCTCTAACCCTACAGCGCTAAAGTACATATTTATCTGATCTAGATCTAGATTCTAGATCTAACTCTTCTGTGACGGAAATGACGGGCTTACTTTCATCACGTTATTCATAAATGATAAAAACTGACAAGTACCTGAGATGAAGTGCTCGGCACAAACAGAATAGGTCGATTTCACTTTTTTTTAATGTCTAGATCTAGATCTAGATCTATGCCACTCCTGCTGGTAGCTTGTCAACCATACCACAGTCGAACGACGTTCGGTCAATTCTTTCACTTCCTTTCCTTTGTTTACAGGAATGGTGGGGAATCTGACCAACTTTTATCCATCCTTTCCATCCCTGTCTCGCGTAGCAATCAACGACAATGCAGCTAGCAGGCATTTTAATTAACAAAACCGCTTCGATATATCTCTAAACTAATCAGCTGATCCACCGGCTAAACAATCGCGATGGCGGAAAAACAAAACAAAAGCACAATGTGACGTCATGCGCATTCTACCTATAAGTTAGCCTATAGTTGGCCGATGACGGAGAGGGAAATGCCTCCTACTGCGCATGCGATATTTTATTATCGTCACAAACGGTGAGGTGGTGACGTAGAGCTTTGTTTGGATTTCCGGCAACGCAGTGTAAAAAAGATTCTCGCTAACGGGATGAAGGGCTATATAAATGCTGTGTATTATTATTATTATTATTATTATTGTTATTATTATTATCTGACAGTAAAACCGAGGCAACACAGACTTGACTCCGTGTGCTACGGCCCTCCCAAATAATTCCTATGTCCCTTGTGTATTCTCTACAGCTGAGTTCTCTGGCCACCATCAACACAGTAGCAGAGAAATTAAAAACGGCTACACTTGACAGTTCAGCTATACGGACCATCAGCAATAGTAAGTTTTGTTTCTCAGTTCACGTTTTTCTCTTTCATTCCTCACTTTTTCGGGGGGAGGAGAGTGTGTGTGTGTGTGGGGGGGGGGGGGGGTTAAGGAGGTTTCAATTCCCCTTCCTCCTGTGTACACGCGTACGACCATTTTTTTTAGAATGATGGATGTCCACGATAAGATCTCGATGTTTTAAAAAATATTTGCAGTGGATCTTTAGATTTTAGTGTTTCACTAGACACATAGGCCATAGTATTTGATTACTATATAATTCTACAGCCTTTCGGTGAAAGTCAGAAAGTAACGAAACTTTTAAATTCATTACCATAGTGATATGAAAAGCACAAGTCTGAGATTGCGTACTGATGGATGGCCCCTCACCATCTTGTCTCACCCAAAAAAATTGTTTTCAAACGTACACGGCGTAGACGGACTTTGATCCCAGTGCGTCTCTCCAAAGAAAATAACTTCAAGAGCTCGAAAAATATTGACAACAATAAATGTTACTGGTACAGTTTCTCATTTGAGGGACCAACAAAACGAAAGTTGAACTATTTCTCTTTGTCATAAAGGTTAAATATTATAGATGCGAAAGCAAGACTTGCATTCTTGAAAAACAACATAGACAATCGGTAACTCGATCTGAATTGTTCAACAACGTCTGTAACATTTGATTTTTGTCATTCTTTATTAATTTGATCCTGTATCACCCGGAACTTTTTCAAGAGAGTGGAATATTTGAAGGTTAAAAAAAAGCCACACCAAATTTCACATTCATAGCTTTTCATTGAGAGATTCATGCATTTGTCTTTGTCTTTTAAACTCTTGTTCTGACTAGATACACGTTTCAGAAGTTGGCAGCACTTTTGTTTGTTTGTTTCTTTGTTTGTAAATGAATTTCACTAACACTGGAATGTCCTAGATGCTGCAACGGAACTTTGTCCCAATCCAATCCCCGCAAAAATAAAAAAATCTTTAGAGGCACTATGATCGACGCAAGAAACGAAGGAAGAATGACTGGTAAAAATTTTCAAACCCAGTTGCAATAGTGACTTTTTGTTTGTCTGTTCTGTTTTTGTTATTGGCTAAATAAATCAATTAATCATTTACTTATGTATGTATTTATTTGTTTATTTATTCATGTATTGATTTATTCAAAATTTGTTATTGTTTTTTGTTTTTTTTAAGTTCTATTTTATTTTTATCTTAATTTTTATGTACACTATCATTGTCATACGTGTAATGATCAAGTGTCTGTGTTGGAGAAAATTGATCATTCTATCGGATAAACAAATGGCCGGGCTTTTAACACAACGAATACTACAACTGTGATCACTGAGAACTATTTGGAATAGAGTTGGTGGTCACATTCCCGCTAGAGATCTCATTCACTAGTGGACGATTCATTAATTGTTCATAGCGATCACTATTACAGTGTTTGGTAGATGTGGCAATCTGGCAACCGTTTACTTGATGAGAAAAATCATCCCGACCTGTCATCAGTAAACTGTTCTTAAATTGTCCATAAATCCATGAGAGTGGGCAATACCAGATATTGAAACGAAGTGGTTATTTTAGTATGCCTTGGAACTAACGCCAGCGTTATTTTCAAGGCATATTTCATTGACCAATCAGAAGCTGTTTCAGTATTAAGGTAGGCGACGTTTGTGCATCCTATTCCGATTTTATATCAAAGTTGGAAAAATATAAATCTGAAACCTGGAGTTAGTTTCAAGGTATGCCTTGTAAATAAGGGCTTGCTTGACTAATCAGGCGAAAAGGTGCTGGGGTAGCCACTGGCGATCGATGTACACACAAGTAGGTATGCCTTGAAAATAACGCTGGAGTTAGTTGCATTTTGAAAAAAAAGCCGGAATGGGACTGCCGATAATGAAATGGTTTAAGTGTCCAGGAGAATTTGGCATTACAGTGTTTACAAATCCCTGGCTTTAAAATTCTATAATTCTTTATGCCATAACTAAGCAGTTGCCACATTTGCTTTTTCTCTGTCCAAAAGAATTTGGCACGACAATTTTTGAAAAGGTCAGCAGTTACAATTAACATTACGTCACACATAAGTAGCTACCGTACTGTTTTTTTCGTGTGTCTAAATGAGATGTTTGGCATTATTGTGTTTTAAAAGAAAGCCAGGAGTTCTACTTAATATTATGTCAGAGATAACCACTTGCCATATAATATTGGCTTTTGGTGTGCAAAGGCATTGCTGTGTTAAAAAAAAAAAAGAAAAGAAAAGCCAGGATACTAATAATACTTTGTCATGGATAAGGCAGTTGCCACATTGGCTTTTTCTGTTTCCAAAAAAATATTTGCCATTCCTATGTTTAGAAAAAATATTTAGGAGTGATAATACTATGCATAATGTGAAAGAAAACGAGTTGTTTTGTAGGTTGGCTTTCTTAACCCCATTCCACGTGTGACGCCCATTATTACTGCACGTGTTTCGTGAAATTCCTGGCGCAGGTCGGGGTGTTCGTATGGTATAAGCCAGTAGAAATCCTAGAAATCTATATTCCTTGGATTAGGCCTTGCCTAGTTGCAAAGGCGTGACGCAGATACTCTTTGTTTCAGTGTATTATACAACCGGAATGCAAAACCAACTGCTGCGTAAAAACCCAACCTTCACAGAAGCCTTGAATAATGACAACATATAAATTACATACTGTAATTACACTTTCGCCGCCTCAGTCCATGAAATATTCATAGTATACCAATTCAATTTATTTGTTGATCCAGCGACCTGAGATCCGTGTCAATGGATAAACAAATGTTTTCCACAAGGTACTCACACATTAATGGCTTTCATAAATGTGAAATGTGAAGGAATCGAAAGTCGATTGACATTGATGTTAGCTCTCCGTTGAGAGAATCACCGTGACCTAGGATTTTGGGGCGAATGAGGCTGTAACTAGTAGTTCACGCAGGTCATAATTAAGGAAAAACAAACAGAGCTTTAGTTTTATGTCCATGCTTATATGTGTGTGTGTGTGTGAAAATACAAGTATTGGGAAGACGTTTTAAATTACAAAGGAACGCATTTTTTTTTCTGTTTTACATGAATTCGCTGAGTGTAATTATTAATTGGTCAGACAGATAGACAAAAGGGACGAAGGACGGACATGCGCGGACAGACAGACAGAAAGACGGCGACTAACGAATTAGAAGTCCTAAGCACTCCTCTCTTCTCTAATCCTGCAATGAGAAAAAGCTTCTCCGAGCATTCATTTCACACCAATGCAAAAAAAAAAACGACAAACAAAACTTGCTTAATCCTATTCTGGACAGACTTTGTGTTGATATCAATACAATGCAGCTGACCTGCAACAGAAATTCTGTTCCACTTTTTGGACAACTTTGATTATATGGGAAAACATACAAACGACCAGACACAAGTGTTAGTGAAGAAAACAACTTTTTTTCTACTGAACACGGTGTGGATAATGAGTTTTACGTCAAGGCTTGAAGGCGGCCTTCTGTCGATAAGACTGGATTCAGCTTCATTACTGTCCTGAGTGAAAACCTCTCAGCTTTGAATCAACGGTCTTTTCTATTTCAGTGATAAATCTAAATTTAAAGCTGTACGGTTAAAATGTCCACTTTTCCTTGCCAACTCATTTTTATTTCATCCCAAAATAAATAATGCTTCAAAGAGACGCAGTCATGCCAAATACAATCAGGTCTTTATTTTCACTCCCCTCAAGTTCAAATAAAGTTAATAATTAACCATAGGCGTTCAAGAACTCCCTGATGCCTGTCGCTACCACAAAAGTAAATGTGTGAGTTTATTGACTGAAACTACAATAAGAAACAACTTCTGTGGGTTAACTGTTATGGGCTTGAAACGGATACTGACGTAACTATGAATAAAATATGATAACTGGAACATTTAGTCTGAGGTGACATTCTCGATTAACTACTCACGTTAAAAGTGTCGAAATAAAAAGAGAACGGGGAAAGTGGTTTCATAATTCATTTTCTGACAGACTAAATAGTAGCTTTGCCAGTTTTCAACCGAACTCGGGCCTCTTTCAGTCTGAGGGAAGAAACGAGAACGGGAAAGAAGAAAGAAATTGACGAAAATAGAATGTGGCCAAGGGATAAAAAAGCACAAAGACCTGCGTTAGGAAAAACAACAACAACAACAACAGCAACGAAAGTTAACCCCCCCCCCTCCCCCCCCCCAAAAAAAAAACCAAAAAAACTTCAACATTTGAAATGTTGGCAATCCTGCGTAATACGTTGTTTTTTTTTGCGAAACAATGATTGCAACATAAACCCTGGGTCAAAGAATTTAGAAGTTTTTAATTTTTATTTTCATTAGACGGATTTCTTCATGTACTTAGTCTCACTTTTTAAAAATATTTTGACAACCAGCAGGAAGTGATGACATCACTGGCGCATCGGTTCATGAAAAAAAAAAAAGAAAAACGATTAGAGCAAAATCAAAGACACAAAGCAAACTCAGAAAAAAATATAATGTCAAATCTCCAAATGTACAAAAGAACCATCCAAAGATCGAAAGGAAGGCACCTTCAAATTTCACGCCAGTCCGGGCTGTATGAGCAGCGCCAGAGCGTGTTAAAAAAATCGGAGTTTTGTGTGTGTGTGTGCGTTTGTGTTGTTGTTTTTTTGGACAAATATAAACTGTTATTTCTATTTTAATTGCTCTGTAACAAAAATGTTGTTTCCGTAGAGAAAAACCATCTTGGTGAATTATTGGGCATTTCTATGGCCGCCCTTCTTTTCCGTCTATCCAACGTCCACAACGGAGGTAAACATGTTGCATGTTCATTCACGTTTGTAAATCTGACGTCATGGATCATTAAGTGTTGTCTGAAGAGTTTAAAAATAGCCTAATGCACGCTCAAGTATGAAATTGGACTGACACTAAAACAAATGGGTTTAACTCTGAAACAATCCCCGAGACAATCCCAGCTAGTTTCTATGTTGTTTCAAAACCTCGAGTGTTTCAATGCCAGTGGCGGATCTACTATGACATTAATGAAGCTTAAGATTCAGGGACCCTAATCCCAGAGGGACATTGAAGAAACATTGTTTAATGAGTGAATTTTGGATGTTGCTCTACCGTTGCTGGTTGCGAAAGGGCTCCATAACAGTTCAAGCTTCAGGGTCGTCCCAAAAATGTAGGTCCGCCATTGATTATTGCTATTGTCGTGGACTGCTGGGTCTGTTCTTTGTGGCAGTATTGGCAGAATGGATAAGACACTTTCAGCGAAAAAGCGGCTCCGGTTCAAATCCAAAGTGACGAAAAAGGTGGGTGACGAAGGCCGAGAGTCATGCCCTCGGTGCGGCTGGGCTTTTAGAAGATGTTAGGAAGTTGAAGGCCGAAACATCTAATGAAAGAATTCATTATTCCTCTGAAGATCGTCATCAGTTCTGTCTCGCTTCACCTGATTTTATAACGGCAATTGTTACGTTAGAAACCGGACACAGTGGTTATCGGTTTAGTTTCATTTTCGTACGTTTGCCGAATAAGGTTAATGTCGTCTTACCGAATAGCCGAGTTGTCAAAAACTTTCATTGCGCCTTTTAAAGCGCCCAATGCTCCCACTTTCGTCTCCTTTCGCTTCTCCTTGAGACGCATCTTTCGGCAAAACTGCCGGAAGCCAAACAAAACCGAAACCACAGTGTCTGGGCTCTTACTTGCATGAAAATCAGTTCACCCCCTTAGAATGAAAAGGTTCTAACTTCTTTCCGCCAATTTTCGAGAAACCGGTGATTGAAATATCTGGTGCTATAGCTTTTAGAGATACGACTCTTTTTTCTTTTTAGTTATACTGACAAATTACACACCTAATCCTCTCCACACATTGACACACTGTGGAAAAGGTGCGTAGAAGTAGTGTGTAACTCAGTTCAGCCAAAAAGTGGAGACAAAACCTTGTTATTCTAAGACACGAATTGTTTACACGTTCCCCAGGTTTAATTGGTACAAGTGGACACGCTGCCTCAGCTGTATCATCTCTCCAGTGTGGGGGACAATCCTCAGCGTATATCTGCGGGAAGGATCAGGTTAGTCTGTCTATCTTAGTGCAATATTTCTCTAACTTGTGTTCTTTTTTATGTTGAAAGAGAAAGAACTGTAAGGCTTGGCGCGCACTAACTGATTTTGATCTGCCGACACGATAAGACAGCTAGTGCTTTTAGCGTGCACAGATTTCGCACAGATTTCGCACCGCCACCTAGCGGCAAACGCGCAGAAGTCATGAATAGTGCCGTATTTTACAAAGCCAAAAAAGGGAAAATATTGAATTTTGTGCTATAGGCCTTGATTCACGTCACTTATTGTGGAATTATAACTCTGGCTATTTTTTTTCTTAGTCGCAGTATATCTAACACAATTTTGCATACTAAATGTATCATTATATCAAGAATTCTTTTTATACCATGCGCCATGGGCCCCGCCCCCGATCAGTGGGCAAATTGTATTCACGTTTTTTTTAATTTTGTGGTGCGAAGAAGGTAGTGTCTCATCTTGTCCTTTCTAGTATCCTTGATTATCTAATAGGATATCCTTAATTCAAAGACCTTGACACCCGGGACACAGGATACTGTGGTGAATAAATTCGTCATATTCCGCCCTCCGATTTGCGCGGGTATCATCGATGTCAACAGTGCAACCATTCGCACCACGCTCCGTCATAATAGAACGAAAAAAAGTAGTGCGGTGCTCACCGTATTAAAATTTATACGCGAGAAATTCGTGGACACTTTAGTGAGAGAATGAATGGTTGGTCTCGGTGTTCTGTGTCTCGCGTGACACTATTCAGCTGTTTGGTCAGACATGAACGTTTAAGGTCTATATGAACCTCTTTCTCCTGTATTGTATGTACTGTAATGCCTTCCGTTTCCTCTTTAGCTTCACGTTTATTTTCTTCGCCACATCATCATGTATTCTCCTCTTATCCCTCCTGCTATTCCGCCCTGTTTTCATATTCCTCTTGTCATGGCCATCATGCCCTTATTAATTTTCTTATACATGATAAAATTTCCCGTATTTTGGCAGGTGAATAAAGTGATGAACCAAGTACAAAATTCATTGTTTGCTATCGGAGACATTGTGGTCTCTCAGTCCGCGGACCAGATATCCTTTGCTACAACAATAAGTAAGGCGATATGTTTGTTTGGTGTTGTTGCTGTTATTGTTGTTGCTGCTGTAGTTAGGGGTGGGGCTGGGGATTACACTGATTTGCTCTCTTAGTAGTCCTTTTTTGTGTCTAAATGACTGTTATGTTTTGTTGTGCTGTGTGGATGTTGACAACCTGGTGATGTTAATGGTGGAAGCGGGATGATGTTGTGGTTGGTGGTGGTGATGGTGGTTGTGGCTGTAAGTGGTGATGGGCTGGGATTCTTGGGGTTGGGTTCTGTGAGTTGTGGTATTTGTGGTGATGGAAATGGCGGGGAGCTGTTTGTAGTTACAGCGATGAAAGTGTTGATGGTGGCAGCAACAGATGATGTCGTTGGTGGTAATGTCGGACTGTGATACTGGCGGAGAAGGCGTGGGGTGGTGACTGTGTTGATGTGGGAGATGGTGCCGTGTTAGGAAGTGAGCGGCTTTAGGGTAGCAATGCTTATGGTTTGAGTGACGTTCAGTGTTGACCTCTGTCCTGACCAGGTTCTCCCGGACTTGAGCTGTCAGTTGAAAGACACAAAAATGCAGCTCAGGTGGCCGGAAGGAAGGTCAAGGCCAAGACCTCGTCCCTGACCTTGCCTGCCAGTATCCGGGACAGGGCAGGTGGTAAAGGTGTCCAGATACAGGTAGGAACTGACATACAACAGCCTCCATCAAATGATTGATTCATTCAGTTGGACAAAATCCTGTGTGGCATGGATTGGACATCTTAGATCCAGTAGGTTTGATGGCGTTTTCCATTGAATGCCTCATATGCTACCCCCCCTCTCCCCTCCCCCCTCTCCCCTCCCCCCCCCCGTTCCCAGGCTAGAACAAAAGAGGTTGCGGTGGGGGTGGGGGGGGGTCATAAAAGATTAATGCCAATAATAAAAATAAATGTGTTTAGAACTGAATTCAAAAATACGTACTGAGCAATTTAGAAATTTGGGGCCTACATTTCTTATCTGGTTTTTGGCCTATTTCTATCTTTGTACAGGTCCGTTCAATCTCACCTTCATCAGTAGATTTCACGACTTGAGTTCTTGTTTGTTCTATGTCCATTTACTGAAAAATTGGGGATCTTTTAGTATATACAAGAGATTTAACAAATGCACACATTGGTAATGTTTAAAATGCGTTGTGGCACTTATCAAGCTGTTTTACAGTTCCGTTTTATTCTAACTCCTTATCATAATACAAAAGCCGCAAACGTTTAACATCGGATGTCTCAGTTGTGCACAAGGTGGAGTTGGAAGAAACCAGAACTACGGTAGCCATTAGTTTATACAATTTCCTACAGACCTTAGGGACGGGGCTGAAAGTGAACGTTGTCACAGTTCAGTGCACGACATACTGTGACAGAAGGTCGTTGTATTTATTTTTGTCCAACATCAGGTTCCTGCCCTTTAAAGGACAATTGTGAGACAACATGGACGCAGTGGCCTGCCGAGGTTCGCTAATGCCTCACCACGCCCGGGGACAACTCCTTAGTTTTAAGCCCCAAGACTCAAGTATAGGGCCGAGACACCCTTTGATTGGGGGCCCCCTGAAATTGATGCCAAGGGCATTCGCCTCCTCTGCTCCCCCCCACCCCCACCCCACGCCCCTTTCTGCACGCCACATCATGGACATTTTCCTAAGATAATATCAAGTTGTCGTCCTCTCTTGACTTCCAGCCTACTTTGAACCAATGATTTCCTGTGCTATTTCACAAGTTAGAGAGGGAAACAATTTGTCCAGCATCACAGCGCCACCAAGAAAGGCAGTTTCAGACCCATTAAGTCAATTTAACACACTGGTGTCGAATGGATTAAGGGTGTGGGCCATCTGCTCCAGCCAGTGGAAGATCTTGTTTCTGTCGAAAGTGGGCCTGGCACTCATTAGTGATGTGTTTATTTCCTAATCCAGATTAGTTACTGGAATAGAACAAACGGTCCATCAGTTGAAAGGGTATACTGGTAATTTTTTTAATCACGGACATAAAAGTTATCGCATGTCCCATTTTTCGAGTGATTAAATATTTGCCCTTAAACAATTTTCTTCTCACCTTAACACTCCATGAACTTCGGCGTTTTTCACACCCTACTCAAGCCTCCATGTTTTCCCCCTAAACTTGTTCCAGCTTGAACGCTTCTAGATACTGGGATCAGCCATTGTTCATGTAGTCTCCAATTTTTTTTGGTGTTTTTTTTTGTCATTTCCTCTAGGCAGTTACGGCCGGCATATACGACGTCTTGTGCCCTTGCTCTTTGCTGTTGTTGTTACGCCTTTTAAAGTGTGTTCAAGTGCATTGAAACTTTCCCCTGGCCATAGCTATACAGTTCTACCGCCAGCGATTGGGCCAATCGATGTCATACAACAATCTTTCCTCTGGCGTGTGCTTTAACATCCACTCCACAAAAGCCAAAGAAAGACATATTTTTACAAAATAACATAGACGGGATCATTCCATCTATCTATGAATATGTCAAACCAGAAAAGGTTAAGATTATTCACAAACCTTGTCATTGCTATCCATACGTTTGAAGAAAAGGTGTGTGTGTGTGGGGGGGGGGGGCTCCCGGTTTGGGACTCGCAGGAACAAATTGACCTGCCCCAAGAAGTTAAAAAGAGATAAAGAACATTTCCGCCCTGGCTAGCAACAAACAATGAAGGAACTATACAACAAACTTCAAAAGAACCAGAAATGGACCAAACATTAACATTTTATTGTTTGGAATTTATTGTTATACAAGCTTGAAAGGCACGCTCCGCACGGGCTTTAAAATTTGCTCTTGCGGACGGCTACTTGGACTTTGGGCCCATTTAATTGAGAATCTTGTTAAAAATACGTAGGACCCCAGGTTTTTGCGCTAGCCGTACGTGTATATTAAAGCCTGTTGTGACTCCAAAGCTAGAGCGCTCCTAACGAAATGCTCCTTGACAACAGCCTTTAATTAATTATGATTAATTATTCTTTCAGATTTTCTTTCTATTTTTCCTCTTTTTTGTTGTTCTTGTTGAAAGGGTGGGTGGGGCAGGGTTAGGGTTTCGGTAAGATTTAGGTCTGAGGATAAGGACGAGGTTAGGGATAGTACGTATACCTACGCGCCCCTAGCGAAAGATAGTTGGGGTCGGTACGCATTTATAACAACAGGCTTTAGTTAAGGGTTTAGAATAATAAAAACGAATTTTAATGGGGAAACAATTTGTTGATATAAAGAAATAGAAGCTATAAAATTTAACTATCACAATCAATTTGAGATCATTGTAAGTATTCCCGTGTTCTATCCGTGAGCACGTCACATAATTTAAATCAGCCGGCAGGAAGTGTTAAAGTTACAGACCATGTGCTGGCGAAAAAAAAGAAAAAGAAAAAGGGATCGAAGGCGAGCAGTCAGCGATACAAAGCAAACACGAGAAAGATACATCCCCGCCAGTTGGAGATTCCAGATGTGAAGAGAACCTTTTGCAGGGCGAAAAAAAGACATCTTCAAAATTTCATGTAAATTGGAGCTGCATGAGCCAATATGTTTTTGTTAACACACAGACAAACACACATTCGCTTTCATTCACAAAGATTTATAATGAATTTATGTTTCTACTGGAGGCTTTGCAACACAGGCCTGCGTCATGCGGCGGCTCCACAATTTTTCCGGGGTCTTTTTAAACAGAATGTTGTTGCAATACCTTATGTTCCCCAAGTCGGTTTTGTTGTTGTTGTCTTTGCGCTGGCGTACATATTTTAAAGCCTTTTGTTACTCCAGAGCTAGACAGCTCGTCTCGAAATACTCCCAACAACAGTCTTAATCATTATGATCAATTATTCTTTTAGATTTTCTTTTTGCTTCCCCCCCCCCCTCCTCATTTTCCTTTCTTTTTTGTTGAGAAGGTAGGGGGGCCGGGTTAGAGATTCTATAAGATGTAGGGTTGCGGAAACGGACGGGGTTAGGGATAGGCACGTACGTAGACATGAGCGCCCGTAGTTCAAAACGCTTGGGGGTGTGTACGTCCTTACAACAACCGCCTTAAGAAAAAGTATCCTGTTTCGGGAAGATTGCGTATTATTAGGATAATTGTAGTTAGCCTATACATCGAGTGTGGGTTTGTTTTTGTTTTCCTTACTCATAGCCTGGGTGAGGCCTGGCCGCGGCTTGATCCTCAAATTGTGTGAGAAAATCAAGGGTCGAAACATCTCGGGAGGCGATGGCCAAGAGGCAAGGTGCTCGCCTCTCATGCCGAAGGTAACGGGTTCAAATCCCGATCGGTGCAGGCATGTTGGAAGTTTGGGATTTTTCTCATATTTTCCTGTCCCTGATCCTACGGGGGGTAGGATCGAGTACCTAGTCTTCTCGAATAAGGACGAAGAAATCGGAGGGCCCTTGTGCACGTTGCACACGTTAAAGATACCTTGGCAGTGGAAATCGAAAAGAGCAGGCCGAACAGGCCGCTGCCCGGGAAAAATTACATAAAATTCATCCTTCCTACCTCCCCCCCCCCCCCAAAAAAAAAAAAACGCCGACCGGCGCTGCACTGTGGCGTCGACGTGCCTGCTCCAGTTCTAACTGGGCTGCCATGGCACAAAGACAAATTTCCCTAATGGGATTATAATAGTTGGTCCATCAGGTATGATGATAACCTTAACAACACCAGAGGAATAAAGAACAGAAATTGTTGAGAATTTCAACACATGGACCATAAAGAGAACTAAAGGACACAGAGGACAGAATGGAAAGACTGTTCTTTCATGACTTATGGCTTCTCATGTGACTGATAAGTCCTATTTTTGCCCTGCAGACCCTTCCGCATAAATGACAAGAGCGCTCCGTTGGTTCAGTACCAATGGGCCTTTTCTTGCGCCGTTCTCTTTTTTTGATAGCCTGCTGGACTCTGTCAGCTTCCCATGCTTTGCTGCCTCTGGTAAGGGCCGCCCTCCAATTTGCACGATCAAGCGAGAGCTTTTCCCACTCACTCACATCAACGGCAAAGGCCTTCAGTGATTGCTTGAGAGTGTCTTTGTAACGTCTCTTTGGGGCCCCAACATTCCTCGTTCCATTGGAGAGCTCAGAGAAGAAGATTTGCTTAGGGTGTCTGGAGTCGGGCATTCTGACAACATGTCCTGACCAACGTAGCTGAATTTTTTTCAGGTGGCAGAAGATGCTCAATTGCTTGGCACGATTGAGGACCTCAGTGTCTGGAATTTTATCCTGCCATTTGATCCTTAGGATCTTTCTAAGGCAGGCCAGATGAAAGTGATTTAGCTTTCTGGCATGCGATTGGTACACTGTCCAGGTTTCAGCCCCATAGAGTAGGGTGGGAAGGACCACAGCATTGTACACTTTCAGCTTAGTGTCTGTGCGAATGCCGGCAACATCCCATACTCTCTTTCGAAGCATGCCAAATGCAGAGCTGGCTTTGCTGATTCTTGAGAGAATTTCAGTATCAACACGAGCCGCGGAAGACAGTGTACTGCCAAGATAGGTGAAGTTCTCCGACACCTTCAGAAGACTGTCATGGACTTTGATATTTGGGGTCACAGGATACTTGTCGTCTGGAGTAGGCTGATGGAGCACTTCCGTCTTCTTTGTGCTTATTGTGAGGCCAAAGTTGTCACAGGCACTGGAGAACTTATCAACAAAGTTTTGCATGCTATCCTCATCGTGTGCCAGAAGTGCACAATCATCAGCAAATAGTAGGTCACAGACTTGAGTACTTTTGGTTTTGGTTTTTGCCTGAAGTCGCCTGAGGTTGAATAGACTGCCATCAGTTCGGTACTTGATGCTTACCCCTTGAGGAGGAGAGCTAAAGGCCTCTTGTAGCATTGCAGAGAACATGATGCTGAACAGGGTTGGGGCTAAGACACAACCCTGTTTTACCCCATTTGTGACAGCAAAGGGCTCTGAAACACTGCCGTTGCTTTTGACTGCAGCTTGCATGCCATCATGAAACTGGCGCACTATTGTGATGAATTCGGGTGGACACCCAAACTTCGCCAAGATTTTCCAGAGGCCTTCACGACACACTGTGTCAAATGCTTTTGTGAGGTCAACAAATGTGATATACAGCGCTTTATTTTGTTCCATGCATTTTTCCTGAATCTGTCTGGCAGCAAAAATCATATCCGCCGTTCCCCTCTCTTTACGAAAGCCACATTGGCTCTCGGGAAGCAAGTCATTTGACGAGAGGTGATCAAGAAGGCGATTCAGAAGCATTCTTGCCAATATTTTGCCAGCAATTGAAAGTAGAGAGATTCCCCGATGGTTGTCACAGACTTGGCTGTCCCCTTTGTTTTTGTACAGATGGATGATTGAAGCATCTTTGAAGTCCTGTGGCAGCTTCCCTGCTTTCAACATATGATTGAACAACTCGGTCAACCTTTCAATAAGCTTTTCTCCACCGAAGGCATACACCTCAGCAGGAATTGAATCCACGCCTGGTGATTTGTTACAGGACATCTGATTTGTGGCAGTTCGGGTCTCATTTGCTGTGAGTGGCTTGGCAAGAGCTGCATTAATAGGAGTCTGAGGGAGGCGGTCAATGGACTCAGTATTTATATTTGATGGCCGATTTAGCACACCTCCGAAATGTTCTGCCCAAGGCTGAATTATGGCATTCAATTCAACAATGCGTGTTGAACCATCTGACGCAAGAAGTGGCGTAGTGCCAGAGCGGGATGGTCCAAACACAGCTCGGAGGCTCTCAAAGAACTTTCTAGTGTTGTTTGTGTCGGCATATTTCTGAGTTTCTCTTACTCGCTCTTCAAGCCAGTCATTTTTCATTTTCCTCAGCTTCTTCTGGAGTACACCCTTACATGGACGCAGTGCATCAGCTTTTGCTGTGGAAGAGGGGTCACTGCAGTGAGCTTGGATGAGACTATTTTTTTCTTTGATGAGCACTTTGATTTCATTACCATTATCATTGAACCAGTCCTGGTGCTTGCGGACAGGAAAACCAACTGTGCTGCTGGCGCAAGAGTGTACAGTCGTATTTAGGTCAGTCCAGCTCTGTTCAATGTTCTCAGGGTCAAAAGTCACGCAATCCAATTTTGAGGAGAGTTCTGATGAGAGCTCGCTCTGTTTCTCAGCTGAGCAGAGTTTTGAAACATTTAGGCGTTTAGGTGACGCTTTCCCTTGAGGGCGTCTATTGCGCCTCAATGTTAGTCTGAGCTTGCAAACAATGCCTCTGTGGTCAGTTCCACACTCGGCACCACACATCGCCTTTGTTACAAGGACATCCTTTCTGTCAGTCTTCCTCACAATGACATAGTCTATGAGATGCCAATGCTTTGAGCGGGGATGCATCCATGACGTTCTGTTTCTCACGGGGAGACTAAAATTTGTGTTGGTAATGAACAGGCCAAATTCAGCGCACAAAGTAAGTAAGCGCAACCCATTGTTATTGCATGAACCAACTCCATGAGGGCCAAAAACATTTGGCCACGCTGAGATTTCGGAGCCAACCCTAGCATTGAAGTCCCCCAAGAGAATCAGCTTATCAGCTGCCGGGACAGAGCATATGACAGATTCTAGATCAGAATAGAACTTGTCTTTGGCTTCATCTGGGTTTGTCATGGTGGGCGCATATGCGCTAACGAGGGTGGCTGACTGGCTTTTCCCAACTGGGATCCTGAGTGTCATTAGCCTGCCATTTATTTCAATTGGCATGGACTGCAAGTTTCTGACAAGGTCATTTTTAATTGCAAACCCAACACCATGCTGTCTCAGTTCGTCTGCACCCTTGCCTTTCCAGAAGAAGGTGTATCCACCACTGAGCTCTTTGAGTTGGCCACTATCAGGGAGTCTGGTCTCTCTGAGTGCTACTATGTCCAGGTTGTACCTGCTGAGCTCAATGGCAATAAGTGCAGTGCGTCTTTCCGGGTTGTTTGAGTTGTCCTGTAGTGTGCGTATATTCCAGGCTCCTAGCCTGAGTAAGCTGAATTTCTTTTTGTTTCGACCGCAAAAAGGGATCCCCACTGGTCGCGGTATACCAGTCAGGGTGATGTGAAGTGGGCTTTCTTTAGGGCACCTTTTCTAGCCCCTTCCTCAGTTGAGGTGAGCAGTGCTATCCTTAAATAAGGCTGCTCAGCTACTGTGGGTGCTGCCTCCCCACGCCTCCACTTCAATCGACGATGAAGCGACCATAGCCCACAGCCACCAACGTGTAGGTCTGTGCTAACAGCTTCCAGTCTATCCAAACCTGCTGCCACCGCACTCGCCCATCGCCGTTGGAATTTTGAGAGGAAAGAAGACGAGACAAAGATGAAAGAAGACGAGGTGAGTGTTAAGACTGGCGCAAAGAATTTGTTTTTAGTGAGAAAGAGCTGCGCAAACATCAGACTCACTCTCTCGCTTGGACACAACTTATCCAAGTGACAAGACAGGGTCAAGACGAATGGAAATGTATCCAGGTGCGGGAGGATGCCAGAGGGACAGTCATATTGCCTGACCGGCTGCCTGTAGGCTACTCCACAGCCTCGCAGTCCCAACTGACTAGGGTGCAAGACCCAAACCAAAGAACACCAATACTGGTGGATGCTCTGTGTCACGATATCCAGGCCAGAGTGACGGTATATTGCCATCTGCCCTATCAATCAACCACTGGCCTGCTGCCGCCAGCTTCGAAGCTGCGTCCGGGAAGTTTGCTCAATTCTTCGTCTGTGATTTAGGCAAACAAGCCTATGACCACACCGCTACCGGGGGCCAATATGAAGGACTCAAGTACTGAGGGTCACATTGTGCCCTAGCATGTGGCCGTTGGGTTAGATGAAACCTCCTCCGCCCTGGCCGTTTGCACCGACAGGTGCACGCCCACTGATACCATGCTAGCGTACCAGTTCATGAAACAGGTTGTATTGGATTACATGTTACCAGTAGCAGATTTTTCTGACCTGACAACAGGATTATAGAAGCATACAAAATACCAATACAAGAAAAAACATTTCTCTGACAGGGTTTATCATTATCACAATTATTGTTATTATAATTATGATAGTAATAATGATTATTATTACCTTTTATGATAAGAAAGCCATCGGGGATCTTTCAAAACTGAAGCGATCGGAAGGGGGATGGGGGGGGGGAGGGGAGGGGGCGGGGATACTTTATTATGTTACCATGGCACTAGGCTGCAGTGGCGTCAGTTCTTAAATCAGGAATAATTTCAGTGATCATAATTCTGGTGCTTTTTGTCCGATAGGAAACAACAGAAATTACCCTGAATACGTGTCAGAAAATGTGTCCCCAGGTGACAATTTAAGCCAACTTAGCCATACTTTTATTCCTTTTGTTCTTGTTGTAGTTGTTGATTAACTATTGTGAAAAGTGCGAGTCACGGAATGAAATTATAAGTCTGGCAAGTTTTAACAAAAGTCCGGGCTCTTCTGTAAACCCAAAAAGTAAAGATGTCCACAGAACTGATTGTTAAGGGGCCACATTGTAATTACAAAGCCGAAGGGAGAAAATACCGGAATTGGGTTCACTGTTCTTCTACAGCAGTGGTTCTCAACCTTTTCCAGGCATTCGCCCCTTAAACTCTTTGTGTGCCATGAATTTTTCCACGTTTGCCGATTCAGGAAGAAAATAGAGGCGGAGATGAATGAAGGCTTAACTACAGCTATATCTATTAATTGAAAGTCGACTTTCTTTCTTCCCAAAAAACAAAATTGCCGAGCATTCTCTTGCATCGATACATCAGTCATTGGCACAAAGTGACCAGTGAAAGAACAAGTATATCGGTGGTTGGCACACAAAGAGTTAAGCTATCGCCCCCAACCCCCCCCCCCCCCAAAACAAATGAACAAACAAAATCACGAGTTAAATCCAACATACATTTCACACGAAGACAGACAGTGCACAAAATTTATTGTAAGATTTCCAAAGGGACCGTTCACATATTATCTCATCGCATACGGGGGAAGGGGGGGGGGTCTCTTGAATGATGACAAGTGATGACATGGGGGAGGGGGGGGTGGGGGGGGGGTGTTGATGATGTCATCAATGTGGTTTGGTAAAATTTAAAAAGAAGAACAAATATATAGATCAAATTCATATTTTTGTTATAATACCTGCTAATAAAATAACTAATTAATTAATCAACCAATACCTTGAATGACTACTATTACTACTCAATATTTGTCAAGTTTTGATTACGTCGTCAAACGGGGGGGGGGGGGTGGGGGGGGGATAGGTGATGATAAGGGAGGGGGAGGGGGGTCAAAATTAGTCAATTTTTGATGACAGAATATGTGAACGGTCCCAAAGCCTGATTAACGACAGTAGATATGCTGATTATTCTTTACAAAACAGAAAGGATTCTTTATCATCTCAACAAAACAAAAACAAACCAAAAAAAAAAGGCCTTTTAGCCGGTTCGATAAATCAACAAAATTGACTTTCATAATGACATTTTTGCTCCATTGTTTCAGATTGTGGAGTTTGAGTCCAGTTTTTCAGGCCTTGGGGTAGCTAACAATCTCCAGCTGGTGGGGACGCCCGTCTCCAACCGTCTCTCCGACACAGATGGAAACGACATACAAATCGATCCGTTCGATCCTTTGAGAATTGAGTTCGAACCAACACCAGGTAAGTCCGCCCTCACTCCACTATCCTCTTCCTGCCTCCGCTTCCCTCCGGCCTTTCCTCACCATCAGGTAAGCCAATCAGCATGCCCTCTTCACTTCGGCCTCTCCTCACCATCAGGTAAGCCCCTTCCCATCCCTCCTCACCCACTTCCCTCCCACATCTCCTTACCACCAGATGAGCCCCCCCCCCATGCCCTCCTCCATCCAGTTCCCTCCCGCTTTTTCTCCTCCATCCCCACCTTTTCTCCCCCCCCCCCACCAGACAATGATTGCCCCAATGTGAGCACTATAGTGTTTTATTGTCTGCGTGACATGATAAATGAAGAATCGATGACTTCCTTGTTGTTACAGCTGCCATACTTTCTTTACTTTTTATACATCCTGGCCATTATTAAGATTATTCTTGCAAACTATTGTGGCATCCTGACATGTAATTTCAGTCTAGCAGTGTTTATCTAACTGGTATTAATCTAATGAGATACCTTCGCTAAATAGATAGATAGATAGATAGATAGATAGATAGATAGATAGATAGATAGATAGATAGATAGACAGGCGCACAGACAAACAGATAGATGCATAAATAGGTGAGTTGGTGGCTAGGCATGTGGATAGCTAGGTGAATAGATATGTAGATATGGAGATAATAATGTACCTCGTTCAATCCTTGGTTTAGGATGAAGTCACATGTCATAATACCTCGCGGTGCATCGTTACAAGGAACCGAACCTTGTCTTTCCAAACACTATAAATACGCACAACCACCCTGCAACCCGTTAAGCCTATCCCAGGTTGTGGAAGCACATTTCTAAGGCTGCGTGGTAAACTAGCGTAACTCAGCTTTTTTGTTTTGTTTTAAAGGCTGTTGTTACTAGCACGTACGTACCCCAAGCGTTTTGACCTAGGGGTGCATACCTATACGTACCTATCCCTAACCCTGTCCTTATCCTCAACTCTAAATCTTACCGAATCCCTAACCCTGTCCCTTAATTTTTCAACAAACAATGTGGAAAAAACATAAAATCTGAAGTAAGGCTGTTATAAGGAGTATTTCGGGAGAAGCCCTGTAGCTCTGGAGCCAGAAAAAGTTTTAAAATACGTACCCTATCGCAAAAATCTTCGGGGTCATGCGTACTTGTCACAAAATTCTTTATAAAAAATTGAGGTATTTGGCATGCTTGCAGCATTTGACCAGCCCCAATATAGTGGTATACGTTGGGAATCAAATTATGTTTGTTGTTCTTTTAAATGTATCAACTGTTAAGTCCAATAAAGAAAACCTTTCATTTTGTTGCTTGCGAAAAATGTGTAAAAAAGCCGAGTTACACCACACGGCCAGCAATTTGCACGTAAACTAGGAAATGTTATGTCAACACTGTCCACCGAGGTTTGAATTTAAATAAACTTTAAATGCAACACTTTATACTTCAGGTCACGGCAGCCGAAGGTTACATTAAACATTGTTTACCGATCGTTTCGCACAGTTTTGCATTTAAAACGGATTTCTGACTTCTGTGGAATCAGTCGCCGTGATACGGCATTATTTGTTGAAACCCATGCTAAAGATGAACTTAAAACAAGCTCCTCGATCATCAGTTCAATCACGACGAACATGGCAACCGCCAGGCGATCAAACATTCAGAATCGATCAATCTACAAATCAATAGGTTACAGAACCCCAAATTTTCAACATTCATTAGTTTTTCAAATAATGTACTAAGCACTGCATGAACTTTGTATATAGGCTTGGCTGAGTTTAGGCTATGGAATTTGAACGATTTGAACAGCATTTTCTTCTTCATTACCATTGCAAATTTAAGTGTCCTTTTGAAATAACATCCGTTCTGTCCCAGGAGACAAAAAAATTGTCCAAAACCCTATTTTTTTTATATAAATAAGCAACTTTTGATGGTAACTCACAAAAATATTTTCATATATCACAAAGCCAAATTTGACGCCTACTTTAAGAAATCTTTGACCAGTTAGAGTTTCTGCATTTCGGACATCCGTCAAGCGATGTTTGATAACTACTCCACCACACTCCTCCAATTTCTCTCTTTCTCTCCCTCTCTCTCTCTCTCCCATCCCCTCCTCCGTCCCTTTTCTTTTAAAATTAACAAAAATCTCAAAATCTGAATTTTCTTATCTTATAGGAAACTGACAGCATAGCAAGTAAAGGGAAGACTCAAGTATAGAATTCCCCGGTGACGAAATCTTTAATGTGGCCAAGCAAAATAATGGGTTTTTTTTCTAAAGTTCTCAAGATTTTCTCGAATATTGTGTTTCCGCAGAAATAACCACCTCAGAGAATATCGACCAGGAGAAAGCTTACAAAATCCCACTTTGGGACTACGGAGAAGCCACTTTTGTTGCACACTTCAACGTAGCCAACAATTCTGAGTTTTCACTAGAGGGACGCTTTGACGCTGGGCCTTCAGATAGATCGCGTGATTTCCAGGCCTCGGTCAGTGATGGCCAGTTACAAGTCACACAGAAGAAACATGTCACTGCCACCATTATATTGGTCAACGGAGTTCTCAAACTTTACCTGTTTAGGGCCTTCACTCTGGGCAATGATTTGTACTTGAAGATAAATTTTGAAGGTATGAATGGTAAATGCCTCGGTAGAGGCAGTTTTCAGATGAAGCCTTATAGAGAAAAATGTTCTCTCTCCCTCTCTTTCTCATCTCTCTCTCTCTCTATCCTGACTCTCTCTCTGACGTAACTCTCTCTCTATCCTGATTGTTTGTGTCCTCTCTCTCTCTCTTTATCTCTCTCTCTCTCACTGTCCCTTACTCTCTTCCCCTCTCTGTCCTCTCAATCACTTTGCCTCTCTTTCTCTCTGTGTCACTCTCTCTCTCTCTCTCTCTCAATGTCCTTTCCTCTCTCTTTCAGTGTCCCTTCCTCTCTCTCTCTCTTTCTCTCTCTCTGTCCTCTCAAACTCACTTTGCCTCGCTCTCTCTCTCTCTCTCTCTCTCTCTCTCTCTCACTCACTCCCTCTCTCTCGCTCTCTCACTCTCTGCCCCCCCCCTCTCTGTCCTGGTTTTCAATTGATTACAGGAGAGCAGAAAAAAATAGGGCTTGGATTTGGGGAGCATCGGAGAGAGAGAGAGAGAAAGAGAGAGAGAGAGAGAGAGAAAGAGAGAGAGAGAGAGAGAGAGAGAGAGAGAGAGTCAAAGGGGGATCGTCCTTTACGAGGTAAAACAAAACGAGTCCATGGGTTCTACAAATGAATTCATTCATGGATGAATAAAAGAACACAGTAATTGTGTTTTTTTTTCAAATCTCCACCCCATTAACAACCCCAGTGCCAAGCCCATCAAGGCGAAGGCTCCTACAAGTCAGTTCTACACCAACGGTCACCATGACCTCTCTAGCAGCCGCTTACTGGGACAACACATGTGCATGCTGGACAGCCAACTCCAATGTTCAGGTATAAACTGTCCAGTCAACTAGTGAGTTTAGAGTTTGGGTTTGGCATTCCCGGCACATCGACAGGATAACATCCATTTTGCGCCTGTCACGGTCTGTTTCGATACTTTATTATAATAATGGAGATGATTTATATATAGCGCCCAATCCAAACAAGTTCGCTCTAGGCGTTTAGAGGAAAGTCTTGTTCTCTCGATTTGCATCTCTCTCTCTCTCTCTCTCTCTCTCTCTTTCTTTCCCTCTCCCTCTCTCTCTCTCTCTCTCTCTACCTCTCACTATCTCAGAGCAAATTGTAACGCAGCTTGTTAGACGCAGTTGACAACTCACAACAGTCACAATCACAACCGTATTATAAAGTATTATAATAATATTTGAGTATATAATATTGATATATATTGAATAATGAAAAATACATTTTTGTCGGCGGTAGGGGGGTGGGGGTGGGGGAGGGGGGGGGGGTGATAGGGATAAATTTTAATCTATTAATTTCAATTTTGCCCGGGCAGTGGCATGTTCGGCCTGCTCTTTACGATTTCCAACTGCCAAGGTATCTTTAACGTGCACACAGGCCCTCCGTATGTTTTCGTCCTTATTCGAGAAGACTAGGTACTCGATTCTGCACCCTGCCCCCCCCCCCCCTCCAATAGAATCAGGGACACGAAAATGTGAGAAAAATTCCAAACTTCCAACATGCCTGCACCGGCCGGGTTTTGAACCCGGTACCCTTGGCATTATAGGCGAACACCTTGCCTTTAGACCACCCTATTTATGTTTGGTATTCAGAGCTTCATCAATGTAGATTTTACAAATAGAATTTATTAGTTGCGCATAAACTTTATTACATTAGTGAACGTTTCAAAATTGTTTTGTATAGATCTGAATAAAGTTTTGTGAATATGTATAAACGTTTTTAAATCAAATTCTAGATCTTAGCCTGTTTGAGACAGGACAATACGCACTGTGGGTCCACGTCAGAGAATTATTAAAGACAAAAAGAACATCACCTTTCCACTTACATTTTTTGTTAGAGAAAATGCCAGAAAATGTAGATAAGAAAATAAATTCTAAATAAAAATAAAAGAATGACAAAAATGATAATAGTAACAATAATAATCTTTTCTCGTTATTAACATTTTTTTTATTAACAGTGGGCGAAGCAAATCTTTACTTCTTTTTTGTCCTTTGTTGCATTTCAATAAAACAACAACTAAATATCAAGCCATTCATTTAGGCCCGTCATTACGCAGACAGTGTCAAGCAAAGTCTGGATAAAAATTCTATTTTTTGCCCACATAAGTCGAATTAAAATTTGCTGTTCATAATTTGTACCTCAGTAAGGCGGCAACCCACCAGTCTGGTGCCTATACCAGACTTTCTCTGTTTCACCCCTAACACGGACGTTATCAAGGCTTAAAAAGAACCTTTAGACTTGATACCTCTCTCAATTCACTTTTTAAAAAAAAAATCCTTTTCTACCCCTCTGTCCCCAGATCACAGATGTCGATACCACTGGCAATGTCCATTTCACCTCGAATTTCTTTGGATCTTTTTCCTTGAGCGAAGTCCTCATAGCGCCTAACCTCATTGACTTCAGCTCGCTGTTTGTCAACTTTTCGTCCAAGCTTGCAGACAGTCCCTACGTCCTGGCCCTGAACTGTACCTTGCTGTTTCTGACGGTGATTTTGACAATTGTGTTGAGACGTATGGACAAGAAAGATTACGGCCAGGTGACCACCCCAACCCAGAAATCTATTGTTCTTCGCCGGAGGGCCACTATTAAATATTTGCTTTTTGCTCAATCCACTTTACCTCTGATCCTTCCGCTCATCTCATCATCTTTTTCATCATCGTGCACCGCTAGAAACTATGCATACCGTACGTCGTGGTGTCAAATCGACATCACACTCCTAAAGTACAATTTGTAGGATGCCCTCTTCAAAAGTATGGTGTTTGCCAGACCCCAGAACGTACGAATAGGGACAATACAACAAAAGTGTCCTTAGTAGTGTGGTGTATCTGGAACCACAGTACGTACGACTAAGGGTATGACAATAAAATCCTGGAATAAAATCGTCTTTAAAAGTATGGCGTGTGTATGAGACCCCAGGATGTCCGGTACAAATAGTAAAAATGCATGTGCGTTGGTGAACACGCACAGGCATATTTAATATTTTAAACCTATGGGAAGGTGGTCATGTCTTCATTGTAGGATACATGGAATTTCAACAAAAAAAAAATCCCACAAATAAGATAATAACAAACGTTTTAATTGTTTCTTGGTCCATTAGACCCACAACATACCAAGAATATCACAACAGATAGATGTCTGCTGATAATACAATTCATTGAGTTTTTAAAAGTTAAAGTACAGGTTTATCAAGTTGATGAAGTTACAGAAGAATGCCAATTTAATGTGATATTGTAAACTTACGTTAAACTTTCGATTTGTATGTGTCATATTGTGCATCTTTTTCCGGGCACTCAAGCCATTACTGTAATCAATAATATAATAAGAAAAAAAATTTACATCGACCATCAATCCCTTAAATGCAAGGTCTAAAGCCTTGTCGTCTTTCTTCAACTCACATTCAGCTGACCAGTATGGTAGAGAACATAATACTGAACATGGGACAAGAGTCTGAAACAACCGTGGGTCGTTGTTATCTGTGTAAAGAAAACTGTTTTTCTTTCACTCATCATAGTAATCTATCTATCTTAAGACGCAAGCCCCAGCCAACAAAGCAAAATGAAGGAAAGAAAACTTAACTAATCAATGCGTCACTTGAGGAGTACACACTGAACTGGCTTTTTGTATATAATTTAAGCTTTTAGTGACTTTCCTAATCTTTTGAGCGTCTTTGCTGTTGCTATCAGTTATTTGATGCTTTCAGGATGCTAATGGATTACATTACTGAACTTGGTTCCCTCTAATTTTAGCAGAGTGTGCGTTTTTTTCCCCCGTGATAAAGATTTGGGTGCATTGAATGTATGTGCAAATGTAAACTTTAAGTTGGTCCCCAAAATTAATTTTGACAGTATAATTCATTACTAATAAAACTGTATTGGCATGTTGTAATGCAATACAAACAGGATTGCATTCTTTGAGGTAGGCCTAAAAGATTTTATTCTATACTTTTTAACCAACTTGTTTATTTTCTTTCAGTATTATATATAATTATTTAATACATTGTTTTTGGTAATCAACCGTTTGTGCACACATTAATTTCCTGTGTGCGGTGCATACCGTGTGGACGTGCCCAGGCAAACACCCACAGCTTAGTTTGACCGTGACTAATGATCTAAGGGTCACAATTCCATCGAATTATTGCAATTTACAATGTTCGCCCCCAGAATCTCAGTTGCTCGGAATATCTCTGCTGAAACACGGTGAATGAATTGAGAATAAGATACCCACTGAAGTACCCCCTGTGACCAAAGTTTGTTACGCCTTTTGTCCTCAGTGGGCATATTTGCCCTTGCTTAGCAACAAAGAATCTGACCAATGGTACTACGCCGTTTCTGTCCACACCTCGATGAATTCTCCAAGCCGATTGGATGTTTTACCATGCCTGTCAGTGATTGGACAGTTCGGGCAGAGTGAAGGTGTGGCTCTGTACGATGGAATTCGAGAGGTTTGTTCTTGGCCTGTCTTCCTCAATCTATCTGTCTCTCTGTATTTTGTGCGCCTGTCTGTCTTCTGTGTGCCTGTCTGTCTTCTGTGTGTCTGTTTGCCCATCAGCCTTCGTATGTGTATGTGTTTGTCTGTCTTTTGTGATTTGTCTCTCCGTCTTTTTTGTGTGTTTGCCTTAATATGTCCGCCTCTGTGTAAGTCTTTTGCCTAAAAACGACTAATCTTTCTCCTTTCTTGTTTTATTTTCCTTCTCTCCTCTTTCTTGCGTTTTCTCTCTTTTTTTATACTCGTTTTTTCTAAGTATCTTACGTCTTCTTCCTTTTTCTCTTTGTCTCCTTTTCTTTTATTTATGAATATAACAACAAAAACGTCAGCACCCCTGGACCCGGCCCATCCCACAGTGCTACAGCTAGCAAGAAGCGCAAAAGTTTACATTGTTATATTTCTACAACTGCAGAATTTCACCAGCGGATGTACAAATAATTTCATCATGTCCACCAACTGCCACCTGGGATCTTTGCTGGAACTGAAAATCTGGCTTGGAGGCGAGCCAACCCACAAGGACCAGTTCAACTCCACTGAAACCTCTGGACAGCGGGCGGATCAAACAGGAGGTTTATCCAAGAATTCTGATGGTGACCGCGGAAAATGTGGCATCTTCTGCCTACCAAGTTGTCGTCATTGTTGTTGGAGACTCGGAAAGAAAAAGCGATACCGCGACTGGAAACTGGAGAATGTTGTCATCATGGATTTAGCAAACGGAGACAAGTAAGTTGGAAAATGACTTTTAGCTTAATGGACCACCAGCTGATTCTGTAAAAGGGAAGTTGGCAAAAAAATAAAATAAAATAAATGTATTTACGGAGCCCTGCGGGTGTGGACAAACCCAAGAAAAGGTTACAAACAGAACATGAATGTAAAGCAAAGTAAAAAAAAATACCACATGAGGTCAAGCATTATAAAGTGAGAGGCCACTGTTTACACGTGTACACTTTGTTGGAATTGTAAATTTTGTTGCGTGACGGCAGCGTAATATTCATTTGAGTCTTATGGTAGATTGCCTTGACTATGAATGCCGAGCAGAACCTAGCTGTAGGTAGTAGGGGCTTAAATGCTGTTGTTCTAGCTACAGCATATACATTTGAGGTATTACCACAACTGCAGCAACCGAGCAGCATTCAGCTGTAAACAGTAAGGGCCCATAATGTCGAATAGTCTTACAAGAGGCTGCAAGGTATAATATTGTTCCTCAGGATAGTTGCAAAACACTTTAATAGTTCTGCAGGTGGCTGGCGGCGTCCAGACAGTGAGACTCATTGAGTTCCCATAAGGTGCACCAACATAGACGCTTATGTTGTTGTTTTTCATTCTGCTTGTGCCGTGGGTCGTCATTGTTTCTTTGACGCCAACTGTCCACATCTTCCTTGGGCTTCTTCTGGCCTTGTATCCAGTTATGATCAGTAGTGTGATATTCAAAAGAACAGTGAACCGCCTGCTTATATTTTTAAATATTTTTTTCTTCATCTCTAATTTGTGAAATCAAAATGTCGTAATCATATCATGTAATGAGATGCTTACTTTTTTCTGCATTTTTTGTCATGTTTTAGATACACATTTTTGTGTCAGGACTGGCTATCAAAAACACACGGTGATGGAAAAACATTACGTCATTTACCTGTCCTAGACTCCAGTCTGGCTGATGGTGGAAGTTTGTTTGATATAATCTCCAAGAAAAAACTCTTTGACGAGCACTTGTGGTTGTCCGTTGCTAAGCGTCCAGTCTACAGCGTGTTCACCCGAGTCCAGCGTTTTGTCTGCGGTGTTGCTCTCTTGTACTTGGCTATGATTACCAATGCCATGTGGTATCAGGGTCAGAGTTCAGACGATGAAGGAACAACCAGTGGCATCAGCATTGGAATGGTTCGCTTGACATACAGGTACATCCAGATTTTATTTTTATTTATTTTTTTTTTTTTCCTAACTATGAGTGAAGCTGGAGTGACCTCTCTAGGGCGCAAACCTGGGCAATGGAATATAGGGACCCTGGGTTGCCCAGGCGTCAGAACCCCCCTCTCCCTCGCTGATGTGACCCAAAGGAATGCAGAGCATGGTGTTTGGCACCAGCTCGGCTGCAGGAACTGCTGGAGCAGTGTGTCTTACACGCCGGGCCGCTTCAAGGACTCCACTCGGGATTTGTTTACCAGGTTTAGTCCTACAGACTGGCTGCCTATAGGGCTTTCGATTCCGGCCTGACCGGCTATTTAACCTATAGCTGTATAGATATTATAGGCCAAATCCAGCCCAAATAAGTCTCGCAGCGCATTTAAGATAATCATTATTTTGTCGACTGCCTGACGAGGATGGATATGTACGGAATGCGTGCAATACATCTGTTTGATCCGAAATGTGTAGTCCTAGTCGGAATAATTACCAGCAATTCGTATTCTTACATAAAAATGACACTTTTAATTATTTTCAATTTTAACGTTATTGTGCCTAAATAACCCAGAGGCTCTGGACATTGACAGGTGTCTCTGAACTTGCAAAAACGTAGGATGAGCTCTAAAAATAGAATTCTTATCCTAAAATGTCACTGTTACTATTATTATTATTATTACCATTATCCGTACTATTATTAGAAAAAATGGAATATCCCCGAAATATAGAGCATTTAGCATCCGGTGAGAGCATCACAAGTAGAACACTGAACTCTAGAGGGTTAATCCCGAGCATCTAATCTTGTGTTTGTAGTTAATTTTCTGACTTCTTAATATTACATTTATTTGTTTGTTAGATTATCTGTCTGTGAAAGTTAACACCTGTCTCACGCCCGTACGTGTGCACAATCAACAGGACATTTTACGTGGGCGTGGCCTCTGCTGTGATTATCCTTGTCCCTGGGGTCATCATGACCTGCATGTTCCGGAAGAGAAAACTTCGACCACACAATGGCCAGCGTGTGACACCCACCACTCAGCCAGTTATACCTTCCAAGGACCAGTTTGAACCAATCAAAAGACAGGCTGCTCAGGCGTATTCTTCCGAATTGCTCAGCAAAGTTCTTGCATCTAATGAAGCCACGACAGCAAGAGGAAATGCAGCAAACTTCAATATTCCAATAGAGGTGCATGCCAAAGATGCTGATAGCCCTCAGGAAGATTTTTCAGATATACAAATAAATCTCCAGCGAGGGATTAAAACTGCCCCTATGTCATTTCCCCAACCCACAGACAATCATAGCCTTGAAGAATGGCCAGCCCAAGAAGCCGGCACCTCGCCCTGCTCTCACCCTCAAGCAGACGGATATACTGCTTCAGACAGCGATGCTCTTTTGCTCAGATCAAAGGAAGACAGAAAGATCTTCAGGAATATTCGCAAACTCAGCGCCGGGTATCCTGTGATGCAAGACGATAATGCTCGTCTCAACGTGACATTCCATGGACCATCAATGAGCGCGTCTTACTCGGACACAGTGCAGCCCTATGACATTTGGTGTGTCGAAAACGATACGACCAAACAGAAGCGTTTGAACAATGCGAAAGAGGAGCGGCTAAATGGACCTTGTCTCCTGCCGTGGTGGGCGATTTTCATTGGATACAGTTTCGCTCTTCTGTCCATCGCTGTGTCGGCGGCGTTTACAGTTTTCTACAGTCTGGAGTGGGGTGGGGAAGTATCTTTACAATGGATTGCATCTCTTTTCTTTTCAACGACGGCGGACACGCTCCTGCTTGAGCCACTGAAAGTAAGCTGAACTATTGACATTTGTACATCCATCATGTCTTTGGCTGTTGTGTTTCCTTTTCCACCATGTAAACTTGGGTATTTTATGTGGGTGGATCTAGATAAATCGGGCTTAAGTTGAACGTTCAAATTCCTGAGAAAACCCCTCTAATGGGGTAACACTTTTTCTATAAAAACTGAGATTAACTTATAGCCATTTTTCTGCATTCAGTTAAACGTTTTTGCTTGGAATCGTCTTAGTATATTATTTTGATTTTCAAACAGGTATAAAAAAAATTCACCTTATTCCCGATTTCGCCAGACCCTTTCAGCTATGTGTAGGTCTCCTTTTTAAAATGATCACTGCAGTGGTCATGTGCACCTCATTTTTCGCGTTGTTTTTGTTTGTTCTCTTCTCAGAAGGGCTGTTAGTAGTCCTGAAATGAAAAAAAAAAAAGCTGTTTTGACCTGGCAAAACTCTTAAATTGAGTATGTTTATCTTGGCATATTACTTACTAGGATCATTGTGTAGATACGTGCCGCTTTGACAATGAGATTTAGTCTGTCAGTGCTGGTTTATACCTCCAGATACTCCTTCTGTCCCTGCTACTTTCCTGTCTCCTCCGTGACTCTGCCCAGGCCGAATTGAGTGACATGGCACCAGTCGAGCCTCAGTTCAACAGGTTACCGCCAGCTGACATGGAAGGTAGGCTTACATAAATGATAATTGGCTGTTTTTGTCTTGGCAGACGGTCAGCAGCTAAATAGTGTTTGTGCTGCAGGCCTGGGCTGTGTGGGTATGGAGAAAGTGCCTAGCCCATGGTGTACTTTACCCCGCTCTACAGTGTTGATTTGATCCATTGGAACGACATGGTCGATACGCGTGGAATCAACAGTGTTGCAGGAGGTGCATTCCTCCGTGTAGTCTGCCTTTAGGGGTTCTCCCTATTTTTAATAATTAATAATGAGTTATATACATTTTTTTTTTATTGGGGATATGGAGCAGGGAGGTGATATGGCTGAAATTTAATCTATTAATTTTTTAGTTTCAATTTTGCCCGGGCAGCGGCCTGTACGGCCTACTCTTTACGATTTCCAACTGCCAAGGTTTCTTTAACGTGCGCAACGTGCACACGGGCCCTCCGAATTTTTCGTCATTTTCCGAGAAGACTAGGTACTCGATCCTACCAGGCTTACATGCATACATGTATATAATATACATCCCGCCCTGGGGCCTGGTACTAGTGCCCACTGGCATCCAAGTATTCTGCCATCCATTCTGCCACTGATCAGAACAGTCTTTTTCAAGGTAGGGCGTGGCAATATTTTAGGGGGCGGGGGGCTTCAGAATGGGGCGTATTGATTTTTCATAGAAATCTTAATTTCATAGAATACTTTAATTTAACGTATAGAAAAACTGTTCTTTGCCTTTACTTGAAATGGAATTTTAATTAGAACTTCTTTTGAATGTATACTATGCTGAATACATATATAAATATTTTTGTTTTATTTTGTATACTAGTTTCGTCCGACTTTTTTTAAATTGAAGTGGGGCGTGGGACAACAAAAAAAAAAGGTTGAGAACCACTGGTCTAGAGTATAGAAAGAGAACTCTCTTGTATACCCTCATGCATGACTATCGGCTCCAGACATTTTATTGGTGTTAATGAACTGATCGAACGCAATGGGAGTGCCAAAATAAAGAAGAAACAAAGTACATGTAGGCTATTCATATTCAAAAGTTTACAAGAGCCTTGCGTATTCATTTTGTCTCAGCGGATTTTTCCCGTTTACAACTTTTCGATTTCCAACTTTTTATTTTCTTCATTTTAAGTATTTGGACGTCAACTGTGATTGTTGAGACCCAAGAAAGACATTTGACTACTTTTTCTCTCCATATGACAATTGTTGTCCATACTTTCATTTTGCACTGACAGCAAGAAGTGGATTTTGCATTTTTGCGAAAAACGAACAATTAAATGAATCAGTCTGAAATCAGGGCGGGAAATGGCATTGTCCACCATTGTAAAGATCTTAATATGGTCATCTCTCATTGCAACACAGATAGATAATAGTACAGAGATGATTTTGTTAACCCTGTAATTTTGGGAGTATCTATCTTATCCAACATTTTTGGGCCTTTTAATATGGAGAACAAATCCCGAGTTTAATGATGTATCGCTGAAATTTCTCTGGGATTGTAACATTTGCAGGTTTGGGAAGACCGTACAAATTCTGTTTGGGAAATTACACCAAAACAATTCCCCGCCGTTCCATGAAACTGTAGTAATCGGTATTGGTTACTTTTCACTTTTCAGGAGAAGCAAAAAACAGTTATACTTTAGCACAACTGGTTTATTTACGATGAAGTTTGAATTTTTGCTATGATCCTTAGCGTAGGAATTTATAACCAAGATCATGCGATGTGGCTTTAAATGCAGCTGGAGATATATAATATATATCGATTTTTCGAATTTTGAGTAACTACAGTCGGAGGGAACGTTGACGAATTACAAACCATAATATAAACGTCTCTTAAATGTGTGTGTGTGTGTTTTCTATACTTCAGACATTGGCTCAGAAGTTTTACCACCCGACGAAGACGTGAACAGGCTTGACCTAGATGATGACATTGGTCAACGGAGAAAACATTTCTTGGTAAGATAATTTTGAAATCATCTAGCTATGTGTCCATTCTTCGTGTGCTCGGTGACCAAACTTTATTGCACTTTCTGTGGGAACAACAATTATAATCTATGGGATATGTTTTAAAACATCCTTGATTATGTATGACCGGCTAAGGGTGACGCAAATCCTATGGAAACTCAGACCAGTGATGATACTTATCTCACTGTGAAACTCCCATGCCCATATAGCCATAAGCAAATACATAATACACACACAAGTTGTCAGAAAGGGGTGGACCGACCCAATGACCCAGTGGTATATAGTAATTAATATTAGAGGACTTGACCAGGGTGTGGGATGTTCCTGGTTCCCATCTGTTTCGGCACCTAAAGTCAAAATGTTGACATGCCGATGGTAATTTTTTTTCTTCACATTTTTTTAAAGACAGCAGACACTTAAAGTTAAAGGCAGTCTGCGAGTAAACATAATACTTCATAATATTGCGTTTTTATGTAGCCTTTTTACACGATCAGTTAATGCAGGCGTATATTATTGTTTTGGTATGCAAGCCAGACGTATTGCTCCAGCTTTGCTTATAAGTTATTTGAGAATTTAAAAGGGAAATGAAATATCTAACCTGTCGGTATTGAAGTTCTAGTGGCATTGTTTGAATGATCACAATAACATGGAAAGGCACTGTAACATGTTCAGCACAGCAAATACAGCAAATATCCTTGTAAACTGTATTATTTTACATATCAGAAGAAAAGCCGAAACAGCAAACACCCCAACTTCGAAATTGCGACATGCAACGTTGAATACACAATAAACTAAAACAGCCATTTTAAATGAACTTCATCAAGCCGATGAAACAAGTCTTAGAGTGCAAATTCCAGCTATAACAGAGACATTTACATAATTATTCATTAGTATTCCACATTAATTAAACATGTCACAAGAGAAAAATTTCCTGAGTGGCGCAATGTAAATGTTGCCATTGCAATCAATCAGTCCCACCCACAGACGCCAACTTTCACGCTTGATATCCACCCACATATCGTTTCCTACACAATAAACATTGGGAAAGATATTGTACCTAAGTTAAAATCACGTAATAATAGCCTGTTTGTGCCATACTGACTACACTAAACTAACACGTCCACTCAGCTAGAATTTCCCTTTCCGCACAAATTCAAAGAGAAGCAATTTTCTATTCATTATCCCTCTGCTGGCGCCTTCTATGTGTAATGGGGTGAACCATTACAGGGCTGAGTTTTAGCTCGCTGTGGTGAAAGGGGGATAAACCTGTTTATTTTGACTAGCTGGACCACTAGATGTGGTCAAGGGGAAGTAACCACACAGAAACCATAGATAATCTCCCCTTATTGTTTGATCGTGCACTTGACATGAGTCATGTAGTGTTGAGTAACATTCCCGACTGATTAGCTCACTGCGCGAATTTTTAACTATGATCTTAGCGTTGTCTGTATTGATTTGAGGTCTTTATTTTAGGAGGTTCGCTGCCCTTGGCATTTACACCTCACTTTACTTGTTTTATTATTTCTTGTTCTGGGGGCGGGGGGAGATGGATATGGATACATTTTTAATCTATTAATTTCAATTTTGCCCGGGCAGCGGCCTTTCGGCCTGCTCTTTACGATTTCCAACTGCCAAGGTATCTTTAACGTGCGCAACGTGTACACGGGCCCTCCGAATTTTTTCGTCCTTATGCGAGAAGACTAGGTACTCGATCCTACCCCCCAATAGGACCAGGGACTTGAAAATATGAGAAAAATCCAATTTCCAAGAACTACTCGATCCTACCGACGCGGTAGGATCGCGTTGTCTGTATTGTCCAGGATTGGTCAATTTAAGTGACCATCCCTGGTGACAGAAGTAGAATCTTGTTATGTATCAGTACATTATAAGTTTGTTTAGTATTTATCTTGTTAGATACTATTTTATCAAGATAGTGTATTTACAACATACACGAGCAAGAGGGTAGTTCTTAAAAAATGTTTTTATTTGTTATAGTGTCTTGTTAGAATTTACACTTAGTGAACTGTTAAGGAGAAAATGGGTTGTGCGTTTTTGGGTGACGCTTAGATGATAGCGTGGGTCAGTCAGTTCCGCCCAAGTCTTCAAGACAGCAGGACGTGTCATTCTGTCCAGGCTAAGATAAAAGAAGTTGTAAATATTTCAAGATTTGTGAAGTGCCAGCTCTGATGATGTGGATCAAGTGTGAATTCATTTGGTTAATTCACCGCGCCTATCGGTTGGGTTTATTTTATTGTGGTTTATTGTATTGTCTTGTTTATTGTCCTGGTTCATTGTGGTTTATTGTGAATTGTATTGTTGTATTATTATTTGTTTTTTTCCTTTTCTTTTTAATAAACTTAAATGTCCTCTCAAAACCTGATAGTTTTGTTTGTATGTTTGACTGTATGAGATAGCTAGATAGAGAGACCGCTCGTGTTACCCGTCCTGTTACAATTTGGTGTCAGATTAGATAGCTAGCTATAGAGAGACCGCTCGTACCCGTCCTGTTACATATGGTTATGACAAGCCCTTGGCTTTTCTGATCGAAATAAGTACAGTATTCAATTAAAGTCTTACGGAGGTATCATATTAAGCCTGGAACGGCACAGTCAGCTGTTGGCAGACATGAAGTGCACAGCATAATTTCTTCCATTTTTTTAGTAAATCTGGGAAGACCCTATCATACTAGGTCCGGTCAAACACAGTCATCTGCTGCCATTATTTCTAGGGTGTATATTTTGCTGGCGGCAACTGGCTGTGGCGTTCGGGGCTTAGTTATGATATCCCCCTAATTCTGATGGAGGTGAGTGTGGAAACTGGAATGGTGTATGGGTGGTCTACATGATTAAACACCCTCTGTTATCTTCCACATTTATAGCTTCAGCAACGTCTCTATGGAGTCCTGCGAGGGATTTTCTTCCACACTTTCTTCGTCATCATCGTCGGTATCATTTGCTTACACACCAGCGTACCAACAGCTTTTCGTCAAAACGAAATTGTCAGAAACCATCTCAATTTGACCGGCCATGGAAAGGTAATGCAAATTTTGCCGAACAAAACGATTTTCGCCTGCCAGGTGGGACAAATCTCTTTCCCGTACGTAATTATGTATCGATGATTTAGGTGCTTTTTAGTTACGGCTATCTTGTCAATGTTCATGGTGAGATCTATATTCTCTGAACACGTCTTACTGATATCTTTAATAGTTTTGAAATTAAAAGCAGAGACGTTTTTGCAAAATATATATCTGTACATAAGAATATCTCACTCACATCCAAAACTACGAAGTTGTGGGGTGCCTGCGCAAAGACCGTAATGCCAGTTTTGTAAATTTTACAGGAGAGAGATTTGAAAGTTTGACATGAAGTATCAAATGTCTGTTACGACCTTTAAATTCTCATCAATAATTTGATAATGGAATTCGCACCATGTCAGAATGAAGTACGTACCAAGGCGAAACAGAATATGCAAAAAAAAAAAAAAGTTACGGTGTTTGCCCAGGCACCCTCGAAATGCTCACTTGTAAAATGGGAAAAATTGTTGTGACGACAATGTTACTGTACGCGACCTTAGTTCTTGTTTGTTATAATTCCACTTTTTGCACAACTGAGAAAGTCGGCGTTAAACCTATTGCGGCTTTAGTTATAAGGAATTAGAATACATCGGAACTGTGAAACAGCTTGATAAGTGCCACAATGCATTTTAACCAAATGTCAAGGTGTGCATTTGTTATACCTTTTCTACGTACTAAAAGATCTCCAGGTTTTCAGACAATGGAGATGGAATAAACAAGAACTTAAGTCGCAAGCATCTGAGATCGATGACGATTTAAATCTGATCTGATCATGCCGTGTCTTTCATCACCAGAACATCTCCAGTTTCCGGGACGTGTACGGTTGGTTAACGGAGTCCACTTTGTTCAATCTTCTACCCAAATATCAGTCGAATGGTCAGCTGCTGTCTGTCTATCAGCAAAAATTCACCTCTGATCTGGAAATGTACAGATTTACGCCGATCAGCCTCACACAGATACGAGTTAAACGTAAGATTTTTTTGTTGTTTTTTTTTGGGTCGGCTATAAAGTTTGAGTGATCAGTCCTACCTTTTTTTTTTGACGCTGTAAAGTTTGATGGTCATTCCTATCTCGTGCACATTATGATATAGCTATATAAGAAATAAACAAAAAAGTTTTAGATGCATTTCTCGCTGTTCTTATCACCAAAAACAATAGCCTATACTCACGAGTGTATGCACACACACATACACATATACACACATTCACCATCACGCACAACCACGCACACAGAACAACAAGATCAACGGAACGCCCTAAAAAGTGCAATTGAAACCCTTCTCAAAGAAGAAGGGCTGTCATTTTGGACGTTTTGTTGTATATTTTTTTTTAGCAAAAAAGTTTGTATCTACAATAAACCCCTAATAATTATCATCTTCAACATCACTACCATCAGTAATGTCTTCACGTTCATTTTATTTGATCTCCATTTGAGCTGCACCCCTCCCCCGCTCCCCTGAAAAAAAATCATCGCCTTCCTTCACTCTTGATTTCAATACTGTTCCTTGTCCCTTCAGGTAACTGCACTGTTGAAGACGGAATAGAGGAGCATTTCCACCAAACAGTCATTTGTTACCATGACTACGGCGACAACACTGTGGAGAAGGGGGCATTTCATAAAGGCGAGTTGCCTCGTTGTGTTGTTCAAAGTTAAGAATTGCTCCTAGTCCTACGTCCTACACTAGTAGTAACAGATAAGGAAAGAAAGAAAGAGAGAGAGAGAAGAAAGGGTAGAGAGAGGGACGAGAGAGATAGATAGATAGAGAGAGAGAGAGAGAGAGAGAGAGAGAGAGAAGATTTATCAGGGGCTGTAAAATTTACTCACCATACACTGATTTGTCACTGTACCGTGCTCATGACAATGGGATGACCCTCATGTTGTAGTGATGAATAATGTGGGATGTGGCTGACCATCACAATTAAATCTGTCGCCGAAGTACAGTGATTGATCATTCCGTTGATGGGGCGATATGTGAAAAGTAATCTACCTAATGCATACATACTGAACATATTTTATTGTATCAACCCATGAGGAGGAAGGACACCCCAGAATCTACGGGCGTCTTCCTAAAATGTCTGTGAATTCACCATCTTTGGAATCACACAACTTTGGTCAGGCAATGTTCTGTTTTCAGAGAGTCTGTCGCCTTATCTGTGAAAACATCTGTATAGAGGACTAACCCCCCCCCCCCGCCCCGTTCCCTCCGGCGACCCTTAGCTCAAGCTGAGATCATACAGATGCTTCCTTAAATCGTCCTCACTAATTACCATTAATGAAACTTTGCTTTAATTTCCTGGCCTGATGCCACAACTTTGCCCTTTAAACTTCGTATTTTTTACAGTTTAATCTTTCACTAGGTCTCATACAGCGGAAGGAATTAATCGGGAACTTGTCTTATGGGTTATCACTATCAGGTGTAAACGAAGAGTAGTAAATTGCCGGCACTCGCTTTTAAGATAAGATAGACAAGAATCACTTTGGTATACCATGAAAGAAATTCGCTTTCACAGAGCGTTAAGAGCGCATCCACATCGTGCGCATCCACCCCTGAATAATTTATGTTATAACTTATTTATGTTATTACTGCATGAAGTAAACTGGTATGGAACTTTAATCAAATATGGCATAGAAGAATGATAGATCTAGCTATCCCTACTATAATGTCTTGCTGCGGCAAATTACAGAGGGTAAAACGATCTTCTAAAGAATATGTTACCCCGAAGACGGGTAGGTGAACACATAGACTCATGATAATCCTATACGTGGCGCGGCCTAGCCGCTATAAAATGTATTGAAGCAAGGATGGAAATCCCTTGTTTTTTTTTTGGTCAGGAGTAAATATGTCTCACGTCCTGGAAGACTGATGAATGTAAGTTTAATTATTTGTGAACCCTTTATCAGTGTTTTCTCTGAACGGAAATACAAAAAAAAAAAAAAAACGTAAATAATACAAAATTTCCGATCATACGTTTTGCTTCTGTTCCAAAAAGATCCGCCTCTTTTGTTGCGGCTCAAAATAATTGTGGCCTTTATTCTTACCACCAAAAAAGTTTTAGACATTTAGTCCTGGTTTCATCCCTGAACTAAGTCAAGAAATTCTCGCTAAAAGTTGTAATTGCATTGCAGGGGTTCTATTTCTCTTAGGACCTCCTGTAGTCTAGTTGGTCCAAGAATTTCATTCCACATTTTTTTTCCCTTTTTGGTGACGGCCCAGTAGGTTGGTTGCCATGCTCCAGTAATTGTACAGATGACGGTTACGTCTACACATCTGGGGATGAAAGGAGCACCAGCCAGTCAGGAACTGTGGACACATATGAGCCCGGAGGATACCAAATTCTCTTAGCTCAAGAACGAAATGACGCCATCACCGCTGTACATTCACTGGAACAAAACAAATGGCTTGATATACTCACGCGAGCTGTGCTGCTTGAATTTGCGGTTTTCAACCCAAACACTCGGCTTTTTACTCAGGTATGCTTTGCGTTATAGTTTATTGCAAGCGTGTTATTACGATCTGCGCTGTGTTTTGGGTCTCTATTTTAGGAGATTCTCTACTCTAGGCAGTTTTCTTGTTTCCGTTTTTGTGGTAGGGATTTGTTGGTTTGTTGTTTCTTTTTTGTAGAATTTTGCTCGGGCAGCGGCCTTGTTTCGCCTGCTCGTCTCCACTTTTAAATGCCAAGGTAACTTTAAAGAGCGCAATCTGCACACTTGCGCTCCGAGCTTGTTGTCCTTTTTCCTAGAAGACTAGGTGCTCGATCCTACATAATTATTATAGGATCAGAGATAGGAATTGTTTCCCCAAAAAACATTCCAACATGCCTGCACTGACAGGGGATAGAACCCGGTACCTTCGGCATGAGACGCGAGCACCTTGCCTCTAGACCAACGATCTCCCATGATCTGTGTTGTAGTGTACTTTTTCTTCTTTTACGGCGAGTCACAAAGAGGTACCCCTGTGCATCTCCTTTGCGTATGCTGTCTGTACTATATTACAGTCACTGAGACCGAAAACTTGCATCCTCTTCTGAGTAAGTCACGGTTTTCATGTGAAGTCCAGTTTCCCCGTAACCTGTCATACCCGAAGGGCTCTGTTGATAATTTTTTTTTTTCAGGTAGGCGTGGGAGGATGGGGGAAGGAGTCCTCTGTTATTGAACATTCAGCCCAATTAGATTCGCCAACCACCTTAGTATCTGCGTCTTTCAACATCTTTAAAATTTGAGGCCTTGCAGTATGGTTAAGATGTGAAATTATCTTTACTGTTGCCAGCTTTTTGTTGTTAATGAACATCTGATGCCACCGAAAAATCTGACAATGTATATAAAATTATTATAACAACAACAGATTAAAGCAGTTTCTAGGGTAATGTATATGTATCATTTTTGTTGTTTTTGCACCAGATCCAAAAAGGAATCAAACTGCAGGGCAAGTCTCCGATCTTTTAAAAAGAACCGTTCAAAACAAAGCAGATTGGGACGACAGAACAGCAGATTTTGTTGTAAGTTTCTTAATCCCGCAGGGATATCATCGGTATCTCTGTACGACCGAGCTTCCTTTCTGTGGTTGATAATTATACTTTTTTTGCAGGCAAAAGTTCTGATAGAGACCCCGGCCTATGGTGGAGCATTGGCTAAGATGGAAGTACTGTCCGCAAATTTGTATCCATACACTACCGCATGGGATTACGTCATTCTGCTGATACAACTTATATTTGTCGCAATATGTAAGTCCAGGAGCCCCTTCAGACGAGCCACTTACAAGCGTTTTTTTGTATGTAGATTTAATTCTTCAATATTCTTTTAAATTGTATTTAAATGAGTCAGAAGACAAATTACATTAACAATCGAGAATACATGTACCGGTATCATGTGCTATGCTTAGACCCTAGCATTATATTGTTGGTGAATTCCACTCCAGAGTATTTTGTAATGGATATGTCCGGGCTTGGACGCAGACAGTTCTGAGGTTCCTTATACAAACTTCACGACTAACATGCAATCCTGCAGTCTTCGCTAATGAACTTATTTTTAGGAAACACATTCACCTGAGGGTAACTACACCTTTTGTAGAAAACTAGACGGCCAAGGTAGATAATCTCTCCTTCTTTTCTGATTTCCCTTGGACAGTGGTCATCCGTATCTGCTTACTGGTGCATCTTCTGACGTGTGCAAGACCCAGACCTTGTGGTCGGCTGAAGGCCATCCAGCTCGGCATTGTGGTAGAGGCGGTGGAGTTGCTGATCTCAATGGTAGCTGTAGTGTTCTACGTACTCCGTATCGACCGCACCATCAGTCTGGTGGAATACATCAACAACAATCCAAGTAATTCGGTCATGACTATGAGGTGGATGGTTAATTAACTGGTAGCCAGTCCTCCTCCTCTAGAGACAACTAAAATGGAGAGCCCCCCGCCCCTAAAAGTTTTTATTTCACCAGCTAAAAACAGATGTTGCACTTGCCGCTCGTCTGTTACAATCTAAGGGGCCACGCGCATTATCCCATTTCGCCTGCTGCACGGTGTGCAAACGCAGATTTTTGCTTGCTTGGCAAAGTGTTTACCGTGCTGCATACCGCGCGAAAGATTGCTTGCATTGAACGGGTGGTCAATTTTAACATGGTGCGCTCGGGACCTAAGGAAGAAAAGTGACATCATTGAGTACACGATAAAGGGAGAATAATTCATACAAATTTCTTCCTAAGAAAGACACAGAGAAATTGGTCCCACAATAATTAGATCTATGTTTTTAAATCCCCCATCTCCCCCAAGCCTTTCCCCTAAAAAAAAAAAGGCACAATGGAGTTGGTGTAAAATCATCTAAGTGAAGAGATAAACTGAATGTTCTCCAATAAAACTTCTCTCTTCTCAGTACTCAGTCTCTTCTATTTTCACGGTTTTGTCCCCTGATCAAGGAAACCGTAATTTGATCATGTTCGTGTGTCTGGAATTGTTGACTGGTCCCTGTACAGTTGTCTAAGATATCTTACAAGCTGGAACAGTCGACCTTTGCATTTTAACACTGTTGTTTCTCCCTATTTCTTTCTGTTTACTAGGAGGGTTTGCATCTCTGGACACAGTATTGCTGTATGACTGTGTCTACACAGTGTGTAGCAGTGGGGTATTGTTCTCTCGCATATTGAGACTGCTGGAGCCTCTAGCAGTCAACACGCAACTGTACATCATGCGTCAGACACTGATGAATGTACAATCTTTGTTACTGGGGCTGGGGCTGGCTTTAGCCGTTGCACTTATATCTTTTGCTGCATTCTTTTACTTGTCCATTGGTCCAGTTAGTGCCAACGCTCGATCAGGTAAGTTTGTGATGACAAGACGAGAGAGGTGGAGTTGGTGTGTGTGTGTGAGTAGGGAGGGAGGGGGGGGATCACACCAGACCCGGAACAGCAGTCAAGTGCTGGAGGACAAGAAAAGCGCACCATTATGATTATCTCCCAATTAAGTAAATCCGGAAAGATCCTATTAGCAACTATCACACTAAGCCCGTTTAGACAAGAAAGGGCACTCAACTGCACCGCCTCTCTTCCGTCCACTAGTAGAAGATGGCAGCAATTGCGTGGCCACCTAGCGCTATGCCATGCAGACACAAGGAGGTCAAGCCACTATTTTTATTTACAGCCCACACTAATTGTGACTAATACAGGAATATTACACAAGTGCGCACCATTTTTCAGATTTTTTTTTTGTCGAAACTTTGCCCTCCTTTTGTTTCCCCTCGAGGCACCATGGTGCACTGTGACCGGACGTACTTCCCGCCCAGAGTTCTGTGGGTTAAACACAGTCAACTTCTGGCATTGTTTCTTTAGTGTACAGTCTGGTGGCAGCAATTGTCTGTGACGCTATGAGCTTACTATGAAACCCTCTGTCACAAATCCCAGACTGGGAGATGTAATAAGTTATGACAGGACAACAATCACGAACAAACAAGTTTAACACTTAACAGAACAATCCATCAGACTCACACATTTATTAAACATAATTATACAGATAATAGCGCAATTACATACATTATATTATTGAAATTAACTGCCGTACAACGGCCTTATTCTCACACACACTCTCCCTCGGATCCACAACCCGGTAGTTACTCCTAAAGGCACTTCGGCCTCAGCCTCTCCCCTCAGGGTCTTAATAGCACATTAATAATTCACTGGCACCGCAGTCTCTCAATATCACCTTCCTATTGTCATACACCTTAGCACTCCCCTAGCACCTCAGCAGGGCAATAACACATTATCACATTCACGCTCATATCTACGTCCCTGTCCGTGGCCTGACTGCCACGACTTTATGTGCCTCTACTGTCCTGCACTGACAGCCTCACTTCTGGCCTATGTGTGGCCTCCGGCCCTATGCTGGCCTATCACCGTAGGCGGCGCTCTTTGGCCCGACCTCGGCACCTACAAGAATAACATTACATTGGTATAATACCCTACCATTTCTATTCACTCCACCTCTCCTTACAACCCATGAAGCGTACACACACTAGTTCACCTTTCACTCACCACACATCTTACGGTAACACACCTCCATCGGAGTACACACTACTCACTCGCGCTACAAATCCATGAACTCACTTTCATCTATCGCTCATGGCGCACATTGCTATATCCAATATCAAGGACTTCCACATTCCTCACATATACTTATTTACATCATGGTAATAGACGAATATAATATAATACATCAATCATAATTATCAATCAACGTTCTCCCTACCAGTCATCACTGGAAAAACTCTCTCACTGGTCTCTCGACTGCTCCCCTTATGTCCGCCCGCTGGGCTCTTACTAGCGTCCGTTCAGTAGGACCTTCTAACTTGCAGTGATAGTAATACAGCGCTTTCGCCTCATTCAGACCCCCACCACTCATAACATGCACGCTTTCCTTACTTGTCTTCGTGCGTTAATTTTACTCTCTTCCTTTCACGTCTTTCCCTACCTGTCTGCCGTGAGCCCTTCTTACTCTACACCCGCTCTGTAGCAATCCCCTTAATTGCACTCACTCCACTCGTGACACCCTCCTGAAAGGGAAAAATTGGAGAAAATAAAGAGGATATGAACTCGCAAAGAAAGATTTATGAAATTATTGAAACTTAATGAATACTCTAGGTTTAGATAGCATTCCACTAGGGATAAAATTGGGGGGGGGGGGGGGAGAGAGAAAGAGAGAGAGAGAATAGGGTAAATAACACGACAAAGTAAGACAATAATTATTATAATAAATAGCGAGTTGTGTGTACACTAGTGGTTTTATTGAACACATGAGAATGAAAGCAAGACGTCATCAATATGAGTACGTTATGTTATCATTTAGGGCCTATTCAACGGCAAAACACGTTTTAGCGTCGAGATTTCACCATTTCTTATCGATCATGTTTTTGTTATTTTTAACATATTGGCGATGAATCGAACTTGGTGATAGTTTCTCACTCTCCTGTGTTGGTAGAAGTTGAGAAAACTTGTGTTCGCGCAACTCACCTGATATTATAGTGATAAGTGATATTGCCAGGTTATAAAATAGCAATATCATTGCACATTCATGCAATTTAAATGACAAAATACCTTTTAGTTAAGACAATGGTTAAGAAGGCCATGCTAAATTTGGAGACCGGTACGCGGATTTTATTTAGGAAGGGGCGAAATTATCCTGGAAAAAAAACAACACGTTAATTAATTTCCACCGGGACTACCGGTATAGTAAGTCATGTAGTGGTTCAATTATTTCCACGAGAACTATACAATAGTACATGTAGTGGTTCATTTTTGTCCAGGGGGATTTACAGTACATCTAGTACATGTAGTGGTTCATTCATTTTCCACGGGAACTATAGTACATGTAGTGGATCATTTACGTATTTCCACGGGGACTATAGTAGGCTACATGTAGTGGTTCATTTATTTCCACGAGAACTAGAGCACAGTCATGTAATGGTTCATTTGTTCCCTTGGAGGCAATCGTACTTGTAGTGGTTCATTTGTCCCCTTGGGGGCTATAGTACTTGTAGTGGTTCATTTGTTCCCTTGGGGGCAATAGTACTTGTAGTGGTTCATGTTTCCTTGGGGGCTATAGTACTTGTAGTGGTTCATTTGTTCCCTTGGGGGCTATGGTACATGTAGTGGTTCATTTGTTCCCTTGGGCGCTATGGTACATGTAGTGGTTCATTTGTTCCCTTGGGGGCTATGGTACATGTATTGGTTCATTTGTTCCCTTGGGGGCTATGGTACATGTAGTGGTTCATTTGTTCCCTTGGGGGCTACGGTACATGTAGTGGTTCATTTGTTCCCTTGGGGGCTATGGTACATGTGGTGGTTCATTTGTTCCCTTGGGGGCTATAGTACATGTAGTGGTTTATTTGTTTCCTTGGGGGCTATAATAGGCCTAGTTAGTACGTGTGATGGTTCATTTATTTTCAGAGAGACTATAGTACATGCAGTGGATCATTTACATGTATTTCCACGGGGACTATAGTAAAATTAGTAGGCTACATGACGTAGTGGTTCATGTACTTCCCCGAGGACTATAGCACATGCGGTGGTTCATTTGTTCCCGTGGGGGGCTATAGTACATGTAGTGGTTCATTTGTTTCCATGGGGACAACAGTAGATGAGGTGGTTCATTTATTAACGCGGGGACAATAGTAATTAGTACAGTAATGGTTCATTTGTTAACGCGGGAACTACAGTAGTTGTAGTAGAAAGGCCTAAATATTAATAATGAATTGATAGGCCGAAGCAATATAGACCTACGGTATGTCAGTGGACCACAATAGATTTATACCGATGATGGACGATTTTGAGTATCTTAATACATGCACAACTACAAGCAATGACTGTTTCTGTACGTTCTGGTCACTGTTTCAGTTCTGTCTGCTCTCACTACACTGCTGACGTCACTCCTAGGAATGTCTAAATATCGGGATCTGGCGGCTATGTTAGGTGATGTCTGGCAGGTAGGTCACGTGTATCTCAACACATACATAAAGCACATGAACTTGGTAGAAATGACGACAGAGCTGATTTTGGGAGAAAGGAGGCCGGGGTGTGAAAATTCATGCCTTAGACTGAGCATTAAGATGGGTTGCTGTCTCCATTTTGTCTCCATTCCCGTATAAAGGAGTCGCACCCTCTTCTCATTTCCCAATCCCACAAGGTAGGGATGGGGATGGTGGTGGGGTTTTTTCCATATTCTTTTCCTCTTTCCCCCTAAAATACCCAGGCTAGTTTCATTCTAAAGCATCATAAGTATTTCAAACATCAATTGAATTTTAAAAAAAAAATAATTATGAAATTAAAAAAAAGTCAATTAAATTATATTTTTTGAGCTAGGGTTGAGCCACACAGCCATACACTAGGCATGAGAGGGTACTCCTGCGCCGCCCCTCTTCTGTCCACTAAAAGATGGCGGCAATTCGTGTGGTCACTATGGGCAGCGTTATCGCAGACAAAAGTAGGGCAAGCGGCTATTAATTACAGCCCACACTAATACATGTAGTAGCCCACACAACACGTGCACACCATTTTTTAAACTTCTTTTTTGTTGAAACCTTGCCAAGTGACTTGACCTATTTCCCCCTATGGCCTACTTCTTAATCTTATAGATCTCTGTGTTCTGAGCCCATACTTTGACGCAAAATTAGTCAATAAAAAATTCTCCATTCGCAGATCCAGATCCAGAAAATAGTTTACTGCATCTTCAGTATTATCTCCACAATCCTGTTGATCAATTTTGCCATCAGCATGCTCAATGTTTCCATGGATACCATCAAAACAGTGGAACGAAAAGCACTGCGAAGGCTCGGGAAACCTGGCAAACATCACGATGGCAAAGGGCAATTTGGCAACCAAGGCAGGCATGAAATGGATAGGGAACTTGGATCTTTTGTATTTCAGAAACTGAGTTCCTTGTTCACATTGTGCAGTAAGGATAGAAAGGAAGACCAAGAAGGTAAAGTTCAATGCATTATCAAATCTCACTCAAATACATGGCTGTATTCATGTATTATTGGGGACCGTTTTTTTTTCATTTATTAAACTCTTTCCACTCATGTTAAACCCAGCAGATCATTTAAGAATAGTACTATTATTAAGTTTACTGTCTGCTTACTGCTTTGGGGCACACAAGCATACCTTATGGATGCCAAAGCTGATACTGATACATGTACAAAGTACTTATTTCATTTTTCTTTCCCAGCACTAACCTTTATTATAAAATTGTTGGTTTTTTTTTTTCTTACAATTACACTGATGGTATTTTTAAAACTACTTGGCCCGTTGACTTGGAGTTGGAGAATACCCATAAAAAAATGTGATATTTAAAGTTGGCTTTCTACCAGCAATTCGTAAAGAGAAACGAAGAACAAAATTTCTGGTCATATTTCGATTGCACTTGACGAAAATGGGACTCTTCTTCTGTGGCTAAAAAAAAAATCATAATAAACAATATTAAAGACTGAATTTCATCCAAAAATGGATGTGTCCAGGTGATTTATCATCAAAAGCCGAGGCAGCACAAGAAGTTTCATAATTTTGTATCAGCCAATCACGATGTTTTAGGTGCTTACACGTTCGCCAACTAGCTTCACTACAGGACGATGTGACTGGACACCCACAGACTATTATTAATAAATATTATTTTATATAATTTATCAATACCTTTTCAATGAAACTCAAACTAAAACTAAAAGGGAAGACAATGTCGATATTTCGGCAAGAGCCTGCCCCAAAGGGAAAAAAAAAAAAAAAACAAGAACGGAAAAAAATGGGAAAACAGAACAGATAAAACAACCGAACAATAAAAAAGGAGAATGATGAAATACGTGTTTTTATATGGATTCTAAACAGGCGTCTACTTTGCTGTGAATTCTTGATTGTAGTTGTACTGCAGCAGAGAAGCACATAGATCTGCCAGTGTGTGGAGGCTCGGGTAAAGTTGCTCCAACGCAAGAACGTTATCAAAAACAATGGGGTCATCAGTAAGAAATGGTTGTGTTCTGGAAATCGACAAGTATTTTCTATATATATACCAAAGAAAATCACGCTGCTGTTTTTCTATGGATTTGTCCGCAGATAATACTTCAGTGGAAGGAGCTTCAGTGAAAAAATTATCTGCTATACCCGATAAAACTTCTGCACAAGATAATCTCAAATTGAAAGTAAGTCCATCTGTTGTCTCAAGTCTGGCAGTTTGTAAACTTGGTCCCATATAAATATAAATTTATGCATTGACGCCCGCTCATTGAAATGTGTGCATCACTTCGAATAAAGAAACTAATGAACTCTGGTCTGATAGCAAACAGTGATGACGAGCTTTACCAAGCCAAAAAACAACAACAAAAACCCGGCAAGTCACGGATAGACTGTAGGGAGAAGGGTGCCACCTGAAATCTTAGGCCAAAGGTCCTTAACCTTCTAGGTACCATACTGTATCACCAGTGATACATAGACATTTATCACTCGGTTTGCAGTTCCCATAAGAAATCGGCGCGAGAAAAATCAGTTATTTTCAATTTCAGTGCTTTCTATAATCTATATTAATAAAAGTGAAACCTTACGACAATTGCAGCGCGCCTTTCGCTACTCCCCTGTTAATGCTGATTTGGTGGCCCTCAGATTTTATACAACGCTTAGTATAGACCGTGGTCGTGTCCCCGGCACAGAAAATAAAAAAATAATTAACAACTCGCAGAACGTTTGTATTAGTAGCTAGGTTGCGACACATTGGCGTTCGGTCTATTTTTTCGGCAAATTAATGTAACTAAGATTGGTTCCGGTATAGACTGTATCACACTCACAAAACAACTTTCGGTTAGGACTGGTTTGAATGATGAGATTGAGTTCTAAGACTATCAAGTGTAAAAATGTGTGTGTTCTCAATGTGCCTAGACTGGGAAAAAGAAAGGGTCTGGAATTGGGAGATTGACGCTGCAGGGCCAAAAGTACAGTTTTGTGTTTTCAATATTATTCCTAGGAAAATATTATATTTCTTTTCCATTAACACATGACGTTATCACTTCCTGCGATGTGCAAACAAACTAACCCGTGCGCAAATCATAGCCATAATTTGACGGGTGCTGGCGGGAGGCGCAGGACGTCAGTGCGCAACGGGAGAGCAGTAAAACGTATCTAAAAACAAACAAGCAAACAAAAATAAAATAAAGCTAAAGGAACAGGCAAAATGAAGCAGGTCCATAATAATCACCCAGAACTGAAATTAATAAATCGATTTATGCCGGGCAGGGCCGGGAACTCAACTAGTATACACAATAAATCAACTAAGTGATCATGAAAACCCCTTAATTATGCCCGTGAGGACAAATTCTCTCAAAATCAGACTTCGCCCACAAGCAGAAATGGGGGCGATGCTTAGAGGGTTAACCGTTTTCCTGCCAGATGAAGATTACTGTGCTCCGCAAAGATTTTTGAGCTGCAAATGTACTCTTTTAAATTTGATTTTTGAAACTTGCACTCGCCGGGAAACCCAACAAAGAATACATTTCTCATAATATTAATATTATGCCGTTATTCCATTGGTCCTGACAGTACAGCGCCTAGAGAGATTTGCCGCGTTAGAAAGCTCAAGGCCACAGCAGAGTTAAACTTAAAAGTTGGAACAGACGGTTTAAGCCACTGATTCATAAAGAAATTTTAATGTGGCATTATCCGTTGGGCACTGTCTTGACATTGGTTTCAATGTGAACAAGGTCAGATTTACATCGAAACTAAGCTTTAGTCTCCCTGTCAGTCATCATTTGATACTAATGATAACTTGCCCAATTTATAAGAAAACAAAAACAAATATCTACCAACATGTATAATTTATATAGCGCCCTCTCACCTGAGGAAGTGAGGAAGGGGGAAGGGGGTTGGGGGTGGTGGGCTCAGAGCGCTTCACAAATATTTACATAAGAAACAAACACATTAAGAAATACACTGTAAGTGTAATTTTAACATAAAATTGTCAGTTGTCTGCAAGCATTGTTGTCAGTCAAAACCAGGACCTTTACGGAATAAATAGGCAAATATTGTTAATATGGAGACTCCGTTTACTTTTATTTATTATGTCTCACGTAATTACCATTACTTAACTTGATTGATAGGATGAACTAGTAACAGTAGGCCTATGACGTGTAGTTTTAAATGTAAGGACCTCATTGTAGTCCTCCTTTTTAACTGTAACTCCGAACCGAAATCTTCACTGTTTCCTTTTGTCACCAGTTTGAAGCAATGGTGTCCAAATTGCTGTCTGTGGACCCTACAATCCCTCAGCTGACGTCACCAAGTGCACACGACTCTGTGGTTTGGAATTACGACAGAGCAAGAGCCAACAATCGGAAAAAAGCCAGAGCGACTGCCAGGCTTTGATACATAGTATAGCGATATCCGATGTTTTTATAACTGTTATCACCCTGTACAATAGTATAATCCATCCTTTACATCAATCATCACTTAGGTACAGTGTACCGGTATGCAATTTGGGTTTTACAGGGCGTCGGCACGTCAAAGGCCACTTTGCGCCTTTCACGGTCCAATTTGGGTACTTTATTTGTGTTTGGTATTCAGAGCTTCATCAATTTAAAGTTCTGGAGTGGAATTAAATAGTTCCATATAAATTTTATTACATCAGCAAAATTCTCAAAAGTTGTTTTGTATGGACCTGAAAATGAGTTTTGTAGCTGTGAACAAAAGTGCTTTTAATCGAATTTCCTCTCAGCCTCTTTCAGAAAGGACAAGGCGCTCTGTGGGCCCATATCAGAAAATACATGTAATTCTTTCATGTTCATGGATCCACGGGCATAGTGCCTCCTTCGGATATGAATGCAGATGGCAGAATATATTATAAAAACCACAGAAAAACTGTGGGGTCGCAGCATTGTATCGTTTGGGTATTATTTCTTACGCGAAGCTTTGCTACATACATTACTTTTTCTTTTTGCCAAATTTTGACTATGCAGATGGCAGTCAAAGTACAAATCTAAATCAAAAGGCCTGTCAATTGTCATTGTCAATAAATGTGTGGGTCTAAATATGCCAATGCCATCAATTTTCGTTTTCCCTCTTGCTCCACCTCCTGCCCCTCCCAAACCCAGCTGACAATTCTTAGCGCTTGTTTCTCCAAGTTACAAAACACCAACCAATTGTCTACACATTGGGATCATGTCTGAAGGAATTAGCCGTTTCTTGTCTGTCCATGACAAAGTTCCTTACCTTCAGCTGCTTGTGGTTTTAGAAGAACTATGTTGAATTTTGTACATGAAACATGTACAGCCAGCTAACAACGATAAAAAAGATACATGTTGTTGCGGATGTGGCAGCTTGTAAGGCACCCAGATATTGCCGTTCTTGACCCCAAAGTCAATTAAGATCTGACTGTATTCGTGAGCTTTCTGGTCAATAATACATGTAATTTGCTATTTCTGAACAAGAGTGAGATCTTTGTTTCCCGGGGCTCTCGTCAGCCTAAGGCTGTTGGTTCCATTTTGTGTGGTAGTCAAACACATGTTTGAAATACCGGTACTCTATCTTCACAGGCTAAATGGGAACACAGAACAGAACAATGTTGTGCTCAGGGCGCTACTCATTTGTGAATACCGGAATGGAATACTTTTATTTCTAATCTATCATTATTCATCATGATCTCCGGTGCAAACATTCACTTTTGAAATTTCCAAATTCTGTTGTTCATTTTCATTTTGTGCGCGGAAACAGAAGAGGATCTCACCCAACATCAAGTATAAACATCCTGTAGAATGCAATAGAATTTTTTTTTTTTAAAGGAAGTAAAAAAAACAACTGAAAGTAGATACAAAACAAAAGTCCAATACAATCGAACAGTCGACTCAGTTTTCCTCTCTACGTCCGTCATGTAACGTGTCCAGTTTAGACTTGGCAAGTCTATGCCCAGAAAATCATCAATAATGCTATACAGCATAATTTATAAAGCTGAAACAGGATCAGCCAGAAATTCTTAACCCCTTGCTCGCTGATGGAAGTCTTAGACTTCAGACATTTAGAGTGGTCTTGTGTGTTTTCCTGCTAAATGATACTTACTATTGATAGTGGATACAGTGTACACGATTTGGCCTGCAACCCACTTGTTAATGTTGGGTGACTGAAATTTATTCGAGGACAATCACTTCAGTACTGGCCGCCATTCACTGTGACACCATTTCAAGTTGTTTCGGTTGGATTGAGAAATGGAACCTGGTAGCAGCTGACCAGAAGATCAAAAGCTAGCAGCTGGTTGCAACTGAAACTTCAAATTAAAAATGGATTTTGTTTTCAATTTAATTTTCCAATTTCATTTAATACCGTACCACAATGTTGGTATTATTTTAAAGCCTTTTCTTGTATTTGCATTAATGCAGAACGGATTTCCTCACATCCAGCTTCATGAATTCACTAGCAATACATAAATACTGACATTTTTTATCTTTTCAATATTTTCTTCGTACTATCGACAGAAAGAAATACCGGTACAAACAGAAAATGAATGTGAACAATAGTAAGAACCATGAATGGAACAAATCTAGCAATAAAATGTGGAAAGTCACTTCAAATTTGGTTCATATCATATATTTTATTTTTAAAAAATATGTGATTTTAGGTCGTGGAGCCCTCAACTTTCCAAGGCTGGTTTGGCAATGGCATGAAAAAAAAGATTTCTTTTTTTCTGTAAATTGTGTTTATCAAAACATAACTCGTCTACATTTGTTGGTAATATAGCTACTGCTTCTGTTCATGTCGTGTTTGAGCTGCAGATTTGTCCTGTTCTTGATGTTGTCATTCATTCTTCGGACAGTCTACAACTTAAAGAAAAAAAAAGTAAAAAAATTCAGGGCTATATTGTTAATGATGTCTTTCACGATTATGTCATAAGATATTTTGTGATCAGAAATTACTGCATGCTTTTCTTTTTTTGTTTAAACTTTTCCTTCTGGTAGTTGTCTTCTAATACTGTTTGCTCATTCTATGCATGTTTGTGTGTGTGTGTATGTGTGTGTTCAGGTATTTGTATTTATTTTACGTGTGCCTGGCCGACAACGTTGTGAGAATGAGATTGTTATTATCTGATTATAGTTTTATTCGGCAGCTTCCGCTACTCGTACTATCTATCCTGCCCTAGAAAAAATCGGTCGTATGTCTTTGGTCAGTGGAGTCACGCTAAAAATCCAATCAAAGACCATACCTTAGCACTACGACATGATCACAGGGAAACTCTGCATCCACCAGCACAAGAGCATAAAATCTGTAGTTTCTTGAAAAACTAAAACCTACAACATATGTGGAGTCTTAGCAGAGCTTGGAGCAATGTAAAAACATGACGACAAAAAATGTTTATTTGGTAGGGCTTTACGACATACATGTATGGTTTTGGGCTATATTTTAACTACAAAAGTTGCAGTCTTATTCGTGATCGCTGCTGAGATATCCGCCTGACAGTTGCAGATGAAGCTTTTGACAGAATTGAGGAATATGGGAAACTACAGGCCCTTATGAAACCCATGCTCGTTTCTGGGAACTTCGTAATGCCGAAGGCTTGCAGCTGTTGTCCTTTGTGTCTCGTGAAATACAATTTTTCGTGGGATATTCCTGAGCGTTGTTACAGTTATCATCTGGTGCGATCATCAGTAGACAGTGGATGTAGTCTACAATAGCCTTAAACTTCTCAGCATTGGATTCACACTTGAAACTCAGAAGATAGTGCTCTTCGTTGTGACATCTGAAATATGCACAAAAACAAAGAGAATAGAAAATATATGTCGTGCGACCCGGTGTTTAAAAATTTCGAGACTAAAGATATTGTTATAACTGGAAACCTGAATGAATGTACTTGGTGCCGGGGGAAAAACTAAGGAGGAGTTATGAGATTTGTGTGCTGAGATATTTGCATGTAAGGCCAACCTTCGTGACCCGCAAACAACAGTGAAATTTAGAGAAAATGGCTATTAGTATTAAAGATCGGCTATTTGCTTTTCAGTTAAACATTTCAGGACTACCGAGGTCAACCACTTCTTAAAACAGGGTGGGTTGGGGGGGGGGGGGGGAGGGGGGGGGGTTCTTGTAATCGAAACTAGGCTTCAAAATATCGATATGGAGATTTTGTACTTTTCTGTTAGTTTATCCATTTGGGAATACTACTTTACTAACTATATCTCAATTTCGAATGTTTATAACCCTGAAATATGCATGTTAGTGAGATGGGGATCAAGAAAACGTCACAAGAATCATTCCACTGGGCCTCAAAATTAGCCCTAAATAACATCGCAGTGTCGCCACCAAAACCGGGAGTTTTAGTGCTAAGTGGATATTCGATGTCGAGACCTTTGTTTATATTGCCCACATGCCTAGGTGGTGGTAACAGGCCTGAGACATCCCACTCCCTTTTATCAAGCATGCAATATCACTATACTGATGGCACTGCCATAGTAAAACATGGTAGATCCCCGACCTTTACCTCGCTTCTATTTCACCGATTGGTCGACCGTAAACGGAGCAATAAATTGAGCCTTCTCACTGGCTGGGGCGAAGGTCATGACCGCTATGTTCAGCAGATTTAGATCGTGACCTACATTATAGAGGTCACAAAAAATTAACGTCGGATGAAATAGGATGACCAAAAAAGATAAAATAAGATGCTTATATTATATTTGCACCCTTCGAAAAAAATTGAGCGTAATATACACCTCCTTGACATGGAAACTGAGAATTTTCAATGCCGTGACTCAATGAATGGTCATTTTCTGGGCGGTCAGAGTTGCTATCATGCAGTTTGCAAAAGGCAGCAAAATCGAGGTGTTTTTTCACATTTGAAAATGCCATAATTTTCAAAGCCTTTAACCAGAATAATAAATCTGGTATCGAATTTTTTTAGAAAAGCAAGCTCCATCAGATTAAACAATAACCGGTGAGTTATGATAAAAAGTAAAAATCAGTTTGGACTGTCTACTTACATCATTTCTCCCCCCCCCCCCCCAACCCCTTCTATCCCCTACTCCTCTGTACACATCTGTCATAAACCTTTGGTAGTTTACAAATCATTGTGGAGGCCCAGGATACCAAGCAAGGATGTTCTGACGCATTTGTGACACCTTTCAATGCATTTTTTGTTGCAAAAAAAACTTCAAATGCGATTTTCTCACAATTGCACTTTTGACTAGTAATTTCTGAACTAGTTCTTTATTTTTACCGTTTGATATAAAATTTGGCGAACAGCATATTTGAACAAGTAAAAAAATTCATACCGAAGAAAATTTGTTTTATATAAATTTTTGTTGTTGTTTTAAATGATATTTTATTGTGTGTGATAGAAAATGGAGGTAAATGGGAATTCCGCTCCATACCATTTTCAACAATTTATAGCATAAGATTTGTAATAGATATCAAAACTCCTTTCTGAATAACGTTTTTGATTGGGTGGAAAAAGATATGATATGAGGTTTCAAATAAATCCAGCTAAATTTGGCGAAGCCTTTCCATTGAAGTTGACACTTTTTAGACATCAAGACGGCGGCGTTTCCATAACAACCATATCACAAATCGTGTGTTGTTGTTTTTTTTTACATTTGTTTAAAAACTAATTCAGACATCCTGAATTCGTTTATTATAGCTAAAATTGTCTATTTCTTATAATTACGAAAACTACCTTCAAGACCCCCCCCCCTCTTTAAAATTTCTTTGTAGGCATACTTAAACGCGCATTGAATGATTGATTTATATTCAGCATCTATCATAATATATATGCAAGCGAATTTTATGCCTTCTGTTTAGAAATGACACGAAGGACTAATGCAATAGTAGAAACAAGATTTTGGGGAAAACCCAGCTAGTTGAATGTTGGTCAGCCCCAAAGAGGTTATAATAATATAGCTAGAATAGAGGGCAGACTAGCGCTACGCAAGTCTCCGCGTGGCGTCGTCGGTAGGTGAAGTAAAGATGGCGGCCAACTTACGACAAGCCTGCCTCGACCTAGACAGTACGGATGGATTGGGTGAACCACGAAAATGTAAAAAATGTAATCCCACCAAAAGAAAAAGAAAACAAACATTATGAATTATGACAAAATACAAATTGTACGGATGAATTTGAACCTCCATCTCTAAAGAGGAATGAACAAGAATAAACTACTGAGGCCTTCCGACAAAAACTACTTTCGTTAGCACTGGCCTTGACACAGTATTTGCAATCGCTTGCCGTAAGAAAAGATGGCTGCCGGGCTTTCTATTTGCGGACATGTGACGTGACCGAGTCTTACCTCTAGGTTTATTATAAACTCTTTGGTCAGCCGTCAAATAGAGTGGTGAGTGGAGAAGGTGAGGCAAACAATTGGCCACGAGTAAAGCTCAGACTACTCATATCAACTGGCTAGCGCGAAATGCAATGTTTGTCTCACTTAAGAGCAAGGTTAAGGTCACAGAATTTGGGCCATTTTGGTAAAGTTGGTGAAGCCTAATAATACATGTAATACGATTCTGTTACAGTGCCTACGCGACTTAAAAAATGGCCAGGGCTTTTCTATAGCGGCTGAAGTTATAAAAATACTCTACTTCAATAATGGCCTACACTATTATGTACAGTGAACAAAGTTCTGTATTTTCTTTATATCGGCTTCATAAAATATGTCATTGTTTTTGTTTAAACAAGCAATCGCCGCTAAGTGCAAAGCATGCCAGCTGTTCTCAGTTTGAGACTTGAGACTGAACGGTTTTGGTCCTAAATGTGATTTTGAACAAAGTGCTTTCCATTGCCACTCTAACTTGTGAGATAGCACAGGACATCATTCTATGGTTGGAAGTAGGTTTAGAAATTAATATAGGCAGATGGTGATATTAATTATTGTATTACAAAAATGTCCTTTTTGAATCATATCGTTCAATCGTAGCGAACGTGATACTGGAAAGAATTTTATGCAGCCTTATTTCTCATGCACAGGTCCCACAATCTGTCACTATTTAAAACACAAAGACATCCACATGATCCTTGCCTTTCACCACTGGTAGCCACTTTGTAGATGAAGCCATACTGTGTCTTGGGAGCTGGTTCAAAGATTGTCTCCTTCGTAATAAACTGAAAGAGGGAAGAAGCTTTCTCAATGTTTTCCAAGACGATGCTGTAGCCCATGGAATTGGGACACTGTATGATTTTCAGGATTCCTTTCTGCATATCCAGCCAAACCTGCTGAGAAGGTATAAAACTACTGAATTGGGTCATACCTGAGGATGGAATATCATGATAAGTGCGTGATTCTAATTAGAAGATAAAGAAGGCAGCTGTTTTTTTTACTGAATGTCAAAATACTATTGTAAATTTGGTCCTCTTTCTTTCTTTCTATCTCTCCTGCACTTCCTCTACACAACTTGCCTTATCTTGCCTTTGGCGCCTTTCATCAGAGATCACCAGTAACATAACCATTTATGAGAAAGACCACCAAACCGTCACAGAAACAACCAGAAAAATTCCAGAATCAAGAACAGAGCACTAGAAACAGCCTTTGTGAAACAAAGGCTACCGTTTCTAATCCACTGTTACACCAGTTGATTGCTCTCCCCTGCAAACTCGAAGTAAACAAAAAGGAAGTATATATCCGTACAACATGTTGTACGGATATGGACAGTGCATATCCATACATGTTTACCAAAAATCGTGACTGGTGAAGGTTTGCTGAAACAAAACTTGGTATGGTGTTCAAGAATTTAAAGTGACAACACATGGAATAGTCAGATGGACCTGGGGACGTGAGGGTTTTGTTAGTTTGTATCAATGGGCGGTAGTCAAATTGACTAATCAGGCGAAACAGAGTTGGGGTAGCCATTGGTGATCGACGTACACTCAAGTATATTATTATTAGCGCATATCCGAGCAGAAGTCGGATTGTTTTGCTACTGAGCCGATTCATATTTTTAAACACTATTCAAATTAACAAGGTCTGTAATATAGTATTCCGGTGCGTGTTCTATGTCATCGCATTGTGTGCGTTGTACGGATATACGCTTCCAAACAAAAAACCTTTCTATTTTCATCACACAATTCTCGTTTTGGGAGTACTTGGATAGTCATTAATAATATAATATAAATTTGCTGTTTGGGTTTTCAGTGAACACAGTTGCCCCTCTGGGTTAGAGTTGAAGTTGAGGTTAGCGTAGTTTTGGCTAGTTTGGGTACCTCGAAAAAGCCACACTGCACATGCAATGTGTTTACTTCGGTAGGACAGGTTGATTTGTTTGAAGAAAGCACGTCGAAGCGACAATGGCCACATTGTGCAAGGAAAAAGCAAGACCATAGACAGAACATAACAGAACGGTAGGACAGGAGACCCTATGTCACAAAGCGCAGGTGCAGACAATGGTACTGCAAATGCGGTTTGCAACCTTGGGATGTTCCGGCCTATGAGTGACTATAACACACCGATGGAAACAAGTGCTTTACAGTTATACACACAATAAATTTATTGGGACACGTGGGATGGGGTCTTAATTAATGTTAGTAAAATAGTCTAAATAGCGTGTCAGAAGAGATGGACAAATATTTCATACAGATATTAAAATGGCAATGATCCAAAGATAATAAATGTGACAACAATAACCTAAACTAACTACCCTGAAAGAAGAGGTTTCTGATTAATACAATAGAATGACAATGAAATGGATCATAATATGTTACACTAAAACACAGATAAAAAGGTAATTGTATATCTCACCGACTCTGCACTTAAATAACGTTTCACACAGGATATATCCACACTCTTCCAATAATACTCTAACTAAAATGTTACTTAAACTTGTCCTATATCTTGAATCTGTAAACTTGACGATGATGGTCCTAAACCGACGAATGTCGGGTCTCTTGGGAAACTGGACTCCACAAGATAATGTTCTCTTAAATTCACTACAGGATACACCCAATTACAAATATGGCCTTACTCCACATAAAAAGCACTGTCCACATCCACAAGATAACTACTAGAATTATATATACTAATGTCCTGATAAGGCTCTGGTCACAGTCACAGGATACACAACAGGATCGAAATGTCCTAACAATATGCACAGGATACTTTAAAACAGGTGGTTACTTTATGGTCTTGGCCTCTAGCCTTCCCGCTGTTCTGTACAATTCACAGACACGCCGGGTACAATGCTCTACACGTGGACAGAAGCCTGCCTGGTCACGCTGGGACTTACAGGTCTAACACTGCCACAAGAAGCGAGTACAATACAGGAAATTAATGAGTTCCTTAAGAACTTAAGATATGTGCAATAGATGCACCGCGTACATGAGCTAACTTTAACTTTAAGCTTAGACTCACACGCCGCTCTAACTGAGCTTATTTCATGCTTTGACAAAGCAAGAAATATGGAAATTTACTATGACTAAGTCCTACGCGAACTTGAAAGTCATAAACGCTCTATGCACGAGCTAACTTAACACACCGTATAGGCTATGTTAATATACGTCTGTGTCTTACAATAAGAACGACAGACAGGTACACCACTCTACGTGAGCAGGACCTCGCTCCTTACGAGCTAAATTTTAATACAGGCCTTAATAGACACTGTAAATACACGCCTGAGTTCTACAGGCAGGTACACTGCTTCGCACGAGCAGAACCTCGCAGTGAGTCTACCGCAAGCGGACTGACGACTCCAGATTTGCTCTGGAATATATACAGAAACTCAAAATTACAGAAAATTACAGAGGGGAAAACTGGGAGGTTCTAGCTAGCTCGAATTCGTGAGCCATAAAAACGTGCACAAAGATTCTACGGTGGCCAAACTCGGACGCTGGGGTATTAGGTGGACGGGTCAGAGATAATTGCTCTACCCGCAGGTAGCCTGAGACATAACTTCGAACAAAAGATCAGGGAGGTGGACCGATCGAACGGGCAAGTGGACGGTCATTACGCGGCATTTCGTTACACCCTACCAGAGGCACCCACCAACCAGCAGCTCGGTAAGGACAGCTGCCCCCACTCCCCTCTAAAAAGTTATTTTCCGGCAACAAACTAGATACACAATTCTAACTCACAGTGGCAAGAAACCACGGAGGGTCAAATGTCCCAATTGATGCTTGTCCCTTTGTAGTTGTTTTCTGCCTTTACTGTATTCAGTTTTTCACACTGGCAATAGAGCACCTACTTTCCTCACAAACATGACTTTGACGCACACATGACTAAGACACAGACTTACTTGGTCCTTGCCGAGATGTACTAGACAAGCAGTGCTGCAGAAAAGAATCTTGCCTTGACTATTTTCATACGAGTAAGGGTCATAGGGTGGATGTAAAGATGTGGATTGAGCATAATTTCCGGCTGTGTTTGCTGTGAGATCGCCGCACAGGCCTGTGTTGTTGGAGCCAGTCAGGTTCAATGGGTCTTTGACGAGGTCAACTGTACCTATGGGGTTGTTTGAAACTGGACTGGGTTCATAGGGACTGCGTACTGATGAATTGGGAGGGGCATTGGGTGACATAACACCACGGTTGGACAGGCCAGAAATACATGGTTGTTCTGGAGGGTAGAGACCCCCAGGGGGTTCATTTGTTGGCATTGGTACCGAGCTGCAATGGTTGGAAAACACGGAAGGCGGGGGCCCGCAAGGCGTGGCAGGGGGATTTGAAATTGGGGAAATGGTAGGCTGTCCAGTGCATGGATCGATTTGTGGACAGGGACAATGGCACTGAACTGGACACGGGTGGCAAGGAGGGAATTTTGGCTGACATGGGTCAACAATGGTGAGAGGGACGCAAGGGAGACGTGGGCAGGCGGGGGGTGGTTGCACACATGGTAAGGCAACACAGCCATCGTCGGAGAATGCACATTTGATGGTTTCCAGCACGGTTCTGAACCGGTGAGCTTGATAAGGGTCAAAGAAGACTACATGTGCTGTATCAACTTTACCTCGAGAAACATCTGTCAAAACAACAACAAAAAAAAACACGAACAGGTTGATTCTGTGGCAAGAACAATATTGGAATTTTATCAACAGGTACTATCTTCTCAGAAAATGTGTTGAAACTGTCTTTATGGAAAATAAAACATCAATGAACGGTTGGTTATTTTAATACTGGGTGCAATAATTTAACTGATCTTATACATTTTAAATTATTTTTGATTAAAGAAATGAAAAAAAGATACGAGAAGTTAATTCTTTACAGCAAAAATTCACTCGGCATGCATTAAATTCAGGTCTCAACCATTAGGTAATTAATTAGGATTCTAAAGTATTATTCAAAATATTAGATGTGTTGTATTTACGGAGGGAAACTGGAAAAGGGCAACGACGAAACGACGACTGCTGTCGAGAAATTAACCTAAACTGTTATTTGAGGTCTTTATTTTAGGAGGTTCGCTGCCCTTGGCATTTACACCTCACTTTACTTGTTTTATTATTTCTTATTCTGGCGGGGGGGGGGGGGGGATGATATGGATAAATTTTAATCTATTAATTTCAATTTTGCCCGGGCAGCGGCCTTTCGGCCTGCTCTTTACGATTTCCAACTGCCAAGGTATCTTTAACGTGCGCAACGTGCACACGGGCCCTCCGAATTTTTTCGTCCTTATCCGAGAAGACTAGGTACTCGATCCTACCCCCCAATAGGACCAGGGACTTGAAAATATGAAAAAAATCCAATTTCCAAGAACTACTCGATCCTACCCCCCAATAGGACCAGGGACTTGAAAATATGAGAAAAATCCACTTTCCAACATGCCTGCACTGCCCGGGTTTAGAACCCGGGACCCTTGGCATGAGAGGCGAGCACCTTGCCTCTAGACCACCTTGTCCCCGAGTTTAACCTAAACTAGGCAACAGAAACATTATAAAACACCTCAGAAAATCTGTAGGGTCGCAGCAAGGCTCAAGCAAAGTCAAAATAATTATGGCAAAAAGATAATGTATGCTGCAAAGTCTTCCCTTTACCGCTACCTTTTATTGCATCGTTTTTTAATTATTTCTGATGCGAGCCTTTGCATACTACACCCTTTTTCTTTTTGCCATATTCTGACGCCGTCTAAACATTGTAGTGCTGAATCCTGCTTATACCAGGCTGCAGGGAGCATCCTGACCAGAAAGCGACTTTGCTAATCTGGTTTTTTTTTTAATCCAATGCTCTATTTATCACTCACATAAGGGGGAGGGGGGGGGAGTTGGGGAGATTTCAAAAGTGTCAGAAATATTCAAGTTTGACTGGGATGCCAATAATAAGACCGTAGCAAGTGCAAAAATGTATCTCAAACACCGCAAATCTTCCACAAAGATTTTTCAGAAGCCGAGCAGAACTACAGACAACTGGAAGTTCGAAGTTTGAAGAAAGCACGTCGACATGACAACGGTCACGAAAGACAACTGAGGTGTTACCGGTTGTCCAAAAAAGTCTAACCATCCTGTATGAGCGATAGCCATGAGTCAAGTCTGTTTTGCGTCGGTTTGATTCAGACTTGAATTCCTTTTGAATCAACTGGCAAGACTGACATGAAAAATTAAATACCAATGGGATAGTGTGCAATGTCCCGCCGAATTCCAGTCCACATCTCACACTAAAACCGAGGCAAAGCTGACTTTACTCTGTGCGCTAGGGCCCTTAAACGTACAATACTTTACATGACTGTACTTCAGAAGTGACACAATGGAATACACTACAACAGATGGATACAATCGTCGTCCATGCCTTGATCGTGACTGACTTCATTTTATAAATAGCAACAAAAAAATGTTATGCAATTTCTGTATGTAAAGAAAAAAAAAATGTACGTCCCCCTAATTAGTTCATTAAAAAAAATACTCTCTCTTCCTCTTCTTCTCCCTCCTCAAATCTATGCCGCCTTCCATCCGAAGACTGACTGGAACAGACTGCACAAAGATGTTTCCAATGCATGGAACAGTGATCAAGAACGTCTGACCAACAGTTTTGTGCTGAGGCCCCCGAGAACATAAGGATCTACATCTGCTTTGTTCGTTGTGTTACCTGTTTGTGGCGGCTGGTCCTTTGGATCATTTTGTGGCATTGATTTGTTTTCTTGGTAATTCTCACCAACACGCTGAAAGAAAATGCATACAGAGCAAAAGCGTGGACATAAAGCAAGGACATCGATAAGGACAAGAGCATGTAAACATATAGAAAAGCCCCACTTTTACATAAAACCTTGTCCATCAATTTGATTAATGCAAACAAACAAAAATATTTACCAATGTGTGGACAACGTGCATTTCTTGATCAACATAAAATACAATAAAATGATGAACATCATAATTTCAATTTATTACTTCCACACAGAATAAATGAAAAGACGCTCAAAATTAGCAAATTTTCCCAAATGTTGGGAAAAACAAAAATCACTTTTTTTCTCACACACACACACAAACAAACACACAAACAAATGTATTCAATCTTTTTTGTATGAATTATCTCTAGACACTAAGTAATCAGGGTTCCTACCCAATCCTGGGAAACCCCGGAATTAAATAATCTGTGAAAAGGCCCTCGAAATACATGCACTAGATTACCCCTGGAACTCTCCTCAAAGTAGGAAAAATGTAGAAGTGGAAGAAACCTGAACACACATAAAACCTATAAGTAAAGAAAGTCTCATTTATCACCCGGTACCTTGTGCAGTCGCATGGCTGAATATTTCGGTGGCTAGTTTGTGTTTTTGCACTTAAATAAGACTGGAATTTAACACTTTAGCTCTGGAAAACTTTCTCACAGAGATGCAGGCACCATTTGTACTGTGTTCAGTTATTCTGTCTCAAATGGCATTGACCAATGTTTTTTTTTACACCATGTCATCTCTTTCATTTGCTACATAATCAGGGGAACTAATCAGAGAAGAAGGGTGATCGAGAGGCAAGGTGCTCGCCTCTAATGCCTAAGGTGATGGGCTCGAATCCCGGTCGGTGAAGGCATTTTGGAATTTTGAGACTTTTCTCATATTTTCCTGTTCCTGATCCTATGGCAGGTAGGATCGAACACCTAGTCTTCTCAGATAAGGACGAAAAAGTTGGAGGGCCCGTCTGCACGTTAATGATACCTTGGCTGTTGGAAATCGTGAAGAGCCGCTGCCAGTGCAAAATTCTAAACTAATAATCCCTACCACAACAAGAAAAAGTGAGGTGTAAATGCCAAGGGCAGCGAACCTCCTAAAATAGAGACCTATACACAACTAATCAGAGAAACGTAAGGCGTTTAGAATAGAAGCATCTGCCTATTCAATGCTCGGGAAAGCAGGGATGGAGTGAAGTGCTGCCACCCCCACCTCTTACAAAGCATATAATAACGCCCAACGTGGTTACTTCTAATTTAAAAAATGGGAACACATTTCCCAGGGAAATGCCCGAGACCCCTCCCCCTTTTTAATGAATCTCAAAAAGTATATGAATTTTATTGCACTAGAATTAAATTTCTGACTGACAAAAATGAAACCTCAGACTTATGCCCTGTTAATAGGCAAGTTCACTGAAAAGCTACAACTGAAGTGGAAAAATAATTGGTCATCAAAGGGCTACAGGAGCCGTCCTACATTTCATGCTTTTTCTTCCTTAATGTACAAAAGCCACACTGATCGTGTTTTGTTTATAGTAAATTGTAAAAGAACGCCATTGGGATTCCCCCTGCAAGGTGTCACGAAGCTATAGGGAAGACCGGGCATCAAAAGGTATTACATTTATAAAGAAATGGAAAGAAAACCTAAAATAACCTAAAATACGATCAATATGGGATTGCCCGCTTCAGTTCTACGTGAACCAAGTTTTTTGTAATTGTTGAAATTTCAAGTGTAATAATACTCTAAGATATAAATAGAAATACTGTATCATTCCGTAAAGTCGCGAATCTAGGTCAGTGCGGTAAGCAAGAAGCTGGAAAAGGTTTTCTACACCACAAAAAGTGTGTCGATCTACTTACTGTGGTTTCTCGATATTTCGGTGCTGGCTGAAGCTGTCTAAAGCCGCCCGTGACCTCGTTCTTTCGATGAAAAGGTGCAACGGGCATTGTTTACCCTACTGGCTGACTATTATTACTGTATAGCTCTATAATAGCAGTGGTTCACTACCTCTCCCGTGTCTAAGCGTGCAATCACTAACTGGTTTGTTTCAGTTGCGTCACCAAAAATTGTGATGCACCCCGCCCCCATCCCCTTGCACGACAGCTTCGCTGTGCATGCGCACCTGCGAAGTCTGGCTGTATTCCAAAAAGAAGAATTGAAACTATTAGGAGAATGAAACATATGGAACTTCCGATTAAGGACCAATTAAAATTCAAAATTTCGCTGGAGTACACGTTCAGAGATCTGAAACAATGTTTGCCACTAGGACCACAGGTAGAAAAACCATTGAATGGCTCTTGGAGCGGGGAGAAGAGCACTTATGGGGATGCCCGGTGTGCTACGATTCTAGTTTCGCTCATCATATCAAATCAAGTGAAACAAACCAAAAGTGATCTCCCTGGGTATATATGATCTCTGGTACACAATATTATGTTTCAGTGGAACAAGAACGATGATGGCAAGGACTGACCGGGCTTGTGGAACCGCTTGGCCGCTCTCCTTGTTTGGGTGGTTCACACACAACAGCACACCATGCAACTCCAGCCGCTGATGTAGAGTTCAGAAAGGTCAAGGTGCTGACGTAGTGTGTTACAAATACCTGGCAAAAATACTCGAGAGATGCATCCTCTAAAACATTGCAGAAAAACGTTTGTCATTCATGACTACCCCCCCCCCCCCCTTTCCACCCCAAAGAAACAAAACAATGCAGAATAATGAAAGTTAAAGATATTAAGCTTATCTTATGATTCAGTGCTATCTTTAGCACGAAAGATTATTTTGGCACACACTGTGTTTTGCCAGATGTCCATATCCCCGGAAATTAAGATGCTGATTAAAATGGCCGCAGGCACAAAGGAACAAACTGATAGAGCTGAGCTAACTGAGTGAAGGTTATTGGTCACAATATAAGTTTTTGTACGTGTATAGTGTTCTGAGGTCAGACAATTGTACACATCATCGCTTTGTACTGCCTCATTCCATCCCAACATCAGCGTGTTCTGAGAAAATCGCTTATAAAGTTAACCTTCAAACAGAGATGAAAAATACCTTCACGATTTTTGCTGGGGTAAAAAAATACGCGTGGTTATGCCATGTTCTGACCTAATCTCAGTTTTTGTTAGTGTTGATAGTAATAAAATAAAAGCAATACTGATGTAGAATGCTGTCCCCCCCCCCCCCCCCCAAAAAAGAACATTTTCAGAGTTAGACGGTTTATGCAGGAGACCGTCAATGATATGAATGAAAAGTAACTTATCTGTCTGATGGCTTACTTCACTGAGGAGCGAGATGATCTGCACATAACCTTGTCTGGCATTCACATCCAGCAGTATTCTGACCCCGCCAGCAACCCTCAAACCCCCAAATGTTGCATAACGTGTTATCATCTGATAAACCACCACTCCTTTTGGTTGCCCATCTGTGGAAAACATACATCATGCCAAGTGTAACTTTTCTATTTGAGTATGATCGTGATGCTGCGAAATAATCATATTTTCCGAAGTACTTCTGAATGCGATTCATGCCCGACCCAACAGCTTCATATTCTTAAAATGTTAATCCCCGAGCCGAGAGTTAACTGCCGAACATCCGTCTGGAGGACTAACTGCCCCTCCCTCTTTTCCCTACAATTATACACGCACGAAAGCTCCTAGAGTTTCGTCCTTAAGTCGAGTTTTAACATCAGTGGCAGATAGAACTGCCCATTCGCAGATTTTTCACCTCTTCATTTATTCCACAAAGTGTTTTAGAAATCGATACTTTTATAACAAACAGACGGTTTGGCAAGAATAACAATATTTTCATTTCCTTAATGTAAGTGAATATTGTCTCGAGTCACATTCGGAAGTCCTTCCAGATTTTCAGGGTGATATTTTCACACCTTTACATGCAGGCAAAGACAATATGGACTGTTATTATTAACAGTATGCATGCACAGGGGGAAGACTTCCATTATCAGTTATGGTTCTTTAACAATGAAAAATACACTCATAACATTTTACAGCACACATAACATTCTAGCCGACTTTTCTCTTTCACATCAACAAGTCTAAAGCCTCAGATACTCTGGACTCATTTTGTTGACGCATTTTTCATGAGCTGACGAGTGAGACAATGCAAGTTCTGGGTGAACATCCCCCATCCCGTTTGCAACACACACACACATCATCAGATTTTGCTTTTGTTCAGCTTTAATTAGTGTCTCTAATCGTATCCAGACCCATTCCTCAAAGGCAAAGGATAGACGATTGTGGTGTTTCTTTGAAAATGCCCAACGAATTTGCTTGCATAATTTACTGCAGGACAACTAGATGAAATTGTATGCAATGGTGAAAGATCTGAGTAGATTTTTGGTGAAAAAGAAACGTACAGAAACAAAAGCAAAGGGGGCAAACACTTGCACGTATTTCAGAGCTACCCCTATCTGGACAAGACAGAAGTCATGTTATTTGGCATTTCTGCTGAAAATGAGATGGTCACAGAGTCTTGAGTACTACTGCTGATGATGAGAGAACTCAACAAAAAATGTATCCCTGACATAAATGTTTTAGTTTCATATCGCAAGCTACACGTTTCTCCTAGCAAAATGAGTTCCCAATTTTTATACCAATACAATTTCCACAATGCCAAGAAACCATGTAGTGCTACTTACCGTCAGGATTATTATTATTTTCATAGACACGCCTTGGTGTTTCAGGCTGATGCGGAGGTTCACGGTCTTCCATGTCCAGAACTGTAAATCTGTCCGAGCTGCGCTGAAACCAAAGGGAAAAATGATACGTACTTCAGGTAGTTTACAAATGAACAACTCATGTATAACAATATGAAAAACAGAGCATTGCTGGGTCTCACGGAAAGAGAAACCCAACGTCATCTCTTAACATGCTCAAAGTCACTGAATGCCATGACTGTATTGGTCTATCCACACAACTCTTGAAATGCTCACCGGAGGCAGACGAAAGTAATTGGGAATTGGTTGCAAATTCTAGGAATTGGATTATGTGATTGAAACACAACACTTCAAATGCATAATAATGATTAAAAAATATAGCATGATTGTGATGATGTACTATCTACTACAGGCTCAATGGTGTTTCTCTTTGAACAGTGATGGAAAGTGAACATGTAATACCGATATCATCTTGTGACAAGTATGAATTGAGAGATGCATGTAAATGATCAGACGCCACAAAGTAGGCGGTTCTTTTCTCAAGTGACATATTTGAGTAACGATTATATTGAGCAGAACAATTCATTATAGTATTTGCTCATAAGCATTTTGTCTCTCTTTGTTGCAATTGCACCAGGCATGTTCATTCTTAACCTGAGCCAACAATGCTGATCTCATGTTGTACTGACTTTCCCTTGATTGCCTTATCGACGGCGCCCCAAGCAAACATCTTAAACCTCAATTTTGGACCCCCAACTTTTTTTCCGCTAACCAGGTTCGTTACATAGTCCCCCATATACAGTAAAAATATTAGACCTCAATAATGATTAGAGGTTAATTAAAACGCATCTTTGCAAACCTCTCAAATCTCCACCTCGTGTATTTGCTCTGAGCGAACCTCGGAAGTCTCCGGCGAGACGACCGGCCAGGTGACACGGGCCACCGCGTTTCACCTGTAATGCGAGATCAATGCCTTGCGTAATCCTAGACAATGCCCACGACATGGCCATAATTGCTCTCGGTCATCCCAGGGGCGACTAATCCATGACACAACTATTGTGTGACACGTTTATAGACCATTAAATTGATATCAGTCAACCAAGGCGTAATTGTCATTACATTGAAATGACAGAGAGCCCGTAAGGGCTTGATTTTTTTAAATTTAGCATACTAATAATTATTGTAATTTACATGAAGTGATATTAATATACTGGCACGTTAAATTCCTGCCTTCCCAATTTCCTTCCCTTTCTTCATGTCAACCATGTCCCTCTCCGTCAAATGACTCACAAATTCACACATTGGTACAGATGGAGAAAGAGAGAAAGAGACAGAGGAAAAGAATAGGCTGGGAAATGGAGTACAAGGGGTATGACAGGAAGATTATAAACATGGTGATGATGAACACCCCTGCAGTCACACTGCAAACTGTTTAGTTTGAAGACGATTTCTTAAACAATAAGAACGTAGAAGGAGTACTTTTTAAAAAAAAATTAAAATCAACTCCCCAGTAAAATCACAGTTGTTCATTATAATAGAAGAGTGAAACAATACCATTATGTTTATCGCCCCCCCCCCCTTTCTGGGTTAGGTCAGCGAGAGTAGTTGAGACGCAATACAGGTTAGGTAAGAGAGTGTCAACTGTCAACACACAACCACTGGACTCGGGTGAGAAAGAAAAGGTGTTGAAAATGGAGACGGAGTGTGGACACAGTCTGAGAAGATGCGTGGTCCAGCATGTCATCACTTATACTTTAGAATGATGCCACATGGATAATGGTATTTTCTGAGTTCCATCTCCCTATTTGCTTACCCTATAAAAGCATTATGATAGCCGAATGTGGCCACATTTCTGCTTTAGACCGTCAGGGAGCCGTAATCCAGAGGTTGCATGCTGGTGGTTTTGAGCCAAAAGCAAAATCTACAAGTAAAGCTCAAATCACCTCCTTCTACACACTCCACCCCAGCCAAAAGGAAGAAAACGGAAGATAGAGAGAGGTTAGATATGTCTGCCATAGTCTCTGATGTCACTGACGAGAATGGCCAGCTGCTGGACCTATCTGTAGACTCTGTGCTCCTTGACCCAGATGCAGAATTGGCCAGGAAATTGGACCACAATAATGAGAACTTACTTCTGCACCCTCCTGCATGGCAGTCCCAAGCAGGAGACTCAGTGCTGCTCTCATGTGATAAGACAATGTCGTCACACTTCAGGGAACCATCAGTACCATCATCATCTTGATCATCTTGTGAGATACAAGATGGCGCCGTGCTCATGGCGACGCGATCATTGTTGTCTGTGAATTTTTATGTGTTTTCCCTTGTCTTGGATAATAGCACACCGCTGAAAGTTTTTCACCATGGACATGAAGTGTTCCATCATCGGTTTGTGCATCCTATTTGTTATTATTTCGCCCTTTGTAGAAGCCACAGGCGAAACTCAAGCCATTATCGAGCCCGCTAGCATCCATTACACGGCGGCCATGTTAAAGTCACTCAACATTCAATGTCAACAAGACTGTGCACACACTAGGTACTCTTTTCCTGATCAAAAACAAAGGAAAAGAGGTAGAAGAGGCGGCATAAAAGTGAGAAACAGGAGAAGAAAATCAAGACCATTTCTTCCTGCTGTTTTATTTGGTAACTGTCGCACGCTGAGTAACAAACTAGATGAATTACAATGTTGTACGAAATGGTGCCACGACTACCGAGATGCCTCGGCTATTGCATTCACTGAGACCTGGTTCGACTCTAACAACACCAACGACGAGACAAGTATAGATGGTTTCATTTTATATCGAGAGGACAGGACAGAGGCATCATTAAAATCTAAAGGCGGGGGTGTTTGCATTTACATCAACAAACGCTGGGCCCATGCCAACAACATCACTATTGTAAACAACATCCGCACACCTGATATTGAGATTCTTAATGTAAACGTTCGTCCATACTATCTACCTCGTGAGTTCACAAATGTGGTTTTCAACACCGTCTACATACCACCAGATGCTAACAAGACCACCGCTGCAACAACCCTTCATAACATCATAAATACACAGGAATCAAAATGGCCGGACGCTGTTCACATCATACAAGGAGATTTTAATCATGCAACCATGGACAACATCCCGCACTACACCCAATATGTCACCATTCCTACTAGAGACGAGAACACTCTGGACTTATTTTATTGTAATATCACTGGCGCCTATCGTTCTTTCCCTCTACCACCACTGGGGAACTCAGACCATCTTATGATATCTATGCAACCAAAGTATCGACCTGTGTTAAGAACTTGTAAAGCAGACACCAAAGTAATAAAAACATGGACAGACGAGGCCTGCGACCAACTTCAAGCCTGTTTTGACTGCACGGATTGGGCCATTTTTACAAACACATGTACTAATTTAGACGACCTTGTTCTTACTGTTAACTCCTACATCCAGTTTTGTGAAGATCTAATTATACCTAAGAAAAGTGTGTGTGTGTATCCAAATAGTAAACCATGGTTAACAAAAGAATGCCTTGAAGCTATTGTTGACAAAAAAAGGCTCCGAAAAAACTATAGTAAAAGCGACCTCGCTAAAGTAAACAAACAAATTAAAAAGAGAATCAAAGTGTGTAAAAAAGAATACAAAGATAAAATTGAAGCAAGTTTTAAATCAAATGACATGTCATCTGTGTGGAAGGGAATGAAACAGGTTACGGGGTACGATTGTATGAAGAATAAAGTGAATGTTGTGAATGGAAGCGAATTTGCCAATGAATTGAATCAGTTCTACTGTCGCTTTGACAAACACGATTTCTCCAACCAACACCAGGAAATAAGAGACAGTTTTGATTTTGATAATGATGAATGTAATATTTGTTTTGATTATGATGCTGTTGTGAAACAATTTAAATCTGTTAAGGAAAGAAAGGCATCTGGACCAGATAACATTGGAAGCAAAGTAGTGAGAACATGTGCTGAACAACTAGCAAAAATTTTTACTTTCATCTTCAACAAATCCTTTCAAAACCATTACATACCAAACATTTGGAGATTGTCAAAAATCTTACCTGTCCCCAAAAAAACAAAAATATCTGAAATGAACGACCTTCGCCCAGTTGCATTAACTTCCATTATCTTTAAATGCTTTGAAAAACTTGTTTTAACTGAACTAACGAAGGAGGTCAAACAAAATCTCGATCCTTTGCAATTTGCATACAAAGAAAACAGGAACACAGAAGACGCCTTATTGTTTTTTTATTGCATAACATCTACAGTCATTTAGACACTGGTAAAACCTGTGTTCGTGTGCTCCTAGTCGATTTTTCGTCTGCGTTTAACACCATACAACCGCACTTAATGTTTCAAAAGCTGACCAACCTACACATGAGTTCTTTTTTAAAGAGCTGGATCTTCGAATTTCTAACACAGAGAAGCCAGTTTGTGGATATAAACAACACATTTTCCAAATTACTCACAACAAACACAGGAGCATCACAAGGCTGCGTGCTGTCACCTGCCTTGTATACATTGTATACAAATGATTTCACTGTGACACACAACAACGTTTACCTTCTTAAATTTGCCGACGACTCTGCTATTTTAGGCCTTTTACCTAACTCTGGCCACGAATATTCTAACATTGTACAATCCTTTCATTGTTGGTGTAATAACAACTATCTTCTACTGAATGTTAAGAAAACAAAAGAGCTTGTTTTTGACTTTAGGAAAAATAACAACGATCCTGTTTGCCCTCTTACTATCAACAATGAAGAGGTTGAAATTGTCACAGAGGCCAAATATCTTGGCATTACTATTGATCCATTGCTTAACTGGCATGCGCATGTAACATATGTATACAAGAAAGCCAACCAGCGCATGTATTTCCTCAGAAAGCTCCGCTTTTTAAAAGTTAGCAAAAGCATTCTGAAAATATTTTACACCATGGCTATTCAGAGCGTTTTGATGTATGGAGTTGTCTGTTGGGGAGGAAACATCTTACAAAAAGATAAAAATAAGATCAATAATTTAATTAAAAAAGCATCCAAAATTTGTATCTGTGATCTGCCACATTTTGATGAGCTGTGCACTGGTGCTTGTGTTAAAAAAGCTAATATTATTATAAATGACCCCCAACATCCCCTGAACAAGGAATATATAAGATCTGTAAGAAGTTTAAGGCTGTTGTCAAAGAAAACTAAAACTGAGCGCTACTTTAAATCGTTTATTCCACCATCAACTAGGATGTTACAATAATGTCGTCATCTTGATCGTAATCTGTGCACAGTTGAATTATGTCCTGCGTGTCAGGTCAATGTGTTTTAGTTAGGGAAGCATATTGTGTGCACTGTTAATTTTGTTAATTTAGTTAATTTATCAGTGTGTGTGTATATATGTGTGTGTGCGCGCTATGTATCATACTTTCTGCTTCTGTAACTGTATTGTTATGTATTCAATGATCAAAACAAATTTCCTTGTACAAGGACGAATAAAATTTATCTTATCTTATCTTATCTTATCTTATCTCATGAGGTGGTGCCATCTTCATCTGCAGAGCCAGTGCCACCCACATTTACAGGAGCAAACCCTCCTCCTCTTGAGCCATCACCATCCTCAACTACAGTGGCAGTGTCATCTCCATGTTTAGACGCCGATTTACCCCCACCGCCAGATTGGATGCTGTTACCTGACTCAGAACTACCAAGCCATGGATCAGAGCTACCCCTACCCCTTAATTTTGCTTCCTCGTCCTCAAAGATAGAACTACCACCACCTTTAGCCTCCAAGTGTGCATCTCCTCAGCCATGTTCCACTTCAGACAGCCCTGCACCAACAGCATCCAGCTCTACTGAAACTGTGTACAGACGTGCAGAAAGTTCTCTATATCGCCTCAAAGGAATCGAGTATGTTGGACGTACAAAAGCCAGCGATCACCAAAAGGTGAAGCCTACTGCTAAGCCACGCAGAGTCCTTGGAGAGTGTTGTAAGCCAACTGGAAAAACTGCATTGATGTGAGTTACGCTGACAGGATGTCTACATTTGACGAGTTCTGGGCTCTTGGATCCTGGGAGGCTCAAAGAAACCTGGTTACTGCGATCAAGCATGATGAACATAAAACGGTCTTCAAATATTTCCTTCAAACTGGTGACAAGAGGATATAAGTTTGCAAAGTTTTGTTTCTCAGCACCCTGGCTGTTGAATGGTCTGTGAGGAACTGGTGCCTAGGACAAACTGCAGTCACTCCTAAAAGAAAGCGTCGAACATGGCATGACCTTGGAGAGGACCAGGAGCGCTACTGTCAAGAGTGTTTGCAAAAACTCAATAAAATGCCATCGCATTACAGCAGGAAAACTTCCACCAAACAATATCTAGAGAGACAGTTTCATTTACTCCAGAATGTCTTCAGCGCCTACACAGAAATCTGCATCATTGATGGTGTAGTACCTTTATCACGACAAGCATTTTCAAAGATATTCAACAGCAGCAATATCGGCATCTTCCATCCACGAAAAGATCAGTGTGACACTTGTGTCGCCTATGAAAAAGGCAATGTAGAGGAAACTCTGTGGAATGCTCATCGACAAAAGAAGACAGAGGCACAGGAAGCAAAGGCTCAGAACAAACATTTGGTCGAGAATGACATTTTGATAATTTCAATGGACCTGCAAGCAGTTCTTCTGTCTCCTGCATCCAGAGCGTCGGCAATGTACCCTAATGATGGCCCTGATTTTACAGAAAGGATTAAATAAAATTCTCAACTAGATAAATTCATACAATATTATATTTTGTCTATTTGCACTGTTAAGAAGTTCCTAGTATTTAGTAAGGGTTTCTATTGTTTCGGTGCTTAAAATATGCATGTCACCTTTTGCTTTCTTCTCCTGTTCCTGTAACAAATGTGTTACTGTACTTTGAAAAAAAAAAACACTTTAAGAAAAAAAAGCAACCAAAATAAAAAAAAGGAGAAAAAAAAACCTCAAACAAAAATTTTTCTTCTCGGACCAGTGATGATATAATGAGGAAGTGATGGTGATGGTCAATCTCTGATTCTGAGGTCTGAACCCTATTGACTGATGTATACAATAGGCTAATCATTTTTTGCCATCTGTCAGTCTTGTGCGTCTCTGGGAGTCCTGTCACCACCCATACGCAACGCATCTCGCGCCGAGCTGGTCACGGAGTCGGCGGACCGAGAAATCTGCCTCGAGCGAAGCTCTTAAACCCCCTTTGAGAGGTTCGCTTAGAGCTATTAAGCAACAGCAAAACTCGGATCTCTTCAAAATGATAATTAACGTTACATGTAATGGTACTTGCCATCACATACGTGTTTGGCATTACTTAATAGGTATAACATCGGACATTTAGTCTATTTTATTGTTTTTTGTCTCTCCTGTAAAATTTTCTCAAATTGGGCTACGAGGTTTGCTTGGAGCGCCGTCGTTATGTGATCTTATTGGTAAAAAAAATAAATTAAGCCCAATGCCACCCATCCTCCCATTGGTGGAAGTCTTGCACGGTTTGTATTGTGAAACCTATAGCCTATGATGTCACAACACTGTTGGTCATGCGCCTTTGAGTTGGTAATAAGAGTTGGTATTTCAGCCATTTCTGGCAAGCCTGCAGCAGGTCAGCACACTTGACTTGTACCAGTCTAATAAATGCCTCTATTGTGCATTACAGACAACGTATCCCTTTTGCTGGGGAACAAATTATGGAAAGATCTGGAACAGTATGTGACCTTCACGTTTTACCATGTTATCAAAGGTAACAAGCCTGCCAAGCATTATCGCTGATTGCAACTGGTTCCATTCTTATCGATTTTCACAGGCACACAGCCTCGCCTGGAATCAGCTGTGACACAGTTTTAACTAGGATGTCACCAGACAAAGTCGTAGGTTTTGTGTTAGGCAAGGTCCCAGCACCTCTCTGAGAATGTTTTTGCCAGAGCTTTTCGAGGACTATAATGTTAAATTTTCAGGGCTACTTCAGAGCAAAGTCACACGTTTATAATTTTTTTCATTCGGATTTTCTCCACTTCTAAAATCTTTTTTAAACCCAAGGGGAATTCCAAGTCTATTCCAGGACGTTTCCAGGGATTCCTGAAATTCCAAGACAGCGCCAGAATCTTGGTAAGAATACAGTTCTTTGTTGTTCTTCAATATAAAACGAGTTTGTCCAAGATATCCTCTGGATGCTGCTCATTCCAATTCCAACGTCACCTTCAATGACTAAAGCAATTCTTGAAGGCCTTGAAGATGTTTGGTTCCTAGATTGAAGGTGTTGTGAAGACATTCATGGACAACATCCCAAAACCCAAGTGCTGCATTGATCAGGCGATGAAGACTTGAGAAGTATGCCATGTGCTTTTCCCGTGTGGTATACTTTATGAGAAATTGATCTGTAAAATCAATGCCATGATAAAAAACTAGATCAAAAACCTGAGCAGCCATAATGAAAAAATCACAAACATATTTACTACCGGGATCCTAATTCTCAAAGCACAGCGTACATACAGCTATTCATATGTTCTGCTATATCATGGAAAAACATAATTATATGTGACCAACGAAGGTCCTGTGTAAGCAAAGTTGTTTGAAAGTCTCAGGACTTCAACAGAACTGTAATAATTAGTTCAAAGACAATTAAACTTATTTCCTTCTATAGACCCTGAACATTAAACTCAGCGAGATAGACAGGGTATGATTAATTCACGCCGGAGAGGTTGTCACTTTGGATACCGATTTGTAACTGACAATTATTTTTTGCTTTATAGGTTTGCACAATTCATTTGATTATATCGTCATAAATGTGCAGCACTTTGCAAATGGCACCTGAAGATCCACAGCCACATGGAATTGGAGCCACAAGATGTACAATAATGCTATGCCATGGCCCATTCTCTAGGCAGCGATTCAGACTGACTTGCTTTCTGGTTAATCTCCCAGATTCTTAGCACGTTTTCATTAAAGTTTCGTGCTCTTTATTCTTCACAATATTACTGTATGACACCGGCGACACTTCATACTCATTAAATTGGGACTAATTTTTGCAGTAGCTCTAGATCTAATTAACATTAATATCAAAGCTGCAATTTTATGTAAATAACGTCATACCTGCCGCCCCCACCCCCCAGAATCAAAAGCTAACTCCAGCTGTGCATTTCCCTAATACATGTATCATAATTATATTATACGCAACCAATGCAGCAAAACTGGCCACTGCCGCACTCTTATATTATTTGGGCCTCACCTCCATCAGAAATGCAATAGGGGGAGTAGAAGAAATTTAAATGAGATACTGTATAAACATGCGGCACTGGAGACTGACACTTTGTTTCTGAGATCTTTAATTTGGGAGGTTCTCTCGGTTCCCCTGCACATTCACACCTTTTCCGCCTTGTCTTTTGTTCTTCTTCTTTTCTTCTTCCTCGCTGTTTTCTTAGTTCTCAAAACGGCTGCCGCTTTTTCCTCCATGAGTCGCTGACACGTTGCTCCGTGTCAATATCACAACCAGTGGACTCAACGCCTTTACTACGAGGCATTTCAATTCCGTTTATCAATAACAGCTTCATGTTTGAAATTTTGGCCAGGTTTACAGCTGTAGCAGTGGGTGTAAACGTCCTTCTTTCTCGATGTTTGCGGCTGTTCCCTCTTATGCCTTGTTTCCGCACAGAAGTTTATGTGGTTAATAACCACTGAGACGTACAATATTTAATGAAAACTTGCCTATATGAGTTGTTTATATTTAGAACTGGTTCAACACAGATCCTCTGTTAACGTAATCAACCCCCTTTCATTGATACGACATTGGAAGAAGACCAGGCAAATAAACATGCTTCCAAGAATGTACAGGGATATATTTTTACAGGTGTTACAAGATGAATGGCGCCCGCCCCCCGCACCCAGATGACTAAACTTAGCCGTGGCTCTTTGTTCTTACTTCAGTGATCAGTGATTCTAATGATAAAGTTCTTCAGCATCATCAGATCACAATATCAAACGCGGTTTTGAACTTCTGCAATTATCAATCTGAGAGAAATATTTGTCCTGCTCCATGAATGTGAATACTGGATCTCTGTAATATTCATAAAAAAACAATAACAAAAACAACAAAAAACTAGAAAAAAAATTACCATGCTCAAAAACATTTAAAAAACAGTCCAAAATATCTATATTCCAAGGAAATTGAGTATTGACATAATGAGGAATGTTAGTTATCAATCTTCTGTAAACTGTTCCAACTGTCTTTTATCGACATTACGATGAAAAGCTTTGCAATGCTAACATGTTGATGACTATTGTTAAGGTTTATTTCAAGGATTTACTTTGATAATACAAAATTAATGTCGTCCTGAGAAAGAAAAAAAAAGACCCAGCTCCTCTAAGATAACAGGACAATGAAACCTGGGAAGAGAAATAGCAAAGATAGAGTAGAGATGGAGAGGTACAAAAGCAATGTTCGAATGTTATATAGTTAGCGTACCCTAATGGTAAACACTTCCTTGACCTTACGTTCTTTGTAGATCACCTTTGGATCTTGACACCACCAGGGTAAAGGTTGGGACCCCTTGGATCTCTCCGGACTTTGAACTGCTGTTGCTTTCGCAGATGGCGTTTCTGCAAATATTTCCTTTGTTTCACCTGACATAGCTTTACAGGCTTTTATGATGGCATTTTTAATAACCTCCTCCATATGGTGTGCTGATCTCTCAGACATAACATGTGGGTCTCTTGAGCATGGTGACTTCGGCGATAGATGGGATTTTTCAGGTGAGACTTTTTGTGAACTGATGCCTGTATCATTCTTGTGTAATGATTCAATTGCTGTCACAAACCCAGCCGAGTCATCATCACACACGGACTGGGTGGAATTTCTCTGACCGGTGGATGATTTTGACTGCTGCTGGATTCTGTTAAGCTTGGCAGCTAGAGCAGTCTCATCTACGCTTGCACCTTTGCCTTTTCTGGCCGACGCACTGGACGAACCCCGGGTTGGTAAAACTATGTCACCTGAAGCATCATCAGCAGAAGGAATCATGCGGAGGGGGAGAAATCCTTCTGTATTCACCGATTTACTTACTTTACTTGCTGTATTATCTTTGCAGGGGCTTCCATTTCTGTCTGGTTCACAAATAATCTTGGGAACTGCTGGCGGGGACTGTACATACGTTTCCCTTTTATCTCCATATTTTTCATATGAGCCTCTCCCGTGAGGTGCTCTCCCATTATCATCAACCCTACGTTTGCTACGTTTATAACTTGGAGGAGAAAGCAATTCTGTACTTTCTTTTCTTTTTCTTGAGCTACTTCGCCTCTTTTCATCAATTTTATTATCACATGGCCTGTGCTGTTTACTGGCCATATTCTTTTGATCAGAGCTTTTCTTAAGTGGCCATGAATCTGAGGTTCTCATATATTCTTGATTTTCCTCCTGCCCCGGTGGACGTTTTCTGGGGTACATTTCCCTGTCAACAGAACTTCCACGAGGTGATGAAATATATGTTTCGACATTGTCCTGATCAGTGCTTCTTTTTCGTGACAAACCTACAGGCATAGAATCCTTTTCCCTATCACCTGAACTTCTAATGTGTGGCCCATAGATTCCCTCGTATTCCCTATCTAAGCTATGTTTTCGTGAAATTTCTATGGGCGGCCTGGAATCCATGTCTATTTCACATAATCTTCTCCAAGATGAAACGCCTGGATACTGAGTATCTCTGCAATACTTCGATGACTGTTCTAAAGATCGCCTAGCACACTTTTCTCTTTCTGTGTGGGTAGATTTTACGTATTCCTTATCTAGGCTATGTTTTCGTGAAATCTCTACGGGCGGCCTGGAATACATTTTTGTTTCACCTGAACTTCTCCAATAAGAAGATGAAATACCCGGATACTGAGCATCTCTACCATGCTTCGGTGACTGTTCTGAAGATCGCCTGGTGGCCTTTTCTATTCCTCTATGGGGGGGGTTGGCATATTCCTCATCTATGCTATGGTTTTGTGACAGTTCTGAAGATCGCCGAGAGTCCTTTTCCCTTTGTCTCTGGCGTGATAAAGTTCTTGAATGTTCCCTGTCTCTGCTATATTTTCGTGAAAATTCTGGAGATCGCACTGAGCCCCTTTCCCTTTGAGGTGACGAAGTTCTTGAATGTTCCCTGCCTTTGGTGTATTTTCGTGATAGTTCTGAAGATCGCCGTGCCCTCTTTTCCCGTTGCCTCTGAGGTGACGAAGTTCTTGAATCTTTCCTCAAAGTCCTTGAGTGTTCCCTATCTCTGCTATATTTGAGTGACATTTCTGAAGGTCGTATTGAGTCCCTTTCGCTGTGTCTCTTTGGTGACGAAGTTTTTAAATGTTCCCTCGAAGTCCTTGAATGTTCCCTATCTCTGCTATGTTTTTGTGACGGTTCTAAAAGCCGCCTAGAGTACTTTTCTCTTTGCCTCTCTGGTGGCGAAGTTCTTGAATGTTCCCTCGAAGCCCCTGGATATTCCCTATCTCTGCTATGTTTTCGTGACAGTTCTGGAGGTCGCCCAGTGTCCTTTCTCCTTTGTCTTTCAAGGAACGAAGTTTTTGAATGTTCCCTCGAAGCCCCTGGATATTCCCTATCTCTGCTATGTTTTCGTGACAGTTCTGGAGGTCGCCCAGTGTCCTTTCTCCTTTGTCTTTCAAGGAACGAAGTTTTTGAATGTTCCCTCGAAGCCCCTGGATATTCCCTATCTCTGCTATGTTTTCGTGACAGTTCTGGAGGTCGCCCATTGTCTTTTCTCCTTTGTCTTTCAGGGAACGAAGTTTTTGAATGGTCCCTCGAAATCCTTGAATGTTTCCTATCACTGCTTTGTTTTCGTAACAGTTCTGAGAGTGGCCTAGAGCCTTTTTCCCTTTGTCCCTCAGGTAATGAAGTTCTTGAATGTTCCCTATCTCTGCTTTGTTTTCGTGCCAGTTCTGAGGGTCGCCTAGAGTCTTCTTCCCTTTGTTTATGCAAAGGTCCAGCATCAGAAGAGGCAGCCAAATCAGTGTTGGTGATAACCTGAGATGACCTACCTGCATTGTCTGGTAGTTTTGGCGGAATTGAACCATTTTCAGGAGCAGTCTGTAAGCTTTCAAATTCTTCAAGCAACCATTCCCAGTCCCAATTTTCTTGTATTCCAAAGTTAGATCTGGATGCACTAGGAAAGTCCTGCTGATCTTCACTGGACTTCAACTGTGAATCCCGAGATCTTTGAATGTTTGTAGATTCCTTCAGTTCATCTAGAGATTTACCGCGTGTCTTTTCAGTTGGGATACCTGTCTTATCCACAATTTCTTCTCTTTTTTCAGCTTCATGACTCATATCTGATGGAATGCTTGTCTTGTTTTCATCTATTCCAATATCATCCTGCTCTATTAACGCACCGTTCTGAATGGTGTCATCAGCATGAACACTTTTGTCTTGTTCTTGGCGATAATCCTTTTCTGCAGCTGCAAGAAGCTGAGTTGCAATTTGCTGGGGCCCACCCAACCTTTCAGATCGCCTGCTTGAAGCATAATATGACTGTTGCTCGTCATTCTTAGACTTTTGCTTGATAGATTTACCACCCGATACCCTTGACAAGCTTTTCTTAGTTTTGTCGGCTCCAGTTTTGCTTCCCGACCGCGCTTTGCTCTTTTTAGACATCACACTTTTTTTTGATGCTTTTTTTTTCATGTGTGTTGGGCCCACGTATTCCGTATCAGAGCTGTCGGTGTCACTGTCGCTGTCATAATACTGGAACGAGTAACTGGAAAATTTTTGTGGGAAATTCTCCCATGATTCTTGGGTTACAGGCCTACTTACCCTGCTGGTTGATACACTATAGTCTAAGCTTGTCACCGAGCTATCTGAGTCCTCCGGACTGTAAGCTATTGGTTTACGTTTTTTCGGCCACATTTCCCACTCCGCTGACTCTCGTCTACCTGTCTGAAAATCCTGACCAATTGAAGATCTTCTTCTATTTTTTTTTCAAGCTCAGTCTTGCTTGTTCCATATACAGATTTTCTTTTGTCACCAGGTGACTCGTCAGCACCTACCTGTCTTTGGGAACTTGAGCCCGTTAGAGAAGACCTTGAGGATTTTCGGGATTTACCAAGTTCGTCTCTATCAAGACTTGACTTTGATCTCACACTTCCCCGAGAACTTCTGCGTGTCAAAGTGTCCTCTGATTTTTTGCTTCCCAATACATTTTCATCTCCTTCTGGCATATCGGGCTTTAATGAGACAAGAAGAAGAATAAAACAGGTGAAGAAACATTTGGTGGGCTTTGAATAAAATAATGGCGGCCAGAAAAAAGAATTAAGTGAAAATGCCTACTATGGGGGTGGGGGTGCAGTAAATTAGGGCTGTCTTCTTGCTGCTCTTTTTTTTTTTTCAAGCTAGATCATTATTTATCATTGCACTGCCTGAGATAAATCTGTGCCTCCCCTCCAGCCTCCCCCCCCCCCCCTCTTTCTCTCTCTTGACACTGTACAAAACCGGTAAGGATTCCCTGATCTAGAAACTATCTCATAATAACCTCCCGTCTTGCTATACAGATTTCTTGTTCGGCAGGACATTACACACTCGTTTCCAAGCACAGTAATTGCACCAAACTGAATGCGTGTTAAATACGTTCTACCATGCGAGGGGCTTATTGGAGGGAGCGGCAAAAAGGTCGTTGTACCAGCGATATCCGAAAAGTGAAGTACACACACTTACTAATGCAACATGTTAATTACGATACAAATAAAACGTTGTACATAGGTTACCAGCACTACCATGCTGCTATTCCGAAGTCAATACTGTTGTTGGTGCACTAGTCGCATTGGCGAACGAGTACATAAGTGCCCTCCTTGAAGAATGTGCCGTCAAGCAATTGTAGCCATGCTTGACCCTCTGCAGCAAGAGCCGCATCATATTTGCAGCTCTTGGAACTGGAATGGTAAGCTTTATCAGCAACAAACAACGGTTCGTACCAGGACCCCCCGTCCTCTTTTCATCAATTTTATTATCACATGGCCTGTGCTGTTTACTGGCCATATTCTTTTGATCAGAGCTTTTCTTAAGTGGCCATGAATCTGAAGTTCTCATATATTCTTGATATTCCTCCTGCCCCGGTGGACGTTTTCTGGGGTACATTTCCCTGTCAACAGAACTTCCACGAGGTGATGAAATATATGTTTCGACATTGTCCTGATCAGTGCTTCTTTTTCGTGACAAACCTACAGGCATAGAATCCTTTTCCCTATCACCTGAACTTCTAATGTGTGGCCCATAGATTCCCTCGTATTCCCTATCTAAGCTATGTTTTCGTGAAATTTCTATGGGCGGCCTGGAATCCATGTCTATTTCACATAATCTTCTCCAAGATGAAACGCCTGGATACTGAGTATCTCTGCAATACTTCGATGTCGATGCCCCCCCCCCCCGTCCCAAACCAAAAAAAAAAAAGATTCAAAGTTCAGCAGTCAGCAAAGAAAGCAACTCGCAAATGTGTTTTTGGGATGCAAAGGGCGTTTTGCTCGTTGAAATCATTTGGAGTGGTCAGAAAGTTGGCACCAGTCAAATACTGTCAAACACTGGACAGGATGAGGGAAGTTGTTCGTAAAAAAGAAAGCGGGGCGTCTGCCTAAGGGTGTTATCTTGCTGCACACCATCACCCCCTCACACAAGTCATGGTCAACCTGACAAAGTCTGGTTCCATCGTTGGGATATCTTACCGCATCTACTGTTAAGTTTAGTCATGTCTTGGCTCCGTCTCAATACCATGTATTTTGGGCCACTCAAACGGCATTTATCCGGGACGCCTTTAAAGCTATGAAACTGTTGTTGCAGAGGTGAAGGCTGATTTTACTCCTGTGACGGTGCATTCTTCAAGAAGCGTATTTATTCGCTCGTGCACTGATGAAACACGTACACATGCATCAATCGCGGTGGTGCTGACAATACGGAAAAAGAAGTATAGTAGTACTGGTAATCTTTGCACGATGTTTTACTTATACATGTGTAGCCATTGTGGTATGTTGTCTTATTGTCCACCCCATCTTATTTCTCTCATGCGTTGACCTAGTTATACCGGCAACGTGGTAATATGTAAATTACATCTAAATTTCTTTTGTCACTTTTATTCTTACTAAGCCTTGTGTCACGAGCAGGGTTAGGGTCTTGGGGATGTTACGACTGCACGAGAGGCAGCTAACTCACACTCGGACACAACCACACAAGAAAAGTATTAAATAACTAGAGCGTATATATGTCAGGCCGGTCAGGCCATAGTTTACATAAATATTAATAACAAACAAAAGACAATAGGGGTATATATTCAAACCAAAAAACTCTAATTAATAACTTAACCAATGATATTCATGTAACTATGGAGGTACTGCAATCAATAGCTAATAGGTATATTATACGAAACTAGATATCAATTTAAAGTGACAGTTGAGTCGCCACTGGCCAGTCGCCAGGCAAACTCTCCCTAAATCATATGGGCTTGAGTGTTAGGAGAGCCCAGTATGTTCAAAGCCTACAGAAGCACTCTTCGGCTTGTAGGTAATTTAAGCAGTTGCCAAAAGACTATATTTTATGCACAATCACTATTCAATTCATCAACAATGTGCTATATTATTCCAATCATACTATGGCAATAGATCTATGATACAGGACACTCGTGGTCGAGTGTCAGCTGGGGTTTCCTTAGTCTTCCTATGAGGCTGTAGTTCTCTCTCTATCTCCGATCTCTAATTATGCTTGAATAAATAAGATATAGTACCATTGGTCACGCCTACTGGTAGGCGCGAACATCAATATAGCGCAGCGTGGGCTTTCAAAGGTCAGCCCACTCAGACCCTTCTTTCTAGAGCTCAGTCAGTCCGTTAGCAAGGACTTCTTGTCTTCAAAGCACACAGTTCAGGTACTGGTCAACCGGAGATACTTCACGACACGATGCTTCTGCTCGTCTGTATTCACTAAATCTGAACGTTACACGATGTCTTATACTATCTAGCTACCCAGCGTGCTAGTCCGCTGGCCCAATTAGTTCAGCTATCTCATAGGTCGAAACCTCCCACCATTTTAATTGTAGTAATACGTCTGCACTATTCTACCAGCCAGTTAACGTGCAAAAACTTGTCTAGTCATACTTAACAATGTCAACTAGCCCCACCTTGTTTCACCCCTAATCCATTACTTATTTATCACGAACATTAAAACCCACAAGCGTGAATCTAACAGTTTAACTTTACATTTATTTACTCACCAACTATAATTCGCGAGGGCCGTTCAAGGCCACCCAGCCAATTTCTCATGGCCCTGGTAAAACAACAACAACTCACTCTCTGCGTGAGTTTCAACAACATCTGAATCATGACACATCCCCCACCCCAGTTAAAATTTGCAATTTTAACGATATAAATGATTATCGTAAGGGGAAGGCATGAGTCGAGAAATTGCTCGAAAGGTTAACTTAACTAAGAATACTAGGTAATAACTAAGACTAGTACTAAAGTTGAAAAAAACCTACAGGACGGGTATCATTGATGGACAAAACTTCATGAAAATCTTAAGGCTCCGTCCAAAAGTATATATCTCTCTGAGGATTAAATCTTACCTCTAAATACGTAGACATTAACAATCATAACTCTAAAATTTTAGAGTACAACACTGATCCTGTGCGAATGTCATCAGGAATGCATACATACAATGAATAATACTCAAGAAAAGATAACTATAGTAGCATCGATGGCATTAGTGGATCTGGACTCCTGGTCTGCCATGACTTCTCGTCCTCGACCCTGGGCAACAACGTCTGGTGTGGCCAAAATACGGGTCGACGTCAGTAAAATAGCTGTTGGATCAAAGGAAAGCAAAGGGGTAGGTGAAAAGTGTTCACAATGGGTGAACAATATGTGATACCATCCCTCGGTCTCTGAATGAGGTGCTAATCAGTATCCAACGCCAATACATATGACAGACTAAAATACAACAAGATTAGGGTAACCGTGATAATAGGTCGGCATGGACATTATCTCCACCAGGAATGGCCTTTATAATGAAGCAGTATTCCTGAAGGGCCAGGCTCCATCTGGTCAAACGAGCGTTCTTGGCTCGGTTCGATTTTAAAAATAACAACGGTTTATGGTCTGTCTCGATGACGAATTCCGTCATAAGTAGGTAGCGGGAAAACGCGTCTACGGCGTATACAATCGCCAGGCATTCTCGCTCTATAATAGCGTATCTCTGCTCTCTCGGAAGTAATTTCCGGCTAGCGTACATACAAGGGCGCAATAAGCCATCTCTTTCCTGAAGCAAAACAGCTCCAATTGCTTGGTCCGACGCGTCAGTTCGGACGGTGAAGGTGCGTCTAATATTCGGTAGGATAAGCAGCGGCGAACTGAAGAACAGTTGCTGCACTGTCGCGAGCGCGGTGGCGCACTGCGTATTCCAGGTAATTTTGTTGGGTCTGTCTTTTCTTGTAAGATCGGATAACGGGGCCGTAAGGGCCGAAAAATTAGGAACGAATTTCCGATAATAGCTTAAGAAGCCTAACAGGCTACGAACCTGCTTCTTAGTATGAGGAGCCTGGAGTTTTAAAATCTTACTTATCTTACTGTCGTCCGGTGTTTGGACGCCTTTGGCGATAGTATGTCCCAGAAAGTTAATCTGCGTATAACCCAGGAAGACTTTGCTAGGCTTAGCTGTAAGCCCGGCATCTCGAAGTTTACTAAGCACTTGACGAAGTGCTTCTAAGTGGCCTTTCCAATCCGTATGGAAAGCGCAAATGTCGTCAAAGTAGCTTAGGACGCATGGTGTCTGCTGCAATAGGATGTTCATCATCCTCGCAAATGTCGCTGGTGCCGTTACGAGACCGAATGGCATGAATCTCCATTGCATGAGACCCATAGGGGTCTGAAACGCTGTGTACTGTTTACTGGCCTCTTCCATTGGGATTTGCCAGTAGCCTTTAGCCAAATCTTTTTTCGAAAACACAGACGACTCGGCCAATCGCGCAAATAGATCTTCCTGATTCGGGATAGGTTCAGCATCGTAAATGGTTAGAGCGTTAAGCTTCCTGTAACCGATACAAAATCTAACGGAACCGTCTGTCTTCTTTACTAGTACAATCGGCGAGCAGTAAGGGCTTGTCGAGCGCTCAATGACTCCTAAGCTGAGCATCTTTTCCACCTCGGACTGTATGGTGTCGTGCGCTTGCAGCGGGCGCGGGTAGGGTTTGACAAACACGGGTACGTCCGAGTGCAACCGGATGACGTGTTGAACTAAGGATGTTTTACCCGGCAAATCAGTGAATACTGGCGAAAACTCCCGAACAAGATTCATGATGTCCTGTGTCTTACTTTGATCCAGCTCTGGATTGATATTAACGGAAGTCGCGTCCTCTGTGGCTTGCAAGGATAGGAGCGATCTAGTCATAGATAATGGCTCCCGGTCGTTGACATCGATAGTGACCATCGCTGCGTTTGCTTGGGCCACAACATGGCATGAATGATCGTGATGAGTTTGATCATCGGTAAGATACTTTTTCAACATATTAATATGGTACACCCTATCGTTATCACGTATGGTAATGAGATAATTAACTCTCGAGAGTCGCTTTTTAACTAGAAAGGGGCCTTTCCAAGTGAGGAGTAGCTTGTTATTCGTTTCTGGTAGCAGCACCAATGCCCGATCTCCGACTGACAGGGTTCTTAACCGACTACCCCGATCGCGATATCCTATAAATGACCTGGTCCGTACGCATGCAAATTGTCGAGCCAGGTCGCATGCATTAACTATTCTATGTCGGAGATCGACTATGTACTGATACGCGGATCGCGTATCAGGAACGTCGGTATCAGAACCGGCGTATAAATCGCGTAAAATGGCCATCGGGCCACGTGGTTTTCGACCGTATAAAAGTTCAAACGGGGAAAAACCCGTTGTCGCATTTGGGAGTTCCCTATATGCGAACAAGATGGCCGGAAGTCGACGGTCCCAGTCACCAGGTCTATCGGCGGAAACGTGTGCCAGCATAGTTTTCATGGTGGCATTCCAGCGCTCGCAACAGCCATTGGATTGTGGATGGTATGGCGACGTAAGTTTCTGCCTAATGCCCGTGAGTTCCAATACTTTCCTGAAAAGGTCAGAGGTGAATTGCGGACCTCTATCAGATAATAATTCGGACGGGAATCCGACACGTGTGAATATGGTCACCAATGCCTCGGCGACGTGATCGGCCGATATTTCCTTTAAAGGGACAGCCTCAGGCCAACGGGTGGCATAATCGATTACTGATAGAATAAACCGATGGCCTCTATCCGACTTCGGTAATGGCCCGACGATGTCGACGGCAACTCGCTGAAATGGAGTGGAAACCGGCGGCATCTCCTGTATAGGTGCCCGCGAAGTTTTTCCTTTGGGGGTTCTTTTCTGGCATGTATCGCAACGCGACACATAGCTATTTATGTCCCCGTAAACCCCGGGCCAAAAAAACTGAGACAGGACTCTCGATTTTGTTCTCGCTTTGCCTTGGTGGCCCGCCAATGGCGTGTCGTGCGCGAGGCGGATGATGTCTCGGCGAAATGATCTCAGTATGACCAATTGCAAAATAGTTTCGCGCTTTCCCCGAAAAACGCGATATAGGAGGTCGTCTTTAAGGCAGAACCTGGATGTATCCGGGTTGTCCGGATCAATCTTAGCAAAGAGGGGCTTTAGTGATAGATCTGTCCGCTGTTCGTTACGAAAAATCTCGGGGGTTACATCCAAATCGACGACAGGCGATCGTAATGTGTCGTCACTCTGGCGACGCGATTGTTGTCTTGTCGTGACACACGCAATGTCGTTATCATCCCAAATCCCGACTTCGCAATCGGAGACGTCCTTTAAGTGGGGAATATTCCCAATGATTAGGTCGGCGACCGGATTTGGTAGCACGCAGGCCGTGACAACACCAGTTATAAACGGTGTGTCAACATATATTTCCGCCAAACGAAAATGTTCAACTGAACCACCAAAAGTAATGCATGTCGCATCGCGATCCAGGAGTTGTGCAGGACGGACCAGCGATTCACGTACACCGACGGTCGTACAGCCTGAATCTCGCAATACGGATGCTCGTATGGCGTTTACTCGTCCCTCATACAATGTCAGCGCGCCTCGCTCGTGGAGGGCGGACATAACTGGAATAACTTTATCTACGGTTTCGGCATTCCTAGTTCTGTAACCGCGGTTTTCGTTGAATGCTACAGAGCATGCATTTGCCGCATCTAATCTAACTCTGCATTGTCGCGCAATGTGGCCTCCGGCGCCACATCTATAACAGTAGACTGGATTATCATCCCTTCGAGGTGTACCTCGATAAGAAGGAAATGTGGGCGCTTGATAGTAGTTGTTACGCGGTCCTCCGGTAGGGAAAGGACGTGTATATCGGGGTTCCCAGTCCCGAGAAAATTTATGGGGATTCGGTTGCCTCCTGCTAACCGGCGGCTCGGACCGTGGACGAACCTGCGGCGACTGTCGAAAGGGCTGTCTTGATTGTCTCGACGGTACCGGTGTCTTAGTAGCAGCGCCGGCGTAACACGGTTCGCTTACTTTAGCTTTAGCTAACGATCGATTAGGGTGAGCCGCAGCATACCGTTCCGCTATCGATGTTATCTCGACGGTAGTTTTGGGGGCTTGTTCCTTAAAATGCGCCACCAGGTCCGTGTGGCAGGACATATATATTTGGTCTTTAATTATCAAATCATATAGTTTCTTGTAGTTTCCCTCTTCCACACCGGCCAACTCAGTCCAACGGCTGAGTAGGTGGCGGAGGCGGTCCACGTAAGTAGAGAAATTCTCAGATGCCTCCGGCTTGCAATCGCGGAAACGCTTATGAAATCCATCTTCCGTATGTTGGAAACGCTTTAATAGCGCGGTCTTTAGAATGTCATAGTCTCTAGCGTCATCAATAGTGAGGCTATGGAAAACTTCCAACGCTCTCCCTGTCAAAAGATTGGCGAGGCATGACGTGTACTCACTACGCTGCCATCCCGCGCAAACGGCATGGAGTTCGAAGCGGTGTAGGTAGGAATCAATACGATCAACCTTATCATTAAAGGTTGGCAATTTAGGCTTCGTTTTATTATTGGAAGTAACTTCCGGAGCCCCGGTAGGTTGGGCTTGCTTCGCTTCTAACTGTTTCAAAGCGAGCTCGTACTCTCTTTGAGCCTGTTTTTCCGCGCGTTCCGCGGCTCTCTCGTCTCGTTCCGCAGCTTTTTCTTGGCGTAATATCTCCGCGGCCTTTTCTTGACGTAATATCTCCGCGGCCTTTTCTTGACGTAATATCTCCGCGGCCTTTTCTTCTCGTTCTTCTTTCAGTTTCTGGTCTACCCAAGAAGCACGCTGAGCTTCCGGTATTCCAAATGATTGGGCTAGTTCCAAATATTTCTGTTGTTCGGCCATGATATCGGTCGATAATGCGATATAATAATGTCCTAATCGAGGACAGCTTCTGAAAAATCTCTAACTTTATTCTCCCTTGAAGCAATTTATCAATTGCACTCTGCGGGTGTTCGTTCCTGCAGTATGAACGAAATTAACAAAATCAACAACAAACTGTACGTCTGAGTCAACCAAGTAGTGGTTGAGCTATCTCAGTGATCACTTAACTCCATGTATTTCTCCTAATCCTCAAGCAGTCAGTCTGCTGCTTCCGTGATTGGTCGTTAACTAACGATACCAATGTAATATTCCCAGTGTATTTTCCGTACACTCCTAGCAGCGTTCCCTCTGCTATAAATCGGAATAAATCAATATTCACGATATTAACTTCCTTGGCTATACAAGCCTAACAACTCTAATATCCAGATTATCTCTCAACGTGCCCTAGACACGTGATTTATCCCAGGCAATAATATAGCAAGTATGAATATATATATATATGGCCTTTAGCGTCTTTACAGACGGTCTTAGCAGCTAGAATATTCACTTTCACTTTGACTGACAGCTTCTCTCGTGGCTTATTCTACCAATGTTTGACCCGAGAGTGCGATGGCAGTGATTGCAGGTCAGTCTTTTGGGTTCACTTTGGCGAGTGTTTTCATTCCGCCTCTGTCGTTTTGTCAGGTATGTTTCTTTTGCCTTGAAGTCTATTGCGAGCGTGCCACTGCGCAATTTTTGTCTCCATCTGCTTCGATCATTTGCAAGGTTCTCCCATTCATTGGGGTCGATGTTGAATGCTTTCATCGTGACCTTGCAAGTGTCTTTGAATCGCAGATGTGGCCTACCTCTGGGTCGGTTGCCAGTAGCAAGTTCCCCGTAGAGAATTTGTCTGGGGATGCGATCATTTTCCATACGGTGGAGATGTCCAAGCCACCGCAGTCTTTTTTTGCCTAGGAGAGCCTGAGTTGATGGAATGTTGGCTCGGCTCAGAACTTCGATATTTGAGATCCTGTCTTGCCACTTGATCTTGAGAATTTTGCGTAGGCAGCGCAGGTGGAAGGAGTTGAGGGATCTTTCATGTTTGGAGTAGGTGGTCCATGTCTCTGAGCCATACAGCAGGGTGCTTAGGACGCAAGTTTGGTACACGAGTACCTTTGTTTTGATGGTCAGCTTGCTATTGTTCCACACCCTTTTTGAGAGTTTGCCAAAAGCTGTGGCCGCCTTTCCTATTCTGGCATTTATTTCAGTTGTTATGTCTGTGCTACCACTGATGGTTGAGCCTAGGTAGCAGAATTTTCCCACTTGCTCCAGAGGAGAGCCATTCAGCATGATTGGGTTGGGGTTTCTCAAGCCTTGTGTCAAAACTACAGTTTTTGAGACACTGATCTTTAGCATGAATTTGTCAGAGGCTTTGGCAAGGCTATTGATGAGAGCCTGGAGCGTGGTTTCATCGTGGGCCACGATTGCAGCATCATCTGCGAAGAGGAGCTCTTGTAACATAATATGCCCTGTACGAGATTTTGCTTTTAGTCTGGCAACATTAAAAATGGAGCCGTCCACTCTGGTGTTAATAAGTACTCCACCTGAACATTGACCAAAGGCATTCTTGAGTAGGGCTGCAAAATATATACCAAATAAGGTAGGAGCAAGAACACATCCCTGCTTCACACCGCTGTTTACAGCAAATGAATTGGATGTGCAGCCCTCAAAGTTGACACATGCCCTCATGTCAGTGTGGAAGGATGCAATAAGTTTTAGCAATGTTGGTGGACAGCCTATGGATTTAAGGACTGCATACAGGCCAGATCGGCTTACGGTGTCGAAAGCCTTTGTTAGGTCCACAAAGCATGTTATAAGCGGCCTGTTTTGTTCTTTACATTTCTCTTGGATTTGCCGAAGTGCAAATATCATGTCAATAGTTGATCGTTTGCTTCGAAAGCCACATTGTGTTTCTGGTAAGACTTTTTCCGCCAGTTGTTGAAGGCGGCAGAGGATGACGCGAGCAAAAGCCTTTCCAGTAATGCTGAGGAGGGATATGCCTCGATAGTTGTTGCAGTCGCCTTTGTCTCCTTTGTTCTTGTAAAATGTGACAATTTTGGCGTCTCTCATATCATGTGGTATCACGCCTTCTTTCCAACACTGCAGTAACAGATTATACAGGTGTGGTAATAGTGGGCCTTTTAGGTCTTTTAATACCTCTGCAGGAATGTTGTCACTTCCTGTGGCTTTTCCAGCAGACAGGTGGTCGATTGCATTGGAAAGCTCGACTAAGGAAGGTTCAGCGTCAAGTTCGGCCATTATTGGCAGTTTTTGGAGGTGTTCCTCAAAATCTGGTGGAATATTTTTCTCAGTTGAATACAACAGAGAGTAATGCTCTACCCACCTATTCAGTTGTTCATTTTTATCTGTGATGGGTTCACCATTTACAGACTTAAGTGGGGCGCTTTTGGTGATGATTGGCCCAAGAGCTACTTTCATCTGACTAAAGGCGGTTTTCATATCTCCCTTTTCATTTGCCTCTTGTATGCTGTTACACAAGTCTGTCCAGTATTTGTTGGCGCAACGTCTTACCTCCAGCTGAAGTTTAGCTTTTGCATTTTTCAAACAAGTTTTTGTACTCTGATTGCAATTTTTGTTATACTCATTGAAAGCAGATTTCTTTTGCTCAATGAGAGGTAGGAGAATTTCGCTGTTCTGGGCTACCCAGTCGTTGTTTGAAACTTTATGCTGTCCAAAAGACTTGATGGCACAGTCATGAATTTTTGAACTGAGAGTGTTCCATGTTTCATCTACCGAGTCACATTGGGTGACATTATCCATGCTCTCAGCAAATAACTTTTCAAATGACTTTCTATTTGATTCATCTCTGATTGCTGTTACATTGATCTTAGGGATTGAAGGGGCTTTTGATCTGTATATTTTCTTGGCCGAAATTTTGATTTTGCTGACTACCAGTGCATGGTCGGTGTCACAGTCAGCACTGTGGAGGGAACGAGTTATTTTTATACAGCCCAAACTCTTCCTCCTTGAGAGAATAAGATCTAATTGATGCCAATGGCCAGACCTGGGATGGCGCCATGATGTTCTTTGGCATCTCTTAAGGTCAAAGTACGTGTTTGTAACACATAATGAGTTTACGGAGCATAGCTCCAGAAGGCGCTGCCCGTTTTCGTTGATGTTGCCAATGCCGAAGTGCCCAATGCACTTTGGCCATGCGGAGTGATCTGCTCCCACTCGAGCGTTAAAGTCACCCAGAATTAGCAGGCCTTCGGTGAGAGGGATGTTGTGGAGAGTCCTCTGCAATGCCTCGTAGAAAATGTCTTTGGTTTCGTCAGAGGAGGTAAGTGTTGGGGCATAGACACAGATAATGTTGGTAAAACCAGACCGGGTGTTCAGTCTGAGTGTCATGATGCGTTCTGACACTCCAATTGGAGTTGCGATCGAATTGATAAGGGAGTTTTTTACGGCGAAGCCCACGCCGTGGATTCTCGGCTGTTCGCTGCTAAGGCCCTGCCAGAAGAAGGTGTAGTTTTCTTCTTTGACTGACCCGGAGTCGGGAAGTCGAGTTTCTTGAAGGGCAGCGATGTCGATGTTTAGTAGCTGAAGTTCTCGATCAATAATTTGGGATTTCCTGATGGAGTCAATATTAGTGAGATCTTGCTGTTGCAAGCCTGGGCGCATTGTTCTGACGTTCCAGGTACCAAGTTTTAGTATTTTTCTGTTTTTGCCAGGTGCACACTTTACGTCAGCTTTTTGACTTTTGGTCTAGCTCCAACCACCTTATGAAGCAGGCTGACGTGGCGGAACAACACCCAACTGCCTGGGGGCTGCCCAGGTTACGGCGGGCGGTAGTTGATCAATGCAGCTGAAAAGCCGCTCCCACCGACAGAGGGGACCCCTGGCGCTCATCCGTACGCCAAATGGATTGAGCTTATCACCGGTAACTGCCACCTCCCGTGTTGTGCCCATCCGTAACGGATGGCTGGAGTGTCCTCTCCAAATCGGAAATGGGTGGGCTTATAGAGGAGAGACAGACGCTTGCCAAGCCCGAGCAAACGCCTCCTCGTTTTGCTGCCTTGCCTGGGCTATTTTTAAGAGATGGTGCTTTGCCCAGAGGCACCACCCCTCTCTCTGCCATTCTAGTTAAACCCAAGGGAGAGACCAGGTCAATACATTTGGAACTAGTCCGGCTGCAGGAGATGCTGGAAGCCAGTTTGATGCAGTTCTCCCTGACAACCACCTTCGGGTCTCCACTCCTGCTTTTCTGTCTGGGTTTACTCCCATAGCCTTTGCTATCATAGCAACACACAAGGCAGTGTGGTATTTGTATTCAGGGTTACCTTCCCCTAGTCTTCCTCTCTCCCGAGATGACCCACAAGACAGTGGGGGTGACAGTAGCAGGCTGTATTGTGTACTGTCGTACAATAGCAGAAAACTCTGGCCTGACTTCTTAGATCTATGGCAGCAATTATCAATGAAAGTATTTTGGTGCACAAAATTTTTTAGCCTTTCTGCAATAGCATGAATAAAGCACAGCTTTCCCATGTAATGGTTAAATTTCACCATCTGATGTATGCCTTATCAACCCCTCCAAGTATGAATACAAAATATAATAATGCAACACTATAATGGAAAAGAATTACATGGAGAGTAAGACGAGACTAACAGAAAGAACAAACGACAACAGACCTGACTAACCTGAAACTATCTACAAAAAGGTAAGAAAAAGAACAGGAGAGACGTCTTCCTAAAATACGAGGAAGATAGGACGCTAACAATCTATACGAATAACAGGTCCCTACAGAACTATTCAAGGCAAAGCATATCTCCTATCCGTTTTAAACGCCATCTAGATCTGCTAGTCTGGCAAAAAGAGGTATGCTGAGTCTCGATCCCTTCCAACCACCCGCCTATCTAATCTAACACAAAAGAAAAAATAATGCCTGTCAAAAGTAGGGGAGCTGGAACGACGAACCCCTCAAACGAAGACAAATACAGATGGTTCACTTAACTGGGCAAAATGGACTGGCTCTTTCCTTTGGTCCACAGCGCTGGTCTTGTCTTTTCCTGATGCTAGCTGTCAGTCCCTCGTAGTGGTCCCAGGATCAATGACGAGAGGACATGCCAGACATGTGGGGGAGAAACAAAAAAAAAAATCAGCAGTATACAAAACTATAAACTACAAAAATGACATAAATTGTCCTCTAGATGTCAGAGGGTGACGGGTCCTCTTCAGATGTCAGTGGGGTCCCCTCCAGATGTCAGTGGGGTCCCCTCCAGATGTCACGAGCAGAGTTAGGGTCTTGGGGATGTTACGACTGCACGAGAGGCAGCTAACTCACACTCGGACACAACCACACAAGAAAAGTATTAAATAACTAGAGCGTATATATGTCAGGCCGGTCAGGCCATAGTTTACATAAATATTAATAACAAACAAAAGACAATAGGGGTATATATTCAAACCAAAAAACTCTAATTAATAACTTAACCAATGATATTCATGTAACTATGGAGGTACTGCAATCAATAGCTAATAGGTATATTATACGAAACTAGATATCAATTTAAAGTGACAGTTGAGTCGCCACTGGCCAGTCGCCAGGCAAACTCTCCCTAAATCATATGGGCTTGAGTGTTAGGAGAGCCCAGTATGTTCAAAGCCTACAGAAGCACTCTTCGGCTTGTAGGTAATTTAAGCAGTTGCCAAAAGACTATATTTTATGCACAATCACTATTCAATTCATCAACAATGTGCTATATTATTCCAATCATACTATGGCAATAGATCTATGATACAGGACACTCGTGGTCGAGTGTCAGCTGGGGTTTCCTTAGTCTTCCTATGAGGCTGTAGTTCTCTCTCTATCTCCGATCTCTAATTATGCTTGAATAAATAAGATATAGTACCATTGGTCACGCCTACTGGTAGGCGCGAACATCAATATAGCGCAGCGTGGGCTTTCAAAGGTCAGCCCACTCAGACCCTTCTTTCTAGAGCTCAGTCAGTCCGTTAGCAAGGACTTCTTGTCTTCAAAGCACACAGTTCAGGTACTGGTCAACCGGAGATACTTCACGACACGATGCTTCTGCTCGTCTGTATTCACTAAATCTGAACGTTACACGATGTCTTATACTATCTAGCTACCCAGCGTGCTAGTCCGCTGGCCCAATTAGTTCAGCTATCTCATAGGTCGAAACCTCCCACCATTTTAATTGTAGTAATACGTCTGCACTATTCTACCAGCCAGTTAACGTGCAAAAACTTGTCTAGTCATACTTAACAATGTCAACTAGCCCCACCTTGTTTCACCCCTACTCCATTACTTATTAATCACGAACATTAAAACCCACAAGCGTGAATCTAACAGTTTAACTTTACATTTATTTACTCACCAACTATAATTCGCGAGGGCCGTTCAAGGCCACCCAGCCAATTTCTCATGGCCCTGGTAAAACAACAACAACTCACTCTCTGCGTGAGTTTCAACAACATCTGAATCATGACACCTTGGATGTTCATTATTTTCTGTATGCAATGTGTTTATGCTGTATATATATAATGTTATGACGTGTGCTTATGATGCTTTATTCTTTTGTCCCTACAGCCTGAGCCGCTGTGTTGGTTCGCTTGGGTTTTGTTGGTTTGCTTTGGTTTGCTTGGGTTCGCTTGGTTTTGTTGGTTCGCTTGGGTTTTGTTGGTTTGCTTTGGTTTGCTTGGGTTCGCTTGGTTTTGTTGGTTTGCTTTGGTTTGCTTGGGTTCGCTTGGTTTTGTTGGTTCGCTTGGGTTTTGTTGGTTTGCTTGGGTTTGCTTGGTTTGCTTGGGTTTTCTTGGATTTCTGGATCGTGTTGGTTTTCGATTCCCTTTTCTTCTGTGCTCTGAAATAAACGATAATACGTTTACGACCCCTATATATTATAGCAGAGTTAGTTATTTTTGTTTTTGTCCCGACGACCACCAAACCATCATTGTCGTCTGCTAACACATGTATCATAATAATCATGTTTGCATTAGTAAATGTCTGTACCTTACTTTTCAGACATCCCTCGCATTTTACCATCATAGCAATAGTTTCAAAAGACTACCCGAATCTGGAATAAAAATAATTTTTTTGTATCTTAAAAATGTTTTCTCTTCATTCGATGCTTTTGAATACTCGTTGAAAGATACGTCCAGAGAAAATAAATACATTGCACTGCTTAGTCTATATTTTTCTTATGTGTTTCTGTCACTTTTTATATTCGTTTGTAGAATAAAACTATTTTTGTATGATACTGGGCTCTTGCTGGTGTGCCAGTTTCATGAGTACCCGGCGGTCGTTTGGCTGTTTCGCTCGCAGTTTTGTCCATAACCACAGTAGAACCCGTGTGTGGTCTTGCAGCGCCAGGGGTCCATCACAGAAGCAGGAAACATCTTCATTTTGAGCAAAGTACTTTCTATAGATTTGCCCGTTTTACTTCCCTGACAGAAGATGGATCCTCACTCCTTCGTTTCTTTTGCAGTATCATTTAGATCAGCATGAATTATACTTAATTACGGGAAGTCTGTTTTTAAAATGATGTTCCATTCCAGTTACCATAGGTTTTGCCGAGAGAATTAAATGGAACAATTATTAGTTTATCTTCTGTTCTTCTGGACATAGCTGGCTAGTAATATTTAAACCATTAACATGCAGAATGGCCGTACTTTGTCCTCAAATCTTGAACAAATCGGTATGTTCATATCATTCGTATGGATGACGAGAAAGAAAGACCCGTGTACATTCACGGCTGTAGAGACAGGAAATTGCCTTCGTAGTCCATACAAAACTGAGTTGAATGAGTAAAGCAAGACGTCGTGTGACCAGGCTGCACGCACGTGCCATCTGTTTGCGTATTCCCCACATGTGACTTTGTTGTGTTCCTGCCGCGTCGCACATTTTTTTCAAACCTAGGCGACTGAATGGAGATGTGCACACATGCGATACCGGGTTCATTTTAGAGTATACTGGAACTGGCAAATCAAGATATTACTGCAAAAGATAGTAAGTCGCTCGTGCATACTTAGCCTCAATGGCTTGAATAAACTTTAACAATGTCTCTGCAGCAACGTGCTTTGTGAGTGTCAATATCTTTTGGCATTTTGTTTTGATACATTCTTTACACCATTTCTTTTGTACTGTTTTACAATGAAACTGTGGTTCAACTAATACAATTATACCTAGATCTAGTTGCAGTGTGATGGTACGTAAAGGCAAATTGTCTTCTCACCTGATCAAAGGGATATACATCTTGTGGTTCAGGACCTGAATCACCAGTACCCTCAGAGACCTTAAATGGGGATTTGAAAAAAAAAAAAAAAGTAACAACTTTGCATGCATTAATTTCTCTGGAGTTTTTTTTTTTTTTAACGGGGGCAGAGGCATGGGAAAGAGACAAGCATCAGTAAAATGTGAGTTCAGTCCATATACTGATTTGATTCTCACTGTCGTGCAGACAGTTATATATATAATATTATTTGTACACACATAAAAACAACAAACTCAGAATCATGTAGTTACCACTGGAGGGTGACATTTTACCATTATGTTTGCACCATTCGATTTTATTTTTTTTTTTACATTGGCAGAACAGAAGAGCAACTCAACTCTACATGTGTTAAAATGCCTAACCCTAGAACACAATAGAAATACAAAAACAGAAACAAAAAAATAATAACAATGCACTGTTATCATGCCATCTGTCTCGGTTGAATCTTATCACATTTAATCAATAAGGCTGGTACTCAGGATCATCAACATGCTCAGTGGGCAAGCAATTTCAAAAGTTCTGAATCCAGTTACTAGATGTTAATAGCCATATTTAAAAAACAAAACAAAAAAACATTCCGCTGAAATTCCAAAGGCTATCACTGAGAATCATTTTAATCCTGGCAAACTGTCAGATGTAAGGAGAATAGGACAATCATATCAAATGAACCAGTTCTCCCACTCGGAATGTTAAAGGGGTATAATATGCTGCTATCTGAACGCAGGAAAGATTCATAGTGTGCGACTGGGCCTAGTTTTGGACAAGGAAAGTCATTCAAATAGTGTTGGATAACTTGAAATCTTACTTCAATCGTGCCAATTTCACGGCACTCACAATGTCATCTCATTGGTGACAAACCAATTTAGTGCAGTTTTTCTCTTACGCTTTTTATCCAATAATTGGAACATCCTACCATTAGATTTCAATACTTACCAGAGATACTGCTGCTTCAGATTTTTTTTTCTTTTTTCCTTTTTTTGAACTCTGAAAGTTAAAGAAGTTGGTCAGTATTACACACAACGAATGTCACTTGAATAGGACTCTTCCATGATTAAAATGTCCAACCGTATGAGGAACCCTTATACACAACTACACAGTTGGTGTTCACGTAATTGTGCCATACAGTAATCACCATATCATATTTCCGCCTATCATATGAATTATAGGCTCCTTAGGCTCTATGAGAGCAAAATGCATTCCTTTAACTTGATACACTTTTTTTTAAAAAGCTCTTTACATGTTTTGCACTGCAAAATTACGAAGAGCAGTATCATTATTACACTACCTTGTCGTGTTTCCTTAAACGAAATGATTTTCCTAATCTAAAGGTGGATAAACTTCACTTATTTCGTCTGATATTAGCAAAGGTACTAAGCCTGTACACAACTGAACCATGTATGTTTGGAAGAAAATCAGACAGATTTTATTTTTGTCATCTAAATCTACGTGTCTATGGAGTCAAGTACCGGTTCACAAAATTACGATCTAATGCAGATATCACAACCGCGTCCATTTAATTATTTCATTAACAGAAACACGGTTTGTCTTTTCAAGAGCTCCATGGAACCATCCAAATAGCTTTGAAACTGAAGTTTGCAGGCATTTGTTATGGGATGAAGTAATATAGTATATACTCAGAAAATAGCAATTTCGTCCATTCATATTCTCCACCAGATACTTCAGCCCAAAGTTGGTTGCCAGAAAATGTAAAGATAGAGCCAATGAGCTGTGGCACACAGATCATGACTCTACCATGGGTGGGAAATGGAAAATGTTCTCGACACAGTTGTGAACCCGCTTGTGAAAGTGTCCAGTGATCTTGAAATGAATGCAAAATTCTTTGTTCATATGGATGTTCCATTGTGTTGGCCATTCTGATTTGATAAAATTGATGCAGGTCATTTCATCCTTCATTAAATCCATCTCTACCGGGATGCAGCATCTCCTCGGCTAGAAAGGAACTGGAGACTTCTTGAATAATTCAATTAATTTCTTTTTTCGCTGGTATGTTCTACGTCTGTATACAGATTACTGGACTCGAAAATGTTGGAAAATACGGGGGTTACGCTGTATATGCTATTCCAATATCAGGCAAAATAGTAGGCTATGAAGTGAGGCCAAAACTACAGTCTGGGGCATCACAGGACTAGGTATTTCCAAAACATGATTTAACTCTTTCCCTACGGTAGAACGCACACTGTGTCGCACAATTGATTCTCAACAAATTCTCCTCCAAATTTACATACATATTTCCATTCTATCGTTCATGCGACGGCTCTGTCTCTTTAAATTCCATTGCTGATAAATAAAACATCATTTTCGCCAACAGTCCTTCCTCTCTGTCTCAAATAATTAATAGCATTTATATTTTTTCTTATGTACCGGTCACTTTACGTTAAAAAAAAAAAAAAGTTGCTAATATTACTGTCACAAGCCACAATATTTAATAGAAAGATGAAAATGAAAGCGCAACAAATGGCTCAGGGGTAGCGTGTTGGCCAATTTTCTCATACTGAATAATATGTAGTTTTCCACAATATAAGCACAGGACTACAATCCTACTATAAAATGTAGACTGGTTTGTTCAGATAATCCACACTCGGTTGAATTCTGTCCTCATGCGTTTTATCTTAATGAGAAATCGGATTTGAAAGCAAGGTCTGAATGTACACATTTGTCCCATGGCCCAGTTAGTTCTCTTGAAGCTTTGTTGTCTATTTTATAATTATTTAGCTGAACCATCCCACTCTGTTGGGTGATGACGAAAGGCAACACTGCAAAGTTACAAATTTGGTCACCTGTATAATTTGATTCTATTAGAAATTACAATTTATATATGTGTGAGCATGCCATTGAAAAACAGATAGCAAAATAAAGTACTGTATTGGAGCGAGTGCCTAGCATACTAAAGCGATCAGAATCTTATAAGAAGATTGTACATTTGATAAACATTTGATTTGAAGCAAATTTCTTACCAAGAAAAGAGTGCGTAGCACACAAAAGGGCAAAACTACTGCAACAACACTGCATCTGACAAGCGTTCAATTACATTTTGGTTTATATTTCCTAAACAATAATGAGTCCCATCATTTTCTGCCACATCATGCAAATATGAAAAATAACAAATAACTCATCTGGCAGTTGTATGTCTTTTTATTTCACTGACTTGTATAGAGACAGTGTCATAATATATCTGTGTGCATTTTAGTTTACGATTGTACTCCATCTGCAAGCAATACGCGTTCATATTTTAGAATAAATTTCATTGTAAACTGTACGAAATGCACGTTATTGTGCCCACGTCTCATTAAACCTTGTTACACATATATATAAGAAGATAGTAACCGAAAACCGCTCAGGTTCCAGCTATTAGTTATAGGCTGGAAAACAAGGTACATTATAGGCAATTACACTCAACTAATAATGAAACAAAGATTCACCTGAATGTTTCAGATTTTTTTACACTATTTATAAAGGATGCTTCGGTAGGAACTACAGTTTGTCCCCATGGATTAAGGCTGAGGTGGTAACTGGTATAGGTGGGCTAATGCCTGGAACATACCAAACTGATGTTTAATTCGTAGAGACAATTATTCCTACCGACACATCCCCTTCCCCTTAGGGTTATTTCTGGGCATGAACCCGGACACCACTGTCCTGGCCCTAGCCTTGTTCTGACTTGCCAAATGAAAGTTACTCAGGTGTGCAAACGATTTTCCGTGTCAAAGCTTGAACTAATGTTGTTACTTACTTCTTGTTCATCTTTCGATTTCTTGGCTTTTACACCAGAACTGGCTTTTTTTAGCTGAAATATATCGATACAAGAATAGGGGAACGGGGCAAATTTTACAAAGCCAGCACCACTTTCACTATTATTTAATTGCCTTGTCCTGTTTTGACATAACTTCACACAGTACTTTTGCAATAACCATGTCTAAAATTGAAATCTACAGGGTGACTTCCGCTGCCTGTTTTAGTGTAAGAAATGATAATAAAATAATTATATAATTTTGTTTGTTTGTTAGAAAAATGCATCTTCTCAAGATTTGCCTACTACACTCATTTATACCAAGTACTACCGATCACACTGAAACAATTATCACCAAAGTCTTTTAACAACTCCTTTATAGTCCGGGGGGGGGGGGGGGGCAAGCTCTCAGATGGCCTGGAACCTTGCACAAAAATAATTATATACTCCTGATTTTGCTATAAATGTTAGGAGAACCACTTTGGGCTACTGAAAATGCCGGATATAATGAGATAAAGGGTGGCAACGCTAAGAAATTCCTCAAAAACACGCCTTAGGTGTCATTACAGATTAGCACTCTTTTCAGCCGAAGCGACAATAATAAAGTCGTACCCAGCAAATAGCAAAGAACTACCCATACTTAATATGCATCAAATTAAAAAGAAGCCAATTTCCTATCAAATGAAAGTTATTCGTACTGATTTGTGTTCATAACAAGTACGTTATTGGACAAAATCAAAACTATACCCCTATTATCGCTAAACATTGCAAGTCCAATATTTTTTTTAAATCTTATAAAATATACCAGATGGCTAATGTTGAACTTTACCACAATCATATTACCATAGATAAGTAACCATAGAAGTTTTTGAAAAGCATAATGCAACAATTTGAAGATCCAATTACTAATAATGGCAGTTACAGAAACAATATACGTCTATTTGGAAGATCCACGCTGAACTGCTTCACATACTGAGAAACGGTAGTAATAGTACGTTGTGTCTGTTGTTTACGCGTAGATATGCATACATATTTTGCTTGCAAGAGTTATTTGTTTCATTTCTGCAGCTCAAGCCAAATTTATTCAACTTGAATTATGCCGGAATGTGGAATAAAAACAATATATTAGTACTTAAGGAACAAGTCAAATACACAAACCCCTGTGCTGCCAGTGCGATCTGCAGACAACCTCCAACAAACTATCAATCCTGACGTGGCCTACGTGTACCCTGTTTCGTAATTAGGCATATATAAAGAAACTTTCCTACTGGTATTGAATGAAAATTAAATTCTGAACCCAGATCCAATCGATGACATCGGTGAAAATGAAATGAGCGCTTTTCAATAAATGACGAAATTCAAGATAACCGCCATTGAAAAGGTCAGATGTACTTCACAGTTGACAATAGCTTCGAAAGTTGGTTGTTTTGTTCTTTTTCAGTTGGAAACGATCGATTTTGTAGAAACAAATAGAAACATATCAAAATAATATACATACATACACTTGGTGCCAATTATTTAATCTTAATTCGAACATAACCATTATTGAATGGGTGAGGGGTGAGGCAGATACATTTAGTCTCCAAAGACACCTTTCAGCTGATCACCACAGCATCAGTAGATTTATAATTCAGGTCATTAATGACATTCTTTCATGCCATCACCGTTTCACCAATGCCCCATTACTTCAGCCATAGTAACTTTATCAGGACAATACTCATTTTCAGGCAAGGATTAATCTCACCAGTCACATCCAATTCACCGATAAGGCAGGAAACTGGTTTTCAGTAGTCTTCAGCTGGATTCGAATCAGCTGCTACATCCCTAGAGGTTGTCTTCTTTGTTTTTGCACAACTGGGCACAGGTCAGTACATTTGCTTGTGCTGCAACTCTTTGTGCAACTGCAGCTAAACAGGTTAAGAACCTTTTTTGGCGCTCTCAGCTGTACATCCACAGGCCATCTAGTCACATTGCAGAGTTTTGCAGTTTGGTGAAAATGAGCCACCGGCAACTTTCTACGGTAACACCTGATGCTGAACGTCGAGACATTGTGTCTGATCCTGTTCACAGATGGTGGAAAACTGAGCAGCTTTGGTGTGACATCCTCTTGGCTGCACTTGTCGTGCTGAAAAGATGCATTTGGTTCAAGAATGTCCTCGGCGCCCGATGATGCAGCGAAGCTATGAAGTGAAGTAGGAATCTATGATTTCTTTCTCTGTTTAATACGTGTTACCAAATCTTGGAAGACCAGAGAGCATTACAATTTTAACTTGGTAAGAACTGTAGTATTTCCAGTGACAGCAAACGAGGACACAGTGTCCTGCCCAGTGAAAGTATAAGTTGCAAAGGATATTCAGCATGATGCCTTTGGGGATACTGACAGTTGGCAATAATGCCCTCATGAAAGGTACTATATTGACCAGAATTCCATGCGTTTCGACGTGTAGGGTGTTAGCGAGATACAGCACTACGTCAGTGTCATCTGAGTTGACTTTGAATGTTATTATGCCCTGCACTGATTTCCTGAATCATGTAATATGCCACGATAACACCAGTTCAGCTTTCTCATGATTGATATATGTGTGCCGAATGCCACCTCCCAACTGAATTTGTTGTGGGTCTGGGCAGTGAGACATGTATTCTCTGGATGCTACATAGACCTCACGTGGCTGAAAGTCATCCGTCTGGTTTGTTCTTCCTACGTAGCAACGGCGAGCACAAGGGGTCTGCTGGGGATGAGACGGCTCTTCACAGTGTTTTAAAAAAAGAAAAGACGTCTGGGTCCTCTCTGGGTGGGGTTCGGGGTGGGGGAGCCATGCAGGACTTTCTACCTAGTTTGAAAAATTGGTAGAAAACCACATGCAGAACACGTGCATTCAAATCATGAAGGATAAGTGACTTCATCGCTGAAGTGATAAAGTCAGACACTTTGTTTAGGGAAGCTGGTCGTGGCATGGGTCGACAGGCAGCAGGGATGACTACCTCTGTAACCCCACTGTTAAATTTTCAGCAGAAATCTAGCTCCGTTTCAACACTGCCTTGCTGGTAGATTGCATTTCCACCATTTCACCAAAGAGAGATGACGACAGTGAGTGAGTTGTTACGATAACAATGTCTCTATTAGTCTGAAAAGCGTGCATAGTTGAATTCAGGATCAATATTTAGCTCAAGAGTGGAAGTTATATCCCTGGCCCTATCGTGCAATCACCCATATATGTTCTCACAACTGCAGATGACAACTCTCTTTTGCCCAGTATTCTCCACACTCTATGTACAAAATTAATTTTTTTTCTACTGATGAAAGAAAAGTACAGTCTTTAAAATATTAATAGCTAAAAACATAAAAAAATATAAGCAATGCACTTTAAGAAATGTGTTTTCCTCCCTCCTGAAAAATTTGTCCCTTGCACTTACACAGTTCCATAATTATGTGGTGACATAACTTCGCCATCGATACGTTTATCAGTCTCTGCTGACGCCTTTTGGGAGGAAGAGCGGAGCATATAGGTCGCTTCAATGAAAAGATCTGACCGAATGCTATGCCGCACAAAAACTTACGATGCACAGCATGTCTACTGGAAAGAAACCTCTTTACGAGGTCAGGATGAAGCCCTGTACGAAAAGCGCAGGTAATACAGTCTGCAGTGTGCGTAGCGGTTGTGGTCTTCTGCGAAAAATGTGGCAGCATCCTGCCGCTGCAATCAAATGAAAAGGCCAGGCATCTTCCCTTTCTGCCCCCCCCCCCTTTTTTCTGCCCATACAAAAGCAGATATGATAAACAGCCTTAGCAAAGCAGTTTGTCCACGATGGCGTCGTTCGTTGACGTCCCAGTTTTTTGTTCACGCATGTTTAGGGTCCCCCAACCCACGAATTTAGAGAATTTTCTGGTGAGTCCTGATCTCAAGAGGTCTTTGACGACTGATTTCAGTGACCAGGTTGTTGCAAGTGGGTCGGTTAGTTTACCGCCGTCCTGTCAGCTAGAATTGTGCCTCATTCAGTTATTTCCCAAGATCGAACGGTACTGTACGCAGGATGTCGATATTCGGCATCGATATTGTAACGACACAAAATGGAACATCAAATGATCGCTAGGATGCAGTATCGTGAGTGCCTGATATCGGTGCCTAAGACGGCATTGTTTCTGATGAAAGCGAAACATTTTGGCCTCTCAAAAAAAAACAAAAAACACTCGACTGGTATCAGGTGCCATCAAACTGAACCGAGATCAGTAACTATCTGACAAACCAATTCAGCAATAAAATGTTCAGTGAGTCCAAACGCTAGGCTCAGACTGCCTTACATAGGAGCCACACTCGAACTATATTGCATCAGTATGAAAGCAATTTGTTGTTAAGAGGTAACAATGGTACGGACAGTATCTAAAAGCCAAATAACTGGTGATAGATTGGTAAAGCTACAGAAAGTTATTGAAATGGTACTGGTTATTCTTAGTACTCAGAATGGCGGAGCAGGCAAATGAGTGCTATAATTCTAAGTGGCAAAAAATTTTAGGACGTTTAGAAATTCTAAATTTACATTCCTGGGGGATTAATCTTACAATTAACAAATTAGAAACTGTTAGTAGCATCTTTCAAACATACTGGTGGTAAAAATATTGAGATAGTGCCATATTAGTCACTATAAATACTGATCCGAAATAATGTATTCGAAATTTTCAGATTTTTTAATGTGTACAGAGTTCTGGATCCATGATACGCAGAATAACGAAAAAAATAATACATCTGAAGCGTTCAATTCCTGGTCTGTCTATTTGAGAGTAGGTGTGGAGAGTATCACAACTTTTGCTAAAATGCCAAGAAAGTAGTGAATATTTTCTTACCCCACCCCCGTTAAAAATGAGCTATATTATCCGAGTAAAATAGGGGACATTATCGTGTCTATGTACGTAATGCCACCCTTTAGCCAATTATATCCGGCAGTTTTTTTTTTTTTGGGGGGGGGGGGGGGGGGGGGGCTCAGGGGATCACTTTAAATGAAAATACAACAAACAAGAGTACATTTTTCAGGGCAAGGTTCAAAGCTAATTTGAAGAGATTGAGCAAGTTGGCCCCCCGACTAGAAAGTGTTACTCAATATCATGGAATGCATCTGTCTGATTAAATTCCAATGCCAGAGTAATCATATATTTTCGCTTCAAACATACTATATTTACTGTGTAGAATAATTATAAGAACTACCCACACCCGTCACTACCTCTGGTGTAAGACACTGACAGTATCATGTCCTCAGGTTTCATATCCTGACAGTTCGGTTTAATTGCTTCTATACGTGAGAAAAATGCTGCCATGCTGTAATACATTGACTTCAGTCTCTCTTCAGTAAGGGAAACCATCGACGTCTAAGTCTACCTCAACCCTGGTATTATATGAGTTTGGCACTTCGTTAACTGCCCCCATTTAAAATAGTTCACATGAAACAGGCTGCACTGTCGGACTGACATAAACATATAGTTACATGTTTGAACATTGGTTATACGTTGTGTTCTAGATAATACGCTACTTCGGACAATGACATGAATATAAAATTACATAGTTTGGAATAAAGATATCCCCCTCCTCCCTTTTTTTTCCCCAATCCCAAAAGCAATAATCAGAAATAGGCATTAGTGAGTGTTCGGCAAGACCAATGTCACTACAGACCCTTGGACGTAAATTCTAACACATAACGTTGAAACTGATGTTGCATCCAATGAAAAGGCAATTAACAGAAGGTGTTTCTTCTGAATTTGTTCTATAGGTGGTATTGTCATACCAGAATGAAAGTTCAATATGTATTGTGTTCTTCATTTAATAACACCATCATAGTTTCTATATTAATCCAACTGATTTGCTTGTGGAGTATATGACAAAAATGACTCATCTGACCTCGGAAATAAAAGGTGGAATTAAATTACCAGTACATGACATGTCTGAATAGTTCACGTTTGTATGACTGACAAAAGAAGTGAAAGCCGTTCTTTGGAATGCCCTATTACTGGAATCATAAAATGGCCAGATGCTCTAATTCCTCTGACATTATATGCGTTTACATACTTTTTTTTCACTCAGTGAATTAAAGACCACCCCGCTGTTGGTTCCAGTAAGGAGGTAACGAGGGGAATCACTATTGGTACATTGTACTGGCAGACACGGGAGACCAAAGATACAAGATTGATAAGATTAGACACTCCCTTCTTCGGGTCTCATAAAATACCGTTTAAATCCGGTCGCGGGCAACGGTTTCGCTTCCAGCTCAGAGGCAGTTTCACCGTCAAAATATTTTTAAAATATGTAGTATGTAAATAATGATGAATTTTTCTTTAAAGTAAGGCTAAAAAGGGCGAGTGAAGGAAGGAAAAAGAGGAAGAAACAGATTTTTCACGAGACGGCTTAGGAATAGATCTAATAATGTGCATGCGGCTTCACCGGCCTCTCCCGCGAGAAGTTATTTTTAGCCTACCTACAGCGTTTGGGACTGGACTGCTAGAGATTGTAATGTAATGTGTCTCTGATGCACACGGTTGATGTGGTTCTCGACGATGGGGTATTTTTCGTGAGTTTGGAGAAGAAAAAGAAGAAGGGGAAGAACGAGGACAAGGAAAATCCAAGGTTAGTCTGTTGTTATTATTAAAGGAAAGTCCTTAAACGTTTACAAAAACCATCCATAGTTCCCGCTAGTGTTTACTTTGCTACTGGGAGATAGGGTGCGTGTGAGTTTCGTCATGAACGGAAAATCCAGCCTCGTTCCCATGTTACTCTAAAATTAATATACTAGGTCTATATTCGGTATGATGGTAAACTAATAAAACGATTGGGAAATTGCTGCCACATTCAAAAAGAAAAAAAATAGCCAGAGATTTCCTACAACGAAATACTTTATAATTACAAAGTAAGCGACTTCCAGCAATTTCTAGGATGAACAAAACTGCATTTTCTCTATTCGGCTTTGTCAAAAATGCCGTAGTTTACTTCTCTCACGCTCACGCCACAAAGTGAGGCTGCCAAACCTGTGCACGCGAAAACCCCGAGCTGTCCCATCTTATTATTTCTGGTATTTTTGGGGAGACTCAGGGAGACCGACATTGGCATGGCGAGAAAAGTAGCTCACCGCGGTAAACAATGCGCGTATGAACGTTTGCAGTGGTGAAAGAGCTCACAGGCGGCTTTCAACAAGTCCAGTGACCTCAAAATATGAACAGACCACAGTTATCAGATCTGCACATCCTGTATGGTGTTGGCGACCCCTTCCAATTTTGTTTACCGTACGACCTAGTTTCACAATCTGCTAAAAGTGATAATATATCCTTCTCATTCATGTCTTAAGCTAATCTGTTGACATATTTATTTTTACTTTTGTTTTTAAAATCAGAATGAGCAGAGAATAATTTCACAGGCGTAGACAAGTGCTGGCACATTCCCAGTAAAACATAACTAACCTTACAGTACGGCATAGTCTCTGTCAAGGTGTGAGGCCTTAGATGGTATGTGCAACTTAAACACGCTCAGATTTGTCTACACAGCAAAATACACTGTACATTTTTAGTTGAAATATTACTTACTTTTTTCCTCACTTCTTTACTGTCCCCATGAGCGGAGGCCCTAGATTTGCGCTCCGACTTCCGCTGCAGAGAGGCACAAACACGATGTCGATGTCACTGAGATATTCATCTCCACAGACAGTAGTGTCCAAAAACCAACTTTCCTAGCAATGGTATATCATCTTACTAAAAATATGGACCAAACATTACCACTGCACGAGGTGTCTCTAAATAATGTATACACAAATGAACTGCTTAAAGTTTACGGAACTGCACTGTCATTAGTATCCAGCCCACAACGGACACCGGTTTGAGAGCATGCCATAACTCAAATAATTACACGCCTGTCCTCTTTAATCTGAAGTATAAACCTTCGATGCATCTTAATTTGGCATTACCTTAATAATCATTCAAAGTATGTATATTTTGCGACGCCTTGTTTTGACTGTCCTACAAAGTCTGAAACATTACTGGAATAATAACATAAATAACAATCATGTAAATAGTTCATTTACCTGAAGTGGAAGTACATGCATTTATCTTCGTCAGAAACTCAGACACATTTTCTTTACTGGCTTTAACTAATCAAAGTATGATTTCTTATAATTATGTCACAGTGTTCTCTCCTATTTTGATTTCCTGACCTTCTTCCTATGATGACTTCCAATGCCTTCTAACTGGCTGAAAGACACCAGTAGAAAGTTAAGTTACTGATCTTCAAAACGTGCAGCTCGAAATTTGTAGGTCAGTCAATGTCACCATAAGGCAGTGCCAAGACCGACAGACCGACAGGCTTTCTTCCTTGTCGGTGCACTCGCAACAGATAAGTGGTACGTAGTTTTTCAAGTAGTCGTTTGGATTTTTTTCTTTTTTTTTTCTCACGTGGAAGGTCTACCAGGAGCGAAAATTCGTTTTCTCCGTTCCAATTCTTTTCTGAGTTATTCTAACTTTTTCTTCTTGCCTCTAACGCGGGGCTTTGCAAAATGCAACTTTTTTTTCCTCCAAAAACACATTCTAACAAACAGCATTGTGAGATTATCAACCTCTCCCAATGGTATCACAAACATTTAGCCATAACTGACCACAGCGCACCTTCTTTGTAAGTTCTACGGTATTTAAACAACAATAATACACAAACTAAATCGGGTCTCAAGATTTCACATAATGTACCAAGGGAGCTTCAAACAACATCTCAAAGACTAAATATTCCATGTCATCGAGGAGTATTAAATTCTATTTACACCACCAGGGGGTTTTCACAACAACAGCTTGATACTTGTCACTCATACTGCCCGACCCTTTTTCACTTTCTTTGTCCTCTTACGGCATGCACTGCTCTGTCCCTGGCTGAATGGGGAGTCCGCGCGGTAACAATCAATTTGCGACTTTCGTGTTTTTTTTTTTTTTTTGGTGGATATTTAAACTGTGTTTGTGTTTCCTTAATCAGTACAACCACACAGGTTTACTCACATTGCCTCCCTCCTCAATTCTCTGGTCACTTTTCGTAGACTTCCTAGATTTACGACGATCTTTCTCAGCCTGAAACATCGAGCGGTACAATCAGGACAGATTGAAACTGCTGGCATTTTCTTCACGGCTGCCACAGATTATTATTCTCATATAATGACCTCATCATCTTAGCTAAGAATTCATACAGTTCTCCCCGTCAATAGATATGTTCGTGCTCAGTTTCCTTGCCTCACACATTGTAATGTTTCACACAATAGCGCAAGTACAAATTGCATGACACCGAGAAATGGCAAATTCTAAACAATAATAGAGGGTTTTCACGACAACAATCTGATACTTATCACTCACACTGCCTTCACTTTCTTTGTCTTCTTGCGACGCGGGGTGATCTGACCCTGTCTGAAACACATTGCAACAATCTTTGGTCACTGGTCTTCAAAAGCACTGAACTGTCATTGATATTTAAAGGCAATGCCACAAAATCTCACAGTATTTTTTTTTCTCGAAACAAATTAACAATGTACCATAAAATGTATACTCCATTTCCATGTACCAAAATACATTGCTTTGAAAAACGTGGCTTCTCTAACAACGACAAACTGATGCTTGTGAAACGTTCTGCAACAACAAGCTGTTATTTTATGTTACTCACAATGTCACTCTCTTTACTTCCTTTCGTAGACTTTTTGGATTTACGACGGTCTTTCTCTGGCTGAAACATCAAGAAGTACAAGCAGGACAGATAGGAACTTACTGGCAACATCAAGATTGTCATGGCGCAATGTTTGGATACCATCTAATCTCATGCCCCTATGCATTTTTACCACCAACAGTTCAAATCTTCTCTGCCCAAACATGTGCCGTACATTCTTTAAATTATTTCTTATCATAATTCGGGTATGCTTAAAAGACTGATGTCTTTCTTTTTTTTTTTTTTTTTCGGCCTCATTCAATTCCCTAACTGAATGACCACTCCAATAATTAGAGACACACCATGAAGCAAACTGAAGTTGTTACTTAGTAATGATTTCCATAGATTGTTCGTAAAACTAATACGTGGATTTCTCATGTCAATTCAGCCAAAGCGGCAAAGGTAAGACCATTATCAGAGCATTTAAGTCAAGATCCAAACAAGAAATAATGTGGCTTCATACAACAGACACCAGCTATACCATGCTCCTAACAGATGATAAATGCCACAGTCCATGCATAGAATGTTAAATTTCTTGGGGTTCTTGTGGCGTCCCATAACAGACTAGGGTTCCCACATATCCTTAAAGGTAGAAAGTAATTTCAAGGACTTTTTTGACAAAGAATAAGAACATTATAATGTCTTTTCCTAATTACAACAAAGCAAAGAAAGCTACGAAGATCTGATAGTTCACGGATATTCTGAGTAAAAGATTGAAAATTAAAGACTTTTTAAGATTCCAAGATCAATTTCGAGAAAGACATGGTCTTCAAGGACTTTTAAGGACACGTAGGAACCCTTGCAGATAACGGTTTCTCCTTTATTTTATTCAACACTGCCACGCTATGACACAGCAACTTGAAACGGAAAGAAAACTATCAGTATGTGTAATTATTGCGGAACACGGCTGCAGTGAACAAGATCAACTTACACTGGAACAAAGATACTTGTATTTCGAATACACAGTATTAGGTGATGCTTCATTCAAAATCAAATCTTTGCTTTGTAGAAGTTCCTCTCAGTCAGTGTTATAGCGTTATAGTCTGTAATTATTAAGAATGTTCTGTCTCATTCCCATGCCCCCCCCCCCCCCCAATCCAAAAAAAAATAAATTATATAATGGAAAACCGAAGAATATCGGCCAAATTACGTCTCTGATTATTACATTGCACATCATAATTTTGTACCAAAACCCTGCTGTCATTCTCTGCCTCTTGGTGCAGAAGTAAAAAAAGAAAGAAAGGCACGGAGTAGTTGGAAAGATTACAAGCACAAAGTGAACTCTTGAGATCCAAGTAAATACTAACAACAGTATTTAACACAGCATCTGCACTTTATTCCCCCCCCCCCCCAACCACCCCCTCCCCCCGAGAGAAAACATTTTTAGAACACTGTGTTTTTCACCTCAGTCCGACACGTTTTACTTACACTATCCGACCCTGCTGCACTGCCCAGGGTGTCTTTTGAACTTTTCTTAGAGCGTCCTTTCTTTAACTGAATCACATCAACACCTTCAACCTGCACGTGAGAAACCTTATAAGAAGCATTACCGCCCACGTGCCAATCATTCCACATTAATACGACATCGCCACAGTACAATCTACCCTCAAAGGACTCATGCACGAAGCCAAAAATCTTCACATTGCTCACCACCCGCAAAGAACTATTACTTGGGTTTTCTTCCAATATGTTGAATGAGTAAAGTAAACCCTACCCGACGTAAAGTATATACATTCGTATCATATATATTTTTTTAAATAATGAATAACTCATAACCTCCAGTATACAAAGAGTAAGGTCTAACAATAAAAAGCGGTGCCAGAATACCCTATTCTTTCATGGGTTCTTCAAAACATACACAGCCAAGCCTGAACAATGCCCACTAGCTTTATTCATAGTAATGAGCAAAGTTAAACTCTGAATAAAACCCCAACAGTAAGGCCATTCTGATCCCAAACAGAGCCACCACAGTGCTGAGCACAGATTGTGAAACAAGTACATCTATTCTACAAGCGTAGATATGTTATCAGGATAAATTCCTCAATAAGATCCTAACATTTTTTTCTAGAAAGACCTGTTACTCACAGCAGAGTCTTTACTTGCAGCACTATCTTTCTTAGATGTCTTTCGTTTCTGAAATACATTTACACAATGTTTGATAATGAGTCTCTTTGAAGCACAGACCAATACATCTGATTAAAAAAAAATCAATGTCAGTGTTATGCAGTGCACCGTCAAAATACCAGATTTCCTTAAACAAAAATATTCATTTGTATTCCAGGTAGTCAGCATTAGCTCAGTGCTCCTTTTTAACAGTGATCAGTTAAGTCCAGATTTGAAATAGTTCCGTCACAACACCAGAGCACACTTTTTAAAAAAAAGACAACATAAAACAGGCATTCACAATGCCTACCATTGGAACTGACAGATGCAGATCACATTCTTGGAAAGAAAATAATATTTTCATCCAAAACAAAATAACATCAGTAAAATAGTGGCGTATTTACTACTTACTACACCGCTGGCGTCACTTTCCACGCTGTCTTTCTTCTTAGCAGGTTTATTACCTGATACATTCAGCTGAAATACATCAATTCAGTGCAGATTGACAAGTCTTTAAATCACAAACATGAAAGGAGCAAGAACTTCAACAGTCACCAGAAAGCATTGCTGGAATATTAATAATGTAACGTTCACGACCATCCTTGACATGATACCAACACAAGGGAGTAGCTAACCTTCAGTAAATGCCAACTTTGAAAATTAATACATAATTATCTCAAAGATATGACATATTGATCTGGTCCTCCTTTGTTTCTTTCTAAAAATGCAGTGTGAGTCAAGGTGCCTTGCAAAAATAAATTATAGTCATGTCCAGAATAAATGGAATCGGGTTTTCCTCGAATTTTTTGTCGCACATCGCTACATCGCAACCAGGATTTTGCACATAATATGCACAATGGATGCGACCTGTTGACGTGTTACAAAGAATTTTGGAAAGGACTTATTTCGTTTATTTTGGGCCTGAAAATAAATCTTCACTTGGTGGATAATCCCCAGATATCAAAGACTTACTAAACCAGAATTCCATACTGACCAAAATAATACATTGCGTAATACTAACGACCAATATCTCTGTGCGACTTGGTCATTCACTTAATAAATGAAAAACTAATTTCTTGAATTTTTTTTTTTGGTGCTACAACTACATGGAGTTCCCGGCCTTATCCGGGATAAACCTGTGAACTCACCGTTCTGTCTGTCTCTCTATCTCTTTGATCTACAAAGCTTCCCATAATAGTCTTCCTACAGATTCCATGCGCTCTAGAGCACTACGCACATTTGTGATAGGGAAATTGTGCGCACAGAAATGAACGCGTATTTATATCGTTTCCGGTGCGGTGGGCGTACTACAGGGAGCCAAAACAAAGATCATTGTATTTTACATTTTTAAACTTTGAGTTTAAAACACCTGAAACTTGAATCAACGCCATCGGTCGATACAAAAGCCATTGGACCGAATTAGTTGACAATTAAGGAAATTAAATCTATAATTTTTAAAACTGTCACTTAGGCTGTAGCATCGAGCAAAAAAAAAAAAACGGACCAAAATTGCACCATAATGAATTACTCCCGCCACTATTTTTTTTAATAATACGATTAAGTGCCCTGGTGTTTCCTACACCCCATTCACCTTTCTGAGATTGAGAAACTAACGTTTTTGTTTCCTGAGATTGAGAAAGCAACATCTTCAACTTTTCTGAGATTGAGAAAATAACGCCTTCAACTTTTCTGAGATTGAGAAAATAACGCCTTTAACTTTTCTGAGATTGAGAAACAAGTCTTGAACTTTTCTTAGATTGAGAAAGTAACGTTTTCAGCTTTTCTGAGATTGACAAACTAACGTTTTCACCTTTTCTGAGATTGAGAAAGTAACACTCCCCTTCCTTTTGGGCGTATCGGATGGGTTACCACGAGTTGCCTCATCTGGTGCCTCTTTTGAAGAATTTTTAGATGCCTTCTGTAAAATCAGAACACAATGACATCTCAACTTTCCTATACAAAATGAAATCTCTATGTTCATTATTCGATGACAATTCGAGTCATTCTGATGTACAGAATTGTGCATGACGAACATGACCCTAAGAACCGTTTCTGAGATTAAAGATTGGCTGTTTACAAATTCAATTTTGGATGGGAAGTTTGGTTCATATGCAAATCCTGGTAATCAAAGTCAAAGGCAAACTTCATTTAATGTTATCAAAAACTTGATGAATCAAAAACTGAGAAAACTCTTGAATACAGCACTGAAAACAGCAGATCTTAGTATGACCAATCAAACCTGTACCAACATAATTGAGATGTATTGTCCAAGAAGCAAATGAGACACAATAGATCACATTATTCCTATCTTACAAAAGGCATCAACCGTGCCCTGAACACAGGTTCCAGAAATGGAACATTTTCATCTAAGTTTACCAAAGAATGCCAATCATAAATTCAATGGTACTGTAAAATACCTAAAACTGCAATTTCTTGAAAGCAGAAACAATGGAAGCACTGTAAGGCCTAGCATATAGAAGGAGCTGATTCAATTCTCCAGTCCCGGGCATGAAACAAAATGAAGGAAGTGGCTGCAACAGACAGGCACTTTGCAATCAACATCATGGCATAACAGAACTACCAAGTAACGTATGCTGAAGCCAGCAAGATGATTGATCGCCTCTTAAGCAAGAAGGTATGGTGCCCTTATAGATGCACATAGACAACTCTGAACTACCAATGAGCTCCAATGAATTGAAAATACGACAGCAAATGACTGCCAACACCCAAAATACATTTTAATACACATTCATTGCTTACCTACTCATACAATAATCACAATTACAAGCCTGTCTTATTGAGCACTCCCACATCTAAGTATGCACGAGTTTAGAAACCACCATAGTTCTTAGGATACCAGTAAAATGTGTGTGTGTGGGGGGGGGGGGGGGGGGGGGCTCGGACATTCTCTGATTGATAACATGTGACGAAGTGTTAGGAATAACCAGGCATAATGGAACTTGGAACCCATAAACGAAGACTGTTTATGAACCAAAGACATCACAATTCACCTGCAATTTATTCAACAGAATTTATGGTTGGGATCTAGTAATTGTCACCTAAAAAACAACAACACAAGTACCATTCATATTGCTACATTCACATTATTCATTAAAAACAAAATTGAGTACAATAATGATAACTCCTTTAGTTCTTTCTTCCACCCGCCCAACACAACTCAGCATAAAATTTCAAGCTGTATTAATGAATGATAGACAAAAACTTAACAACAGCAGGCTCAGGAGGAAGACCATGAATTCTAAAGATTATTGGCAAAGCATAACCAAAGAGGGTCTTTCTGGTCCAGTCCCATTTATAATAGATTATTGTGGTAGTTTTCACTGTACTGGAGTCATGGAACACAGCGTTGAAAGAAGATGACATGTTAGGTCCTTATGAGGAACCATCTTATCAAATTATCAAAATTATTTCATAATTATGCGTTTGTACCCCATGACATGGCAGCATTTCTCTCACAGTGTTGAAGTTTCCATGTATAGATTCAAAGATCAGTATAATATTTCCGACTAGAATGTAAGTAGCCTACAATATTTACAGCAGGAATGTGTAACGTGAACTTCTTTATCCAAATCCAATCACTACAGCATCGGCACCAGAATAATAAAGAAAAGAAAACAACTACCGTCTCAGCATTTTCTCTTAAATTCTCTTAAACCCAAGAAATAGGGAGGAGCTTCAACCTTGCACATTATGTTTACATGGCAGTGGCGACTAGGTGCTATTACTCAACCACTGATGCATGCCACAGCATCTGGAGTGATTTACAAAAAAACAAAATTTTAACAAAAAACTTAACAATTACTTTGTCAAATACTTACCAACTATTTTCATTAGTTGTGAAATTTTCTTTTGAAATCTTTAATTCATATTTGCCATTAAGACTCTATTCAACTTTTGTAGATGGAAGATAACTTCTGGAGTGAATGCATATTGTTCTCCCATTGCCTTGAAATCAAATTTCTTGACAACCGTGCTGACGATTCAGTTTATGCTTTTAAGTATGTTCTGCAGAAATATAAAGACCAAAGCTAGAACAACAGTAATTATTACAGTTTCTGTGTAAAGTTAAAAATGTAGCCGAGAGAGACGAAATAATTTTCAGTCAAATACAATCAGCATTAGATGGACATTCGGACCAATGAAGAGATTACAAAGACATAGATCTTGATGTGTGTTCCAAGCAAATCACCACTGCAAGACAAGAATTACACCTTGCTTCATTATAATGAGTTGTCTGGTCAAAAAATTCATGTCAAGTGATCTTAGTTTTTGGAATAAAGGTGTTGGTAAGTTTTTGTCTGTCATTCCACTCTACAGCATGAACGTTTCCTGCTAAGTTTAAGACAACAACAACAACAAAAAGACATTCAAATCTTTTCTTTCATCTTAAATAAATTTTACTGGCATTCACTGCTTACGGTCAAATTGATGCAGATCTTGATCTACCACACCTCTGGTATGATGAGGTTATATTTTGTGACAAAATATGAACAGTAACTAGATCTAGATCTAAGTTTGCTTGATGCTGCTAAAAAAGGCACAACCTCGATGCACATCTAGATTTATAGTAAAAATTCAACAATCAAAAGAGAGAGTCAATCGCAGGAATTAGCCGGCTCCCGCCTTAGGCATTACCAGTTCTAGATGAAGAATGTTACAACAATTTGCAAGGAACCCATAACAAATTAAATGGGAAAGGACCAAGAACTGAAAAGATAATTAAAATCTAGATCTATGTATAGATTTAGAGCCTAGATAGATCTAGGTTTGAGCTAACACAATTTGGCGGCTAAGCGTTTTGACTAGATCTAGATCTAGCTAGATCTAGATCTAGATCTAGTCTTGATGGTTATGAATGTGAAAAAGCTTTGGCAAATATTACTGGTGAAAAACATGTAGATCTAGATTTAGATATATCACTTACTGTTTTGGGCCAAGATAGTTTCTGCGTGGCCAAAGAACCTAGTCTAGATCTCTTCGCTATTTGGGGGCAGCAAATTGATCCAGTAATTCAATGTTTATAGGCCTACTGTTTGTACTCAAAATAACATCTAAATCCAGACACGATCTAGGGTTTTAGAAATTTAGACTAGATCTAGATTTAGAATATATGTCTAGATCTAGAGTCTAGATCTAGATCTAGACCAGATTTAGATAATCTAGATCTAGACTAGACGTCTGGTAGACTAGGCCCCTAATTATTTTGAGTAGCCTAGCCCTATTGAGTAAGATCTGGTAAACTACATAAGATCTAGATCTAGATTCTAGACCCTTAGTTTTTGGGCGCTTTTTCGGTTGTTCCCACCGAAAAAGCGCCAGTTTTTGTTACTGAAAAAAAATCTAGAAATCTATATCTAGATCTAGATCTAGATCTAGAGTCTAGATCTAGTCTAGATTCTACACTAGGCATCTAGATATCTAGCCTAGTTCTAGATTCTAGATCTAGAATCTAAATGAGTAGATCTAACTCTAGATCTATACCCCTGGCTATAGCCTATTTATTCTATGAACGAAATCAACACAAGGAATACTTAAAAATAATCAAAATCAAAGTCAGGCGTCAGTCCGTCGCTTTTTGTGAAACCATCGACTCGATGAAGAGAAGATCAGCCTCCACCAAATCAACGGTTCACTCCTAGATCTAGATCTAGATCTAGTCTAGATCTAGTTATAGATCTAGTCTGTAAACGAAGTCAACACAAGGAATACTTAAATAATCAAAGTCAGGCGTCAGTCCGTCTCCTGACGCCTTTTGTGAAACCATCTTGACTCGGTCAAGAGAACATCATCCTCCACCAAATTAACGGTTCACGTTAATTGAAACTTGACACGTCCTTGAACGCCAGTTTCATTACTTTCAGAGTAACTTCCCCTGGGCTCCAATAGTTTCTGAATGGCCGATTGGGAAGTATCAAAATATAGGCAGAGGGAACGAGACAAAAAAGCAAATGTTTTTCACAGAAATATCGATACAATGATCTCGCTGAGGTCTGTGTTTCTCGGGCAAAGGGGAGGGTGGGGGCTTAGCTAATTACTGTTATCTCCATCCACTGACAACCTGCTTACGGTAAATTAATAATTTTCAAGACTTTTCTAAAAAGCAACAAGACATTTACCCATTCTCTATTTTCTCATTATTTTAGGTCAGTATCTTATTGGCCTAGATTCAAACAGGTTGGAGATTTCCAAATTGAGTGAAATAAAGGTGTATTAAATAACGTATAATAATAATTACACTCACCAGAGATTTTGTTAACCAGTCAGGAATGAGAAGGAAAGTGAGATGATATGATAGCCAATGAAACGGACTCTCCAAGGCCAAGACCCTGTTCGCTAAAATAAACGTGGCAAAATGCAATTAAATAGCATTTCGCAAAGCCCCGCACAAAAGCAACAACGACTAAAGCAACAAAAACGCTACGTCAGCTACAGATTCGAGAGAAATTAAAAACAGTGAGGTGTTGACCCTCTTTTTTGGGGGGGGGGGTTGAACTTATCATCATATCTGTTTTAGTGGGGCGGTGGGGGAGGGGGCTTCTACGATCCTTGAAACCAAGTGTCATTAGGCCTACTACGCGGTAATCAAGCGGCGTTACTAGTCTATGTTACGTGCTATACATAGTCCAGACACAACAACTTTGATTTTACAGCCCTTGTAGCTTGCGGGGTAAAATTCCGAGAACCGATGACCAAATCAATCAAAGGGAAAATGCGGTACCCTGTTACTCGGAATGGTTGCTTTTGTTGTAAGCTTAAGTTAGTTACTCCCAAATCAAGGATGACTTTGCAAAAATCTTCAACGAGGGAAAAATAGTATGTGACACACGGTGTCTGCAAACCTTGGCTTCACTAAAACAACAACTGCTTATCGAAATGATACCCAAAGTTTGCTTTTTTTTTTTTAACGAGAGTGATACAAAATGCCATTTCTATTCATCAGCCGAGACTTTACGTGAGTTTGCCATTGGACCATAAGCATTCATAAACTTCAACATCACTTGACGCCCAGGGCAACTTGGAAACTGTGGTGACATTATAAACTCCATCCGAATGACAATTTCATTCTCAAATACAATGTGGTGATAGAGAGATATACACAGTGCCAGACGCTTTTACAGAAACGGCTTCAGATTGATACAAAGTAAATAGTGGACCGCATAGATACCGCTATCAGCAACACAATTTTTTTACCAATTTGATTCATGACCTGGGAGTTATCCGGCCTCCATGAACCGTAAGGAAACGTAGCGGTGAAATACACGTTTGACTGCAGTACTTTGTCTCTGAAGATCTGGTGTAGGCTCTCCCAAGACGTCCAGTTGCATGGGCGGAGACTGCTAAAGACGGGCTCATGTTAAAGACGTCCCAAAACTTGAACGAACAACAGAAAAACATTTCAGGATTGTCTGGAACTTTATTGCAAAACAATACTTTGGGGGGCCCCCCAAACCGCCTTCAATTACCAGTAACAAAGAGATTAGATTTCTATTACTTATTACGGTCATTTGTAAACATTGATAGTGTTTTTTGTTGTTTTTTTCTGTTTTGACCTGTCAGATTTTCTGCAGTTCGTACGTCCGTTAACACTGATCGAATTACAGCTGCTTGTGGCAAGAGCGTGCAACATTAACTACTTTTCTCCAGCGAACTATTTGAATACATCAATTTGAGGAGTATTTACCATATTATTTGCCATTTTGCTGATTTTGAGGTTTTGTTATGAAAGTAGTTCTCTCACTTCTAATTTTATTATGTATAGGTAGAATGCGCATGACGTCACAGAGTTTTTGTTTTGGACTTCCGCCAAACAAGATGGCTGGTGGATCAGCTGATGAGTGTAACTTTGAGATGTGTCTAAGCAGTTAAAATGCCTGCTGGTTGCATTGCAGTTGACCGTTGTGACAGGGGTGGAAAGGATGGATCCAAGCTGATCATATTCCCTACCATCCGTGTAAACAAGAGAACGGAAGTGAAAGAATTGACCGAACGTCTCCCATGTGCGTATACACACGTGTAATTGTTTACAGTAGTGAACTCGCCGGCGATTGGTTCGCGACGCCTTAAGTGGGTCCGGACAGACAAGATGGTGGATATGCACATTCTACCTATAGGTGTCATTCCAATCGGTAAAAATCTTCTCGAGATGTGTGTTTGTGATGGAAATGCCCGTATGCGTTTTGGCTCTTTTGTCCACCTACTTTCAATCCTCATTTTCTCAAGAAGGCAAAAATGCACACAGCAATATGGAAAACACCCGGCGATTTATTTGTGCCTTTACCTGAGTGTGGTGTTTGTAAGATCACAGCCATCGCACCCAGCATTGCTGTGGATAATACTGTTTTGGGTTTCCTTCTTTGTTTGTTAGTTTGTTTTTGCTGACGTGGATTTGGCAAGGTGAAAGTTGTTAGGATCTTCATAACTTTCGGAGAAACCACTATCACACCATATTCATATCGCAATTTTCTTTTTTTAATAATTTTTTTTGATATTTTGATTGTTTGCATAATGTGGCACCATAAAATTTGTGATGAGACCATATTTTAGGGCACAGGAAAACTCGATATGTATACCAGATGGTTTGCTTGTCAAATACAGTCTTGCTGCAACTGCGTGCACTCCGTCATCAGGAGCGCCCGAAACAAGACAAAATAAAATAACATTAAAAAGATTCAAAAGACTTTAAAGGATTGACCGTGCATGAATCAAATTGAGTGTCAAGCCAAATTAATGTTTTTTATTTGTTTTTAATATTATCTATCTACTGTGCATGTCTTTTCATGGCAATATTTCTTTCATTGTGCGAGTATCAAACCAATACTTTTAAAGCTGACGTGAGGACAGAAGCCAAATAAAAACTATGGCGGAAAGTCAATGGATTGGTTGTGTATCGCCTTGGCCGCCAGTGGTTAACTGTTCTTCAGGCAACAGTCGCCTGTGGGAGGAGGTTTTCTAATATCCACTTGTTAGGAATCGATACTAATTAAATATTGATGGAGTAGGAAAGCTGTTGATGCAGAAACTTTGATGTAGCCTACGATTCTGTTTAACGTTTGCATTGTCCACATGTCTTGCCCAGTAAAACAGCATGCAAGTTGTCGTAGACTTCCTCAGCATTTTCTGTGTCACAGGATTGGAAATATTTCTAATAAAATCTGCAGCGCCTTCCTTTGGTAAAATTCATCCAATGAAAGATCGATACCAACCTACTGCTGAATGCCATCCAATGAAAGATCGATACCTACCTGCTGCTTAATGTGAGCCAATGAAACTCGTACGACCTGCTGCTGAATGCCATCCAATGAAAGTTGATACCTACCTGCTGCTGAATGCCATCCAATGAAAGTTGATACCTACCTGCTGCTGAATGCCATCCAATGAAGGTTGATACCTACCTGCTGCTGAATGCCGTCCAATGACGGTTGATACCTACCTGCTGCTGAATGCCATCCAATGAAGGTTGATACCTACCTGCTGCTGAATGCCATCCAATGAAGGTTGATACCTACCTACTGCTGAATGCCATCCAATAAAAGGTCGATATCTATCTGCTGCTGAAAAGGGCCCTTCGTAAAGCATGTACGCTTGGGATGTGTATGTGTGGCGGGCGGGGCGGGGGGAAAAGGTTATGCGGCCGGCTTATAAAAACCGTGCAAGATGGGGAGGGGGTGGTTTCTGGGTAGCGCACGTACTTTTACTTCACGAGTTCGGTCACGGCAGTGTGATTTTATTTTTGTTTCAACAGCGTAGGCCTAAGTCGCAAGAGAATTTAAGAAAAATAAATTTTAAAAAACATGTTTTCGATGAAGCTGTCATTAACAGTCCATGCACAATTGCATTTAAATAAGTTTATCATGTCATAATCCTTTCATGGACATTCACCCTTCTAATGGACGTACAGTCTTTCGTGAATGGGGAAGGAACGCTGCGTATGAAGATGGTATTATGGCCGAAAAGGATGAGAAGTTACAAAATCGCCATAATCGAGCGTACATACTTCACTGCCAGGCCCAAACTTTTATGTGCCCATTGTCCCAAAGTAACAATCCTTGTGACAAAACTTCAATTTCAATTCTGAACCAGTTACAGAAAATATTATTATGTAGGTAAGTTTCAAGATTTATGAGCCAACTCTATATATTTTTATTCCCTGCTACGGAATTTCCCCAAATTTCTGGGAATTTCAAGATTTTACTTGCTTCAAGTTGAAGAAATTTAAAATAAAAATAAAAAAAACTACAATTACTTCAAAGCTCCCAATCTTTGATACTGCCTACATCGCTCAAAATCGCAACCTTAGTTCTTGTTTGTTCCAACTCCACTTTTTGCACAACTGAGAAATTCGACACTAAACGTTTGCAGCCTTCAGTATTATCCGAGACACTGAGTGCCGGGACGAACCACTCCTTTTCCCATTTTACCTCCACAAATTGCGTGCGTTATATGGTGAGGGCTACTCTTTTTCGGGTATGATGCGAATTGTTGCACTGTTGACGTCACTCCCCCCCCCCCCATCCCCCAAAAAACAACCGCCGACCGGCGCTGCATTGTGGCGACGACGTGCCTGCTCCAGTTGTAACTGGGTGCGATGACACAAAGGCACATTTCTCAATTGGGATTAATGTAGTAAATTAATGGTATGCGTGCAAGTCGACGGCGAGAATATGACAAATTGATTCGTCTCGGTATCCTGTGTCTCGGGTATTATCATAAGACTTGGAATTATTCGGAACTGTGAAACTGCTACAATGCATTTTAACCCAGTGTCAAAATGTGCATTTGTTATACCTCTTGTACATACTAAGTAAAAGCTCTCCAGATTGTTGATTTTTGGTGTGGTTTTTTTTTTTTTTTTCAGAAGATGGAGATAGAACCAACAAGAACTAAAGTTGCCTTAACAGACGTATAACAAAAATGCAGTGAACCAAAAACTGAATGAAAAGAAAGTGCTTCGGTACTGACGATTATCCCTTTAGGTGTACTTGTCATCGTGGGTTTGGGTTAGAGTTATGGACAGGGTTTGCTTTAAGGTAGTGATGTCTAAATTAATGCCTGGAAATCAATTTTCTTTTGTTTTCTTGTTGCTGTTGCTGCTGTCGTTGTTGTTGTTGTTGTTGTTGTTTGGGGGGTTGGGGGAGTTCTGGGGACCGTAAGTCTAATTGCAAATTCGAAGACACAAAAATCTGACTTGTGTTCGCTGTCCAGCTACAGCTTACTATGTAAAATATCACGGTGACGTAACAACGACCCTTTTGGGTTGACGTGCTTGAGTAATGGCATCACTGCCCTGACCCAGACCCTGAGCTTGATCCTAACCTTAACCCTAGCCCTGATGTACAGGGGAGAGAGTAAGTTCGGTGGTGAGTTTCCAAGTTTGTCCTGAGCTACAAGATAGTGATCTTTGTGTGTGTGTGTGTGTGTGTGTGAGATCTTGTTTTTTTCCATGGACATACATACTTACTGTACGCCTCGAATCTCCTGACACCTGTGATGATCCTTCCCAAAGCGAATCCGCTTCACCCTGCCCCCGGCCACTACTTTGTCTGGATGATTTCTGTAGAACATAATCAACATGTTACAAAGAGTTTGAGTTTTACGGCACATCGGCACGATAATGGCCACTATGCACCTTTCACAGATTTTGTTGTTGTTGTTTTGGATACCTTACTGTACCTTGACTTTCAGAACTCGATCAACTAATATTTCACAAACAAAAATCTAAAGGGGAAAGGCGTCTATGAAATAGTTTTACTTGCACATTTTTTTTTTTTTAAAGGCGGCTTTGTATAGAATGGAAACCGTCAATATTATGTTAAATATCTTTAATTTAACCCGAAGATTTCAGTCTCCCTAAGGTTGGACAGGATGCGCTGTGGGTCCAAGTCAGAAAATAATTCTTTCTAACTTGGAAGGAGTTCCATTTGAATTATACAAGAGGGATATTACAAGGGCGCGGCTTTAGGATCGACCGTGCGCGGGAGGCCGCAGAGGGGCAGCGCAAGTTACTCCTCTAAAGGGATGTTGTTATAGTAAACTAGCTGAGGTCCCCGGCCCTGCCCAGGATAAATCGGTTTGAATATTGGTTTCAGTTCTGGGTGGTTATTATGGACCTGCCTCATCTGGCCTGTTCCTATTTGTTTATTTTATTTTTGTTTGTTTGTTTTTAAATAAGTCTTACTGCGCTGCCTTTGTGACTTGACACCTTGCGCATCCCGTACAACAGCATGATTTGCGCACGTGTTAGTGTGTTTGATAGTGAACACATCGCAGGAAGTGATAACGAAACTTTAAAATGTCGAACCATGACTCGAAACAGATCTGAATGATGGCGAAACAATAAATTTCCAATAAAAAAAATCACACCAATTTGAGACTTCTATTAAAAACTGTGCACCCTTACATCCATTCTGATTGTCAAGGTTAATACTATAATTGTCGTGCTGGGTCACGACTTGAAAAGACTTGTTTTTTTTCACGGTTTCGTTGATTATAACCAGCGTAAAATGTCCTTGAACTGTTCTCGTGAACAGTTTGTTTTTGTAACTTTTTCTTAGAGATGAAAAGAAAGTGGGGCAAGATAGAATAAATGGATAAGTTAGGAGTGACAGTGCAATTCTCGACCCCGTGATTTTGATGAACTCTTACAAGGGAAGAGAAGGGGTGAATAAGGATAGATAGTTTAAGACGCTTAGTCGCGTTCAGAAATTCGTACATAAAACGTAGAAAGCACGAGGGTTTAGAGATTTTAGTAATGGTTTTGACATTTTAATTTGACCTTGTCTGTTTCTAGTACAAGGCCGTGACCAACTTCCATGCAGAATCTATTAATACTGCGAGCTGAGCTCGAATGGATGCACCAATCAAATCTAGGCATTTGGACGGTAATTTGCAGTTGGCCGCACAGTATAAAAGCGTAGCCATTCCTATGTTCATCACTCCATACAGAAAATTCCATCTGTGCAGGCGTCGGCGTGATTCTGCCAGAAGAATCAGAAGACTGTTGTTTTTTATGTCTATGTCCATTATAGGCATTGAGATGAAGCCATGTGCTCGATTATGATTTACCCACTGCTGTTGTCTACTGTTCCCTGATTCCTTATCAGGGACCAAGTGTAAGTGTTTGTCTGTTGATTCAACAATGAACGAGGAGCTGACCATAATTTATCCAGTAGGACAGGATTGCCGCATATGCTAGGAGTGCTACCCAAGAATGCAAGACAAAGATGTATATTAACTTGCAACTAGATCTAGTATGAATGTTTGGCATACACATCTGTGAATTGGAATTGATTTGTCTGGATGAGGCTGGGGATTGCCAGCCCATCCTAGAGTAGATCTAATAGACTTAACTACGTCAGTTTGTATTGACGAGCTTGATCCATTATAAGCGGTAGGCACAAATAGCTGAGATGACATTGTCGCCAGAGACATTAGTATATTGCTTGATAGATAGTAGGCAGACTATATCTGAGAGATAGACAATTCATACTTAAATTGTTAGAGAGTCAGAATGATCTTAATCTTACAGGAATCTAGAGGAGACTTCTAGTGACATATTATTGAATTTTCATTTGATGCTGCTGATGTTGTCTTTTTAATATGTAAGAGATCTAGACAAAATTGTTAGGACATTTAAGGTAATTAAATTTGTGGCCCTGCAGGTCTGTTGATAAAACTTATTCAGATTGTTCTTAGTGTGTGGCATGGTACGAAAGCTTAATTAGTAAATACCTCTCGATTTTTAAATGCAGTCATAAAACCAATAATTCATAACACCCACTCTGTAACACTACCACCCAGACCAGACCCGTAACACTGGAGAGGGACCCCTTAAAGAACTTAAATAACGCCATGCCATTTAGGTAAATTATTCTAAAACCTATTGCATTTTATTCCATTATTTCATATTGTTCTGTTATAACATTGTGATTTCAGGTCCTTTATACTTTAGATTATAGGCAATTTGTATTAATATAACATTTTGGTTCAATTTCATATGGTGAGCTGATCATCCCATTGACCCGACGACACCGGCGAGGGACACCATTCACCTTAGAGATCTACCTGAGACAGAAACACATTTTTTTTGGGCTTGGAACGAGCTATGGATTGAGGACATTACCATCTGAATTCCTCAAAAGAAAGTTAAGTGAACCATCTGATTGTCAGTCTTGAGGAGGGCGAGGTACTTTCCGCTCTCAGTCTTTCCAGGCTTTTTTTCCATTTACTATATGTTTAGTTTAAGAGCGGGAGGTTGGATGGGATCATAGTTTAGCATATCTTCTTTGCCATTACGAAGGATATTGGAGTGCCTTGGTGGCTATTGATAACTCGGGGGGATTTGCTTCACTGTGAATAGTTCTATTAGGGATCCATTATTCGTATAGATTGTGGCGTTTCTATTGCTTCCTCACATTTCTTTAGGAAGATGTCTCTCCTGTCTTTTTCTTAAACTTTCTGTAACATAAGTTAGGACTTGTAGGGTCTGTTATCGTTCGTTTTGCTTGTGAGTCTTGCGTCTTGTTTGTAATGTACCTCTTTTTATACATTCGTTATATCGTATTTACCTTTTTTGTTTATACTTAATTTTTCTTGCATACCTGAATTCGTTCACGTGTTGTGACACGGTGAGTGAGTTCATGTGTATTCTGGGTTAATAAGCAATGAGGGTTAATTAATCCTCCTATGTTGTACAGTAGCAACACTGCTTGAGTGAGGATTTTTATTGAATTGTTGGAACCCGTGCAGTTACCATGCTGCCTGTTCTATGGAGCTTATTAAGCGTTATGTATAACCGATCTCGTCTTAACATTGACGAGCCCCCGAGAGGGCAGTACTAGGCTGCTTAGGGAGGTGACTTTTTTTTTAGTAGGGATATGTGGTGAATATTGGTGTTATTTTCGGCTGAGCGGCCGCCCGAGGAGCAAAGAGTTTATTGTCTCATGGGACTTGTTCGTATCAGTATTGAGGTAATGTCATTATAAAAGACACGTGGTATATTGAGAGAGAGAGAGAGTTGAACCTTCTTACAGGCATTGTAAGCCCCACAGGGCAGTGTAAGGCCTCAGGGCAGTGTAAGGCCGCAGGCAGTGTAAGACGCGGAGATGCAGTGTAAGACCTATGGGCAGTGTAAGGCCGCAGGCAGTGTAAGACCGACGGGCAGTGTAAGACCGACCGGTAAGAAAGGGAATTTTCGCGTTTTGAGAGTTTTTCCAGTGCTAACAGAGAACACTGATTCGTCGCGTTGAGAGAGAGATATATTTTTGCAGTGGTAACAGAGGAGACTGCGTGTTCGCGTTTTTGAGAGTTTTTTGCAGTGGTAACAGAGGACACTGCGTGGTCGCGTTTTAAGTTGTGGAGAAGAGTTGTTTTTTTATTATATAACCGATTATGTCTTAGGCTGTCCGCGTTCCGTGGACCAGCTAACGTAATGCCAGATATGACTATATACCGAGATGACTGTGACACTTGACGTGTGCATGGCTTGCGTAAAGCGCATTAAATTAACTAGCTATCGCCTCGTGCCATCTCATCTATACCGGATTCGATACGGAGATTAAATAATCATATTGTTATTAAATTGAGAAAGTTCTATACTATTGTTGCATTTAACGCAGCACCACGCGAGTTTGAAATGTAAACGTTAAGCTAATTAACTTTTCGCCGTTTTGGTTGTTTCGGCTTCATTATACGGAAATTCGTTGTAAAATGTAAGACAGACCAAAAATTTCATTACTCTATTACAGAGTCTGTCTTATATTGGGGTTGGATAGTGCTTTTCCCCCTCAATTCTAGACGGTGGATGGATTCACATTTATCTTGTTCATTACTATATTAACCAATTTTACAATCCTTTTTTTTTGTGAATATCCTCTTTCCACCAGCGTCATTCCGGACTGTGACCTGAACTTCTGACAAACCTGACGCCCTTGTCAGCGGGTCAATGAGATGGAGACATGGCAAACCAAGCTACCAGAGCTACTGCTGCCATTGGATACCACAGTATTTTAATTAGCAATATATTGTTTGTGAATGTGTATATAAGCAGCAATTATGTGTGTTGACGAGATAATTATGAGCCGATTCCTTCAGTAAGGCCTGATTGTTTGATAGTAGTTATACTTTAATTCAGCAGTATACAGTGATATACTCATTGTTATTATAAATGTTCGTGAGAAGTTTGATTGTGTGCAGTAAGAATGTTTCGATAGACTAGATTCTATAGAACGTGGCATCAATAATTGTATGCTTTTTGTCCATCCAATATGCACGTTCTTAGTTAAAAAAATTTTTTATTCTCAAGCTTAAGGCTCGTTTTTCTACAGTAGTACTTAAGCCCCTACCACAATAACTTTGTGGTTTCTTGGATCCTATCGTGTAAATTTTTTCTTAAAATTTCCACTGGGGTGGGGGATGTCAAGGTTAATACTATAATTGTCGTGCTGGGTCACGACTTGAAAAGACTTGTTTTTTTTCACGGTTTCGTTGATTATAACCAGCGTAAAATGTCCTTGAACTGTTCTCGTGAACAGTTTGTTTTTGTAACACTTTTTCTTAGAGATGGAAAGAAAGTGGGGCAAGATAGAATAAATGGATAAGTTAGGAGTGACAGTGCAATTCTCGACCCCGTGATTTTGATGAACTCTTACAAGGGAAGAGAAGGGGTGAATAAGGATAGATAGTTTAAGACGCTTAGTCGCGTTCAGAAATTCGTACATAAAACGTAGAAAGCACGAGGGTTTAGAGATTTTAGTAATGGTTTTGACATTTTAATTTGACCTTGTCTGTTTCTAGTACAAGGCCGTGACCAACTTCCATGCAGAATCTATTAATACTGCGAGCTGAGCTCGAATGGATGCACCAATCAAATCTAGGCATTTGGACGGTAATTTGCAGTTGGCCGCACAGTATAAAAGCGTAGCCATTCCTATGTTCATCACTCCATACAGAAAATTCCATCTGTGCAGGCGTCGGCGTGATTCTGCCAGAAGAATCAGAAGACTGTTGTTTTTTATGTCTATGTCCATTATAGGCATTGAGATGAAGCCATGAGCTCTATTATGATTTACCCACTGCTGTTGTCTACTGTTCCCTGATTCCTTATCAGGGACCAAGTGTAAGTGTTTGTCTGTTGATTCAACAATGAACGAGGAGCTGACCATAATTTATCCAGTAGGACAGGATTGCCGCATATGCTAGGAGTGCTACCCAAGAATGCAAGACAAAGATGTATATTAACTTGCAACTAGATCTAGTATGAATGTTTGGCATACACATCTGTGAATTGGAATTGATTTGTCTGGATGAGGCTGGGGATTGCCAGCCCATCCTAGAGTAGATCTAATAGACTTAACTACGTCAGTTTGTATTGACGAGCTTGATCCATTATAAGCGGTAGGCACAAATAGCTGAGATGACATTGTCGCCAGAGACATTAGTATATTGCTTGATAGATAGTAGGCAGACTATATCTGAGAGATAGACAATTCATACTTAAATTGTTAGAGAGTCAGAATGATCTTAATCTTACAGGAATCTAGAGGAGACTTCTAGTGACATATTATTGAATTTTCATTTGATGCTGCTGATGTTGTCTTTTTAATATGTAAGAGATCTAGACAAAATTGTTAGGACATTTAAGGTAATTAAATTTGTGGCCCTGCAGGTCTGTTGATAAAACTTATTCAGATTGTTCTTAGTGTGTGGCATGGTACGAAAGCTTAATTAGTAAATACCTCTCGATTTTTAAATGCAGTCATAAAACCAATAATTCATAACACCCACTCTGTAACACTACCACCCAGACCAGACCCGTAACACTGGAGAGGGACCCCTTAAAGAACTTAAATAACGCCATGCCATTTAGGTAAATTATTCTAAAACCTATTGCATTTTATTCCATTATTTCATATTGTTCTGTTATAACATTGTGATTTCAGGTCCTTTATACTTTAGATTATAGGCAATTTGTATTAATATAACATTTTGGTTCAATTTCATATGGTGAGCTGATCATCCCATTGACCCGACGACACCGGAGAGGGACACCATTCACCTTAGAGATCTACCTGAGACAGAAACACATTTTTTTTGGGCTTGGAACGAGCTATGGATTGAGGACATTACCATCTGAATTCCTCAAAAGAAAGTTAAGTGAACCATCTGATTGTCAGTCTTGAGGAGGGCGAGGTACTTTCCGCTCTCAGTCTTTCCAGGCTTTTTTTCCATTTACTATATGTTTAGTTTAAGAGCGGGAGGTTGGATGGGATCATAGTTTAGCATATCTTCTTTGCCATTACGAAGGATATTGGAGTGCCTTGGTGGCTATTGATAACTCGGGGGGATTTGCTTCACTGTGAATAGTTCTATTAGGGATCCATTATTCGTATAGATTGTGGCGTTTCTATTGCTTCCTCACATTTCTTTAGGAAGATGTCTCTCCTGTCTTTTTCTTAAACTTTCTGTAACATAAGTTAGGACTTGTAGGGTCTGTTATCGTTCGTTTTGCTTGTGAGTCTTGCGTCTTGTTTGTAATGTACCTCTTTTTATACATTCGTTATATCGTATTTACCTTTTTTGTTTATACTTAATTTTTCTTGCATACCTGAATTCGTTCACGTGTTGTGACACGGTGAGTGAGTTCATGTGTATTCTGGGTTAATAAGCAGTGAGGGTTAATTAATCCTCCTATGTTGTACAGTAGCAACACTGCTTGAGTGAGGATTTTTATTGAATTGTTGGAACCCGTGCAGTTACCATGCTGCCTGTTCTATGGAGCTTATTAAGCGTTATGTATAACCGATCTCGTCTTAACATTGACGAGCCCCCGAGAGGGCAGTACTAGGCTGCTTAGGGAGGTGACTTTTTTTTTAGTAGGGATATGTGGTGAATATTGGTGTTATTTTCGGCTGAGCGGCCGCCCGAGGAGCAAAGAGTTTATTGTCTCATGGGACTTGTTCGTATCAGTATTGAGGTAATGTCATTATAAAAGACACGTGGTATATTGAGAGAGAGAGAGAGTTGAACCTTCTTACAGGCATTGTAAGCCCCACAGGGCAGTGTAAGGCCTCAGGGCAGTGTAAGGCCGCAGGCAGTGTAAGACGCGGAGATGCAGTGTAAGACCTATGGGCAGTGTAAGGCCGCAGGCAGTGTAAGACCGACGGGCAGTGTAAGACCGACCGGTAAGAAAGGGAATTTTCGCGTTTTGAGAGTTTTTCCAGTGCTAACAGAGAACACTGATTCGTCGCGTTGAGAGAGAGATATATTTTTGCAGTGGTAACAGAGGAGACTGCGTGTTCGCGTTTTTGAGAGTTTTTTGCAGTGGTAACAGAGGACACTGCGTGGTCGCGTTTTAAGTTGTGGAGAAGAGTTGTTTTTTTATTATATAACCGATTATGTCTTAGGCTGTCCGCGTTCCGTGGACCAGCTAACGTAATGCCAGATATGACTATATACCGAGATGACTGTGACACTTGACGTGTGCATGGCTTGCGTAAAGCGCATTAAATTAACTAGCTATCGCCTCGTGCCATCTCATCTATACCGGATTCGATACGGAGATTAAATAATCATATTGTTATTAAATTGAGAAAGTTCTATACTATTGTTGCATTTAACGCAGCACCACGCGAGTTTGAAATGTAAACGTTAAGCTAATTAACTTTTCGCCGTTTTGGTTGTTTCGGCTTCATTATACGGAAATTCGTTGTAAAATGTAAGACAGACCAAAAATTTCATTACTCTATTACAGAGTCTGTCTTATATTGGGGTTGGATAGTGCTTTTCCCCCTCAATTCTAGACGGTGGATGGATTCACATTTATCTTGTTCATTACTATATGAACCAATTTTACAATCCTTTTTTTTGGTGAATATCCTCTTTCCACCAGCGTCATTCCGGACTGTGACCTGAACTTCTGACAAACCTGACGCCCTTGTCAGCGGGTCAATGAGATGGAGACATGGCAAACCAAGCTACCAGGGCTACTGCTGCCATTGGATACCACAGTATTTTAATTAGCAATATATTGTTTGTGAATGTGTATATAAGCAGCAATTATGTGTGTTGACGAGATAATTATGAGCCGATTCCTTCAGTAAGGCCTGATTGTTTGATAGTAGTTATACTTTAATTCAGCAGTATACAGTGATATACTCATTGTTATTATAAATGTTCGTGAGAAGTTTGATTGTGTGCAGTAAGAATGTTTCGATAGACTAGATTCTATAGAACGTGGCATCAATAATTGTATGCTTTTTGTCCATCCAATATGCACGTTCTTAGTTAAAAAAATTTTTTATTCTCAAGCTTAAGGCTCGTTTTTCTACATTAGTACTTAAGCCCCTACCACAATAACTTTGTGGTTTCTTGGATCCTATCGTGTAAATTTTTTCTTAAAATTTCCACTGGGGTGGGGGATGTCAAGGTTAATACTATAATTGTCGTGCTGGGTCACGACTTGAAAAGACTTGTTTTTTTTCACGGTTTCGTTGATTATAACCAGCGTAAAATGTCCTTGAACTGTTCTCGTGAACAGTTTGTTTTTGTAACACTTTTTCTTAGAGATGGAAAGAAAGTGGGGCAAGATAGAATAAATGGATAAGTTAGGAGTGACAGTGCAATTCTCGACCCCGTGATTTTGATGAACTCTTACAAGGGAAGAGAAGGGGTGAATAAGGATAGATAGTTTAAGACGCTTAGTCGCGTTCAGAAATTCGTACATAAAACGTAGAAAGCACGAGGGTTTAGAGATTTTAGTAATGGTTTTGACATTTTAATTTGACCTTGTCTGTTTCTAGTACAAGGCCGTGACCAACTTCCATGCAGAATCTATTAATACTGCGAGCTGAGCTCGAATGGATGCACCAATCAAATCTAGGCATTTGGACGGTAATTTGCAGTTGGCCGCACAGTATAAAAGCGTAGCCATTCCTATGTTCATCACTCCATACAGAAAATTCCATCTGTGCAGGCGTCGGCGTGATTCTGCCAGAAGAATCAGAAGACTGTTGTTTTTTATGTCTATGTCCATTATAGGCATTGAGATGAAGCCATGTGCTCGATTATGATTTACCCACTGCTGTTGTCTACTGTTCCCTGATTCCTTATCAGGGACCAAGTGTAAGTGTTTGTCTGTTGATTCAACAATGAACGAGGAGCTGACCATAATTTATCCAGTAGGACAGGATTGCCGCATATGCTAGGAGTGCTACCCAAGAATGCAAGACAAAGATGTATATTAACTTGCAACTAGATCTAGTATGAATGTTTGGCATACACATCTGTGAATTGGAATTGATTTGTCTGGATGAGGCTGGGGATTGCCAGCCCATCCTAGAGTAGATCTAATAGACTTAACTACGTCAGTTTGTATTGACGAGCTTGATCCATTATAAGCGGTAGGCACAAATAGCTGAGATGACATTGTCGCCAGAGACATTAGTATATTGCTTGATAGATAGTAGGCAGACTATATCTGAGAGATAGACAATTCATACTTAAATTGTTAGAGAGTCAGAATGATCTTAATCTTACAGGAATCTAGAGGAGACTTCTAGTGACATATTATTGAATTTTCATTTGATGCTGCTGATGTTGTCTTTTTAATATGTAAGAGATCTAGACAAAATTGTTAGGACATTTAAGGTAATTAAATTTGTGGCCCTGCAGGTCTGTTGATAAAACTTATTCAGATTGTTCTTAGTGTGTGGCATGGTACGAAAGCTTAATTAGTAAATACCTCTCGATTTTTAAATGCAGTCATAAAACCAATAATTCATAACACCCACTCTGTAACACTACCACCCAGACCAGACCCGTAACACTGGAGAGGGACCCCTTAAAGAACTTAAATAACGCCATGCCATTTAGGTAAATTATTCTAAAACCTATTGCATTTTATTCCATTATTTCATATTGTTCTGTTATAACATTGTGATTTCAGGTCCTTTATACTTTAGATTATAGGCAATTTGTATTAATATAACATTTTGGTTCAATTTCATATGGTGAGCTGATCATCCCATTGACCCGACGACACCGGCGAGGGACACCATTCACCTTAGAGATCTACCTGAGACAGAAACACATTTTTTTTGGGCTTGGAACGAGCTATGGATTGAGGACATTACCATCTGAATTCCTCAAAAGAAAGTTAAGTGAACCATCTGATTGTCAGTCTTGAGGAGGGCGAGGTACTTTCCGCTCTCAGTCTTTCCAGGCTTTTTTTCCATTTACTATATGTTTAGTTTAAGAGCGGGAGGTTGGATGGGATCATAGTTTAGCATATCTTCTTTGCCATTACGAAGGATATTGGAGTGCCTTGGTGGCTATTGATAACTCGGGGGGATTTGCTTCACTGTGAATAGTTCTATTAGGGATCCATTATTCGTATAGATTGTGGCGTTTCTATTGCTTCCTCACATTTCTTTAGGAAGATGTCTCTCCTGTCTTTTTCTTAAACTTTCTGTAACATAAGTTAGGACTTGTAGGGTCTGTTATCGTTCGTTTTGCTTGTGAGTCTTGCGTCTTGTTTGTAATGTACCTCTTTTTATACATTCGTTATATCGTATTTACCTTTTTTGTTTATACTTAATTTTTCTTGCATACCTGAATTCGTTCACGTGTTGTGACACGGTGAGTGAGTTCATGTGTATTCTGGGTTAATAAGCAATGAGGGTTAATTAATCCTCCTATGTTGTACAGTAGCAACACTGCTTGAGTGAGGATTTTTATTGAATTGTTGGAACCCGTGCAGTTACCATGCTGCCTGTTCTATGGAGCTTATTAAGCGTTATGTATAACCGATCTCGTCTTAACATTGACGAGCCCCCGAGAGGGCAGTACTAGGCTGCTTAGGGAGGTGACTTTTTTTTTAGTAGGGATATGTGGTGAATATTGGTGTTATTTTCGGCTGAGCGGCCGCCCGAGGAGCAAAGAGTTTATTGTCTCATGGGACTTGTTCGTATCAGTATTGAGGTAATGTCATTATAAAAGACACGTGGTATATTGAGAGAGAGAGAGAGTTGAACCTTCTTACAGGCATTGTAAGCCCCACAGGGCAGTGTAAGGCCTCAGGGCAGTGTAAGGCCGCAGGCAGTGTAAGACGCGGAGATGCAGTGTAAGACCTATGGGCAGTGTAAGGCCGCAGGCAGTGTAAGACCGACGGGCAGTGTAAGACCGACCGGTAAGAAAGGGAATTTTCGCGTTTTGAGAGTTTTTCCAGTGCTAACAGAGAACACTGATTCGTCGCGTTGAGAGAGAGATATATTTTTGCAGTGGTAACAGAGGAGACTGCGTGTTCGCGTTTTTGAGAGTTTTTTGCAGTGGTAACAGAGGACACTGCGTGGTCGCGTTTTAAGTTGTGGAGAAGAGTTGTTTTTTTATTATATAACCGATTATGTCTTAGGCTGTCCGCGTTCCGTGGACCAGCTAACGTAATGCCAGATATGACTATATACCGAGATGACTGTGACACTTGACGTGTGCATGGCTTGCGTAAAGCGCATTAAATTAACTAGCTATCGCCTCGTGCCATCTCATCTATACCGGATTCGATACGGAGATTAAATAATCATATTGTTATTAAATTGAGAAAGTTCTATACTATTGTTGCATTTAACGCAGCACCACGCGAGTTTGAAATGTAAACGTTAAGCTAATTAACTTTTCGCCGTTTTGGTTGTTTCGGCTTCATTATACGGAAATTCGTTGTAAAATGTAAGACAGACCAAAAATTTCATTACTCTATTACAGAGTCTGTCTTATATTGGGGTTGGATAGTGCTTTTCCCCCTCAATTCTAGACGGTGGATGGATTCACATTTATCTTGTTCATTACTATATTAACCAATTTTACAATCCTTTTTTTTTGTGAATATCCTCTTTCCACCAGCGTCATTCCGGACTGTGACCTGAACTTCTGACAAACCTGACGCCCTTGTCAGCGGGTCAATGAGATGGAGACATGGCAAACCAAGCTACCAGAGCTACTGCTGCCATTGGATACCACAGTATTTTAATTAGCAATATATTGTTTGTGAATGTGTATATAAGCAGCAATTATGTGTGTTGACGAGATAATTATGAGCCGATTCCTTCAGTAAGGCCTGATTGTTTGATAGTAGTTATACTTTAATTCAGCAGTATACAGTGATATACTCATTGTTATTATAAATGTTCGTGAGAAGTTTGATTGTGTGCAGTAAGAATGTTTCGATAGACTAGATTCTATAGAACGTGGCATCAATAATTGTATGCTTTTTGTCCATCCAATATGCACGTTCTTAGTTAAAAAAATTTTTTATTCTCAAGCTTAAGGCTCGTTTTTCTACAGTAGTACTTAAGCCCCTACCACAATAACTTTGTGGTTTCTTGGATCCTATCGTGTAAATTTTTTCTTAAAATTTCCACTGGGGTGGGGGATGTCAAGGTTAATACTATAATTGTCGTGCTGGGTCACGACTTGAAAAGACTTGTTTTTTTTCACGGTTTCGTTGATTATAACCAGCGTAAAATGTCCTTGAACTGTTCTCGTGAACAGTTTGTTTTTGTAACACTTTTTCTTAGAGATGGAAAGAAAGTGGGGCAAGATAGAATAAATGGATAAGTTAGGAGTGACAGTGCAATTCTCGACCCCGTGATTTTGATGAACTCTTACAAGGGAAGAGAAGGGGTGAATAAGGATAGATAGTTTAAGACGCTTAGTCGCGTTCAGAAATTCGTACATAAAACGTAGAAAGCACGAGGGTTTAGAGATTTTAGTAATGGTTTTGACATTTTAATTTGACCTTGTCTGTTTCTAGTACAAGGCCGTGACCAACTTCCATGCAGAATCTATTAATACTGCGAGCTGAGCTCGAATGGATGCACCAATCAAATCTAGGCATTTGGACGGTAATTTGCAGTTGGCCGCACAGTATAAAAGCGTAGCCATTCCTATGTTCATCACTCCATACAGAAAATTCCATCTGTGCAGGCGTCGGCGTGATTCTGCCAGAAGAATCAGAAGACTGTTGTTTTTTATGTCTATGTCCATTATAGGCATTGAGATGAAGCCATGTGCTCGATTATGATTTACCCACTGCTGTTGTCTACTGTTCCCTGATTCCTTATCAGGGACCAAGTGTAAGTGTTTGTCTGTTGATTCAACAATGAACGAGGAGCTGACCATAATTTATCCAGTAGGACAGGATTGCCGCATATGCTAGGAGTGCTACCCAAGAATGCAAGACAAAGATGTATATTAACTTGCAACTAGATCTAGTATGAATGTTTGGCATACACATCTGTGAATTGGAATTGATTTGTCTGGATGAGGCTGGGGATTGCCAGCCCATCCTAGAGTAGATCTAATAGACTTAACTACGTCAGTTTGTATTGACGAGCTTGATCCATTATAAGCGGTAGGCACAAATAGCTGAGATGACATTGTCGCCAGAGACATTAGTATATTGCTTGATAGATAGTAGGCAGACTATATCTGAGAGATAGACAATTCATACTTAAATTGTTAGAGAGTCAGAATGATCTTAATCTTACAGGAATCTAGAGGAGACTTCTAGTGACATATTATTGAATTTTCATTTGATGCTGCTGATGTTGTCTTTTTAATATGTAAGAGATCTAGACAAAATTGTTAGGACATTTAAGGTAATTAAATTTGTGGCCCTGCAGGTCTGTTGATAAAACTTATTCAGATTGTTCTTAGTGTGTGGCATGGTACGAAAGCTTAATTAGTAAATACCTCTCGATTTTTAAATGCAGTCATAAAACCAATAATTCATAACACCCACTCTGTAACACTACCACCCAGACCAGACCCGTAACACTGGAGAGGGACCCCTTAAAGAACTTAAATAACGCCATGCCATTTAGGTAAATTATTCTAAAAGCTACTGCATTTTATTCCATTATTTCATATTGTTCTGTTATAACATTGTGATTCCAGGTCCTTTATACTTTAGATTATAGGCAATTTGTATTAATATAACATTTTGGTTCAATTTCATATGGTGAGCTGATCATCCCATTGACCCGACGACACCGGCGAGGGACACCATTCACCTTAGAGATCTACCTGAGACAGAAACACATTTTTTTTGGGCTTGGAACGAGCTATGGATTGAGGACATTACCATCTGAATTCCTCAAAAGAAAGTTAAGTGAATCATCTGATTGTCAGTCTTGAGGAGGGCGAGGTACTTTCCGCTCTCAGTCTTTCCAGGCTTTTTTTCCATTTACTATATGTTTAGTTTAAGAGCGGGAGGTTGGATGGGATCATAGTTTAGCATATCTTCTTTGCCATTACGAAGGATATTGGAGTGCCTTGGTGGCTATTGATAACTCGGGGGGATTTGCTTCACTGTGAATAGTTCTATTAGGGATCCATTATTCGTATAGATTGTGGCGTTTCTATTGCTTCCTCACATTTCTTTAGGAAGATGTCTCTCCTGTCTTTTTCTTAAACTTTCTGTAACATAAGTTAGGACTTGTAGGGTCTGTTATCGTTCGTTTTGCTTGTGAGTCTTGCGTCTTGTTTGTAATGTACCTCTTTTTATACATTCGTTATATCGTATTTACCTTTTTTGTTTATACTTAATTTTTCTTGCATACCTGAATTCGTTCACGTGTTGTGACACGGTGAGTGAGTTCATGTGTAATCTGGGTTAATAAGCAATGAGGGTTAATTAATCCTCCTATGTTGTACAGTAGCAACACTGCTTGAGTGAGGATTTTTATTGAATTGTTGGAACCCGTGCAGTTACCATGCTGCCTGTTCTATGGAGCTTATTAAGCGTTATGTATAACCGATCTCGTCTTAACATTGACGAGCCCCCGAGAGGGCAGTACTAGGCTGCTTAGGGAGGTGACTTTTTTTTTAGTAGGGATATGTGGTGAATATTGGTGTTATTTTCGGCTGAGCGGCCGCCCGCGGAGCAAAGAGTTTATTGTCTCATGGGACTTGTTCGTATCAGTATTGAGGTAATGTCATTATAAAAGACACGTGGTATATTGAGAGAGAGAGAGAGTTGAACCTTCTTACAGGCATTGTAAGCCCCACAGGGCAGTGTAAGGCCTCAGGGCAGTGTAAGGCCGCAGGCAGTGTAAGACGCGGAGATGCAGTGTAAGACCTATGGGCAGTGTAAGGCCGCAGGCAGTGTAAGACCGACGGGCAGTGTAAGACCGACCGGTAAGAAAGGGAATTTTCGCGTTTTGAGAGTTTTTCCAGTGCTAACAGAGAACACTGATTCGTCGCGTTGAGAGAGAGATATATTTTTGCAGTGGTAACAGAGGAGACTGCGTGTTCGCGTTTTTGAGAGTTTTTTGCAGTGGTAACAGAGGACACTGCGTGGTCGCGTTTTAAGTTGTGGAGAAGAGTTGTTTTTTTATTATATAACCGATTATGTCTTAGGCTGTCCGCGTTCCGTGGACCAGCTAACGTAATGCCAGATATGACTATATACCGAGATGACTGTGACACTTGACGTGTGCATGGCTTGCGTAAAGCGCATTAAATTAACTAGCTATCGCCTCGTGCCATCTCATCTATACCGGATTCGATACGGAGATTAAATAATCATATTGTTATTAAATTGAGAAAGTTCTATACTATTGTTGCATTTAACGCAGCACCACGCGAGTTTGAAATGTAAACGTTAAGCTAATTAACTTTTCGCCGTTTTGGTTGTTTCGGCTTCATTATACGGAAATTCGTTGTAAAATGTAAGACAGACCAAAAATTTCATTACTCTATTACAGAGTCTGTCTTATATTGGGGTTGGATAGTGCTTTTCCCCCTCAATTCTAGACGGTGGATGGATTCACATTTATCTTGTTCATTACTATATTAACCAATTTTACAATCCTTTTTTTTTGTGAATATCCTCTTTCCACCAGCGTCATTCCGGACTGTGACCTGAACTTCTGACAAACCTGACGCCCTTGTCAGCGGGTCAATGAGATGGAGACATGGCAAACCAAGCTACCAGAGCTACTGCTGCCATTGGATACCACAGTATTTTAATTAGCAATATATTGTTTGTGAATGTGTATATAAGCAGCAATTATGTGTGTTGACGAGATAATCATGAGCCGATTCCTTCAGTAAGGCCTGATTGTTTGATAGTAGTTATACTTTAATTCAGCAGTATACAGTGATATACTCATTGTTATTATAAATGTTCGTGAGAAGTTTGATTGTGTGCAGTAAGAATGTTTCGATAGACTAGATTCTATAGAACGTGGCATCAATAATTGTATGCTTTTTGTCCATCCAATATGCACGTTCTTAGTTAAAAAAAATTTTTATTCTCAAGCTTAAGGCTCGTTTTTCTACAGTAGTACTTAAGCCCCTACCACAATAACTTTGTGGTTTCTTGGATCCTATCGTGTAAATTTTTTCTTAAAATTTCCACTGGGGTGGGGGATGTCAAGGTTAATACTATAATTGTCGTGCTGGGTCACGACTTGAAAAGACTTTTTTTTTTTCACGGTTTCGTTGATTATAACCAGCGTAAAATGTCCTTGAACTGTTCTCGTGAACAGTTTGTTTTTGTAACACTTTTTCTTAGAGATGGAAAGAAAGTGGGGCAAGATAGAATAAATGGATAAGTTAGGAGTGACAGTGCAATTCTCGACCCCGTGATTTTGATGAACTCTTACAAGGGAAGAGAAGGGGTGAATAAGGATAGATAGTTTAAGACGCTTAGTCGCGTTCAGAAATTCGTACATAAAACGTAGAAAGCACGAGGGTTTAGAGATTTTAGTAATGGTTTTGACATTTTAATTTGACCTTGTCTGTTTCTAGTACAAGGCCGTGACCAACTTCCATGCAGAATCTATTAATACTGCGAGCTGAGCTCGAATGGATGCACCAATCAAATCTAGGCATTTGGACGGTAATTTGCAGTTGGCCGCACAGTATAAAAGCGTAGCCATTCCTATGTTCATCACTCCATACAGAAAATTCCATCTGTGCAGGCGTCGGCGTGATTCTGCCAGAAGAATCAGAAGACTGTTGTTTTTTATGTCTATGTCCATTATAGGCATTGAGATGAAGCCATGTGCTCGATTATGATTTACCCACTGCTGTTGTCTACTGTTCCCTGATTCCTTATCAGGGACCAAGTGTAAGTGTTTGTCTGTTGATTCAACAATGAACGAGGAGCTGACCATAATTTATCCAGTAGGACAGGATTGCCGCATATGCTAGGAGTGCTACCCAAGAATGCAAGACAAAGATGTATATTAACTTGCAACTAGATCTAGTATGAATGTTTGGCATACACATCTGTGAATTGGAATTGATTTGTCTGGATGAGGCTGGGGATTGCCAGCCCATCCTAGAGTAGATCTAATAGACTTAACTACGTCAGTTTGTATTGACGAGCTTGATCCATTATAAGCGGTAGGCACAAATAGCTGAGATGACATTGTCGCCAGAGACATTAGTATATTGCTTGATAGATAGTAGGCAGACTATATCTGAGAGATAGACAATTCATACTTAAATTGTTAGAGAGTCAGAATGATCTTAATCTTACAGGAATCTAGAGGAGACTTCTAGTGACATATTATTGAATTTTCATTTGATGCTGCTGATGTTGTCTTTTTAATATGTAAGAGATCTAGACAAAATTGTTAGGACATTTAAGGTAATTAAATTTGTGGCCCTGCAGGTCTGTTGATAAAACTTATTCAGATTGTTCTTAGTGTGTGGCATGGTACGAAAGCTTAATTAGTAAATACCTCTCGATTTTTAAATGCAGTCATAAAACCAATAATTCATAACACCCACTCTGTAACACTACCACCCAGACCAGACCCGTAACACTGGAGAGGGACCCCTTAAAGAACTTAAATAACGCCATGCCATTTAGGTAAATTATTCTAAAAGCTATTGCATTTTATTCCATTATTTCATATTGTTCTGTTATAACATTGTGATTTCAGGTCCTTTATACTTTAGATTATAGGCAATTTGTATTAATATAACATTTTGGTTCAATTTCATATGGTGAGCTGATCATCCCATTGACCCGACGACACCGGCGAGGGACACCATTCACCTTAGAGATCTACCTGAGACAGAAACACATTTTTTTTGGGCTTGGAACGAGCTATGGATTGAGGACATTACCATCTGAATTCCTCAAAAGAAAGTTAAGTGAACCATCTGATTGTCAGTCTTGAGGAGGGCGAGGTACTTTCCGCTCTCAGTCTTTCCAGGCTTTTTTTCCATTTACTATATGTTTAGTTTAAGAGCGGGAGGTTGGATGGGATCATAGTTTAGCATATCTTCTTTGCCATTACGAAGGATATTGGAGTGCCTTGGTGGCTATTGATAACTCGGGGGGATTTGCTTCACTGTGAATAGTTCTATTAGGGATCCATTATTCGTATAGATTGTGGCGTTTCTATTGCTTCCTCACATTTCTTTAGGAAGATGTCTCTCCTGTCTTTTTCTTAAACTTTCTGTAACATAAGTTAGGACTTGTAGGGTCTGTTATCGTTCGTTTTGCTTGTGAGTCTTGCGTCTTGTTTGTAATGTACCTCTTTTTATACATTCGTTATATCGTATTTACCTTTTTTGTTTATACTTAATTTTTCTTGCATACCTGAATTCGTTCACGTGTTGTGACACGGTGAGTGAGTTCATGTGTAATCTGGGTTAATAAGCATTGAGGGTTAATTAATCCTCCAATGTTGTACAGTAGCAACACTGCTTGAGTGAGGATTTTTATTGAATTGTTGGAACCCGTGCAGTTACCATGCTGCCTGTTCTATGGAGCTTATTAAGCGTTATGTATAACCGATCTCGTCTTAACATTGACGAGCCCCCGAGAGGGCAGTACTAGGCTGCTTAGGGAGGTGACTTTTTTTTTAGTAGGGATATGTGGTGAATATTGGTGTTATTTTCGGCTGAGCGGCCGCCCGAGGAGCAAAGAGTTTATTGTCTCATGGGACTTGTTCGTATCAGTATTGAGGTAATGTCATTATAAAAGACACGTGGTATATTGAGAGAGAGAGAGAGTTGAACCTTCTTACAGGCATTGTAAGCCCCACAGGGCAGTGTAAGGCCTCAGGGCAGTGTAAGGCCGCAGGCAGTGTAAGACGCGGAGATGCAGTGTAAGACCTATGGGCAGTGTAAGGCCGCAGGCAGTGTAAGACCGACGGGCAGTGTAAGACCGACCGGTAAGAAAGGGAATTTTCGCGTTTTGAGAGTTTTTCCAGTGCTAACAGAGAACACTGATTCGTCGCGTTGAGAGAGAGATATATTTTTGCAGTGGTAACAGAGGAGACTGCGTGTTCGCGTTTTTGAGAGTTTTTTGCAGTGGTAACAGAGGACACTGCGTGGTCGCGTTTTAAGTTGTGGAGAAGAGTTGTTTTTTTATTATATAACCGATTATGTCTTAGGCTGTCCGCGTTCCGTGGACCAGCTAACGTAATGCCAGATATGACTATATACCGAGATGACTGTGACACTTGACGTGTGCATGGCTTGCGTAAAGCGCATTAAATTAACTAGCTATCGCCTCGTGCCATCTCATCTATACCGGATTCGATACGGAGATTAAATAATCATATTGTTATTAAATTGAGAAAGTTCTATACTATTGTTGCATTTAACGCAGCACCACGCGAGTTTGAAATGTAAACGTTAAGCTAATTAACTTTTCGCCGTTTTGGTTGTTTCGGCTTCATTATACGGAAATTCGTTGTAAAATGTAAGACAGACCAAAAATTTCATTACTCTATTACAGAGTCTGTCTTATATTGGGGTTGGATAGTGCTTTTCCCCCTCAATTCTAGACGGTGGATGGATTCACATTTATCTTGTTCATTACTATATGAACCAATTTTACAATCCTTTTTTTTTGTGAATATCCTCTTTCCACCAGCGTCATTCCGGACTGTGACCTGAACTTCTGACAAACCTGACGCCCTTGTCAGCGGGTCAATGAGATGGAGACATGGCAAACCAAGCTACCAGAGCTACTGCTGCCATTGGATACCACAGTATTTTAATTAGCAATATATTGTTTGTGAATGTGTATATAAGCAGCAATTATGTGTGTTGACGAGATAATTATGAGCCGATTCCTTCAGTAAGGCCTGATTGTTTGATAGTAGTTATACTTTAATTCAGCAGTATACAGTGATATACTCATTGTTATTATAAATGTTCGTGAGAAGTTTGATTGTGTGCAGTAAGAATGTTTCGATAGACTAGATTCTATAGAACGTGGCATCAATAATTGTATGCTTTTTGTCCATCCAATATGCACGTTCTTAGTTAAAAAAAATTTTTATTCTCAAGCTTAAGGCTCGTTTTTCTAGAGTAGTACTTAAGCCCCTACCACAATAACTTTGTGGTTTCTTGGATCCTATCGTGTAAATTTTTTCTTAAAATTTCCACTGGGGTGGGGGATGTCAAGGTTAATACTATAATTGTCGTGCTGGGTCACGACTTGAAAAGACTTGTTTTTTTTCACGGTTTCGTTGATTATAACCAGCGTAAAATGTCCTTGAACTGTTCTCGTGAACAGTTTGTTTTTGTAACACTTTTTCTTAGAGATGGAAAGAAAGTGGGGCAAGATAGAATAAATGGATAAGTTAGGAGTGACAGTGCAATTCTCGACCCCGTGATTTTGATGAACTCTTACAAGGGAAGAGAAGGGGTGAATAAGGATAGATAGTTTAAGACGCTTAGTCGCGTTCAGAAATTCGTACATAAAACGTAGAAAGCACGAGGGTTTAGAGATTTTAGTAATGGTTTTGACATTTTAATTTGACCTTGTCTGTTTCTAGTACAAGGCCGTGACCAACTTCCATGCAGAATCTATTAATACTGCGAGCTGAGCTCGAATGGATGCACCAATCAAATCTAGGCATTTGGACGGTAATTTGCAGTTGGCCGCACAGTATAAAAGCGTAGCCATTCCTATGTTCATCACTCCATACAGAAAATTCCATCTGTGCAGGCGTCGGCGTGATTCTGCCAGAAGAATCAGAAGACTGTTGTTTTTTATGTCTATGTCCATTATAGGCATTGAGATGAAGCCATGTGCTCGATTATGATTTACCCACTGCTGTTGTCTACTGTTCCCTGATTCCTTATCAGGGACCAAGTGTAAGTGTTTGTCTGTTGATTCAACAATGAACGAGGAGCTGACCATAATTTATCCAGTAGGACAGGATTGCCGCATATGCTAGGAGTGCTACCCAAGAATGCAAGACAAAGATGTATATTAACTTGCAACTAGATCTAGTATGAATGTTTGGCATACACATCTGTGAATTGGAATTGATTTGTCTGGATGAGGCTGGGGATTGCCAGCCCATCCTAGAGTAGATCTAATAGACTTAACTACGTCAGTTTGTATTGACGAGCTTGATCCATTATAAGCGGTAGGCACAAATAGCTGAGATGACATTGTCGCCAGAGACATTAGTATATTGCTTGATAGATAGTAGGCAGACTATATCTGAGAGATAGACAATTCATACTTAAATTGTTAGAGAGTCAGAATGATCTTAATCTTACAGGAATCTAGAGGAGACTTCTAGTGACATATTATTGAATTTTCATTTGATGCTGCTGATGTTGTCTTTTTAATATGTAAGAGATCTAGACAAAATTGTTAGGACATTTAAGGTAATTAAATTTGTGGCCCTGCAGGTCTGTTGATAAAACTTATTCAGATTGTTCTTAGTGTGTGGCATGGTACGAAAGCTTAATTAGTAAATACCTCTCGATTTTTAAATGCAGTCATAAAACCAATAATTCATAACACCCACTCTGTAACACTACCACCCAGACCAGACCCGTAACACTGGAGAGGGACCCCTTAAAGAACTTAAATAACGCCATGCCATTTAGGTAAATTATTCTAAAACCTATTGCATTTTATTCCATTATTTCATATTGTTCTGTTATAACATTGTGATTTCAGGTCCTTTATACTTTAGATTATAGGCAATTTGTATTAATATAACATTTTGGTTCAATTTCATATGGTGAGCTGATCATCCCATTGACCCGACGACACCGGAGAGGGACACCATTCACCTTAGAGATCTACCTGAGACAGAAACACATTTTTTTTGGGCTTGGAACGAGCTATGGATTGAGGACATTACCATCTGAATTCCTCAAAAGAAAGTTAAGTGAACCATCTGATTGTCAGTCTTGAGGAGGGCGAGGTACTTTCCGCTCTCAGTCTTTCCAGGCTTTTTTTCCATTTACTATATGTTTAGTTTAAGAGCGGGAGGTTGGATGGGATCATAGTTTAGCATATCTTCTTTGCCATTACGAAGGATATTGGAGTGCCTTGGTGGCTATTGATAACTCGGGGGGATTTGCTTCACTGTGAATAGTTCTATTAGGGATCCATTATTCGTATAGATTGTGGCGTTTCTATTGCTTCCTCACATTTCTTTAGGAAGATGTCTCTCCTGTCTTTTTCTTAAACTTTCTGTAACATAAGTTAGGACTTGTAGGGTCTGTTATCGTTCGTTTTGCTTGTGAGTCTTGCGTCTTGTTTGTAATGTACCTCTTTTTATACATTCGTTATATCGTATTTACCTTTTTTGTTTATACTTAATTTTTCTTGCATACCTGAATTCGTTCACGTGTTGTGACACGGTGAGTGAGTTCATGTGTATTCTGGGTTAATAAGCAGTGAGGGTTAATTAATCCTCCTATGTTGTACAGTAGCAACACTGCTTGAGTGAGGATTTTTATTGAATTGTTGGAACCCGTGCAGTTACCATGCTGCCTGTTCTATGGAGCTTATTAAGCGTTATGTATAACCGATCTCGTCTTAACATTGACGAGCCCCCGAGAGGGCAGTACTAGGCTGCTTAGGGAGGTGACTTTTTTTTTAGTAGGGATATGTGGTGAATATTGGTGTTATTTTCGGCTGAGCGGCCGCCCGAGGAGCAAAGAGTTTATTGTCTCATGGGACTTGTTCGTATCAGTATTGAGGTAATGTCATTATAAAAGACACGTGGTATATTGAGAGAGAGAGAGAGTTGAACCTTCTTACAGGCATTGTAAGCCCCACAGGGCAGTGTAAGGCCTCAGGGCAGTGTAAGGCCGCAGGCAGTGTAAGACGCGGAGATGCAGTGTAAGACCTATGGGCAGTGTAAGGCCGCAGGCAGTGTAAGACCGACGGGCAGTGTAAGACCGACCGGTAAGAAAGGGAATTTTCGCGTTTTGAGAGTTTTTCCAGTGCTAACAGAGAACACTGATTCGTCGCGTTGAGAGAGAGATATATTTTTGCAGTGGTAACAGAGGAGACTGCGTGTTCGCGTTTTTGAGAGTTTTTTGCAGTGGTAACAGAGGACACTGCGTGGTCGCGTTTTAAGTTGTGGAGAAGAGTTGTTTTTTTATTATATAACCGATTATGTCTTAGGCTGTCCGCGTTCCGTGGACCAGCTAACGTAATGCCAGATATGACTATATACCGAGATGACTGTGACACTTGACGTGTGCATGGCTTGCGTAAAGCGCATTAAATTAACTAGCTATCGCCTCGTGCCATCTCATCTATACCGGATTCGATACGGAGATTAAATAATCATATTGTTATTAAATTGAGAAAGTTCTATACTATTGTTGCATTTAACGCAGCACCACGCGAGTTTGAAATGTAAACGTTAAGCTAATTAACTTTTCGCCGTTTTGGTTGTTTCGGCTTCATTATACGGAAATTCGTTGTAAAATGTAAGACAGACCAAAAATTTCATTACTCTATTACAGAGTCTGTCTTATATTGGGGTTGGATAGTGCTTTTCCCCCTCAATTCTAGACGGTGGATGGATTCACATTTATCTTGTTCATTACTATATGAACCAATTTTACAATCCTTTTTTTTTGTGAATATCCTCTTTCCACCAGCGTCATTCCGGACTGTGACCTGAACTTCTGACAAACCTGACGCCCTTGTCAGCGGGTCAATGAGATGGAGACATGGCAAACCAAGCTACCAGGGCTACTGCTGCCATTGGATACCACAGTATTTTAATTAGCAATATATTGTTTGTGAATGTGTATATAAGCAGCAATTATGTGTGTTGACGAGATAATTATGAACCGATTCCTTCAGTAAGGCCTGATTGTTTGATAGTAGTTATACTTTAATTCAGCAGTATACAGTGATATACTCATTGTTATTATAAATGTTCGTGAGAAGTTTGATTGTGTGCAGTAAGAATGTTTCGATAGACTAGATTCTATAGAACGTGGCATCAATAATTGTATGCTTTTTGTCCATCCAATATGCACGTTCTTAGTTAAAAAAAAATTTTATTCTCAAGCTTAAGGCTCGTTTTTCTACATTAGTACTTAAGCCCCTACCACAATAACTTTGTGGTTTCTTGGATCCTATCGTGTAAATTTTTTCTTAAAATTTCCACTGGGGTGGGGGATGTCAAGGTTAATACTATAATTGTCGTGCTGGGTCACGACTTGAAAAGACTTGTTTTTTTTTCACGGTTTCGTTGATTATAACCAGCGTAAAATGTCCTTGAACTGTTCTCGTGAACAGTTTGTTTTTGTAACACTTTTTCTTAGAGATGGAAAGAAAGTGGGGCAAGATAGAATAAATGGATAAGTTAGGAGTGACAGTGCAATTCTCGACCCCGTGATTTTGATGAACTCTTACAAGGGAAGAGAAGGGGTGAATAAGGATAGATAGTTTAAGACGCTTAGTCGCGTTCAGAAATTCGTACATAAAACGTAGAAAGCACGAGGGTTTAGAGATTTTAGTAATGGTTTTGACATTTTAATTTGACCTTGTCTGTTTCTAGTACAAGGCCGTGACCAACTTCCATGCAGAATCTATTAATACTGCGAGCTGAGCTCGAATGGATGCACCAATCAAATCTAGGCATTTGGACGGTAATTTGCAGTTGGCCGCACAGTATAAAAGCGTAGCCATTCCTATGTTCATCACTCCATACAGAAAATTCCATCTGTGCAGGCGTCGGCGTGATTCTGCCAGAAGAATCAGAAGACTGTTGTTTTTTATGTCTATGTCCATTATAGGCATTGAGATGAAGCCATGTGCTCGATTATGATTTACCCACTGCTGTTGTCTACTGTTCCCTGATTCCTTATCAGGGACCAAGTGTAAGTGTTTGTCTGTTGATTCAACAATGAACGAGGAGCTGACCATAATTTATCCAGTAGGACAGGATTGCCGCATATGCTAGGAGTGCTACCCAAGAATGCAAGACAAAGATGTATATTAACTTGCAACTAGATCTAGTATGAATGTTTGGCATACACATCTGTGAATTGGAATTGATTTGTCTGGATGAGGCTGGGGATTGCCAGCCCATCCTAGAGTAGATCTAATAGACTTAACTACGTCAGTTTGTATTGACGAGCTTGATCCATTATAAGCGGTAGGCACAAATAGCTGAGATGACATTGTCGCCAGAGACATTAGTATATTGCTTGATAGATAGTAGGCAGACTATATCTGAGAGATAGACAATTCATACTTAAATTGTTAGAGAGTCAGAATGATCTTAATCTTACAGGAATCTAGAGGAGACTTCTAGTGACATATTATTGAATTTTCATTTGATGCTGCTGATGTTGTCTTTTTAATATGTAAGAGATCTAGACAAAATTTTTAGGACATTTAAGGTAATTAAATTTGTGGCCCTGCAGGTCTGTTGATAAAACTTATTCAGATTGTTCTTAGTGTGTGGCATGGTACGAAAGCTTAATTAGTAAATACCTCTCGATTTTTAAATGCAGTCATAAAACCAATAATTCATAACACCCACTCTGTAACACTACCACCCAGACCAGACCCGTAACACTGGAGAGGGACCCCTTAAAGAACTTAAATAACGCCATGCCATTTAGGTAAATTATTCTAAAACCTATTGCATTTTATTCCATTATTTCATATTGTTCTGTTATAACATTGTGATTTCAGGTCCTTTATACTTTAGATTATAGGCAATTTGTATTAATATAACATTTTGGTTCAATTTCATATGGTGAGCTGATCATCCCATTGACCCGACGACACCGGAGAGGGACACCATTCACCTTAGAGATCTACCTGAGACAGAAACACATTTTTTTGGGGCTTGGAACGAGCTATGGATTGAGGACATTACCATCTGAATTCCTCAAAAGAAAGTTAAGTGAACCATCTGATTGTCAGTCTTGAGGAGGGCGAGGTACTTTCCGCTCTCAGTCTTTCCAGGCTTTTTTTCCATTTACTATATGTTTAGTTTAAGAGCGGGAGGTTGGATGGGATCATAGTTTAGCATATCTTCTTTGCCATTACGAAGGATATTGGAGTGCCTTGGTGGCTATTGATAACTCGGGGGGATTTGCTTCACTGTGAATAGTTCTATTAGGGATCCATTATTCGTATAGATTGTGGCGTTTCTATTGCTTCCTCACATTTCTTTAGGAAGATGTCTCTCCTGTCTTTTTCTTAAACTTTCTGTAACATAAGTTAGGACTTGTAGGGTCTGTTATCGTTCGTTTTGCTTGTGAGTCTTGCGTCTTGTTTGTAATGTACCTCTTTTTATACATTCGTTATATCGTATTTACCTTTTTTGTTTATACTTAATTTTTCTTGCATACCTGAATTCGTTCACGTGTTGTGACACGGTGAGTGAGTTCATGTGTATTCTGGGTTAATAAGCAGTGAGGGTTAATTAATCCTCCTATGTTGTACAGTAGCAACACTGCTTGAGTGAGGATTTTTATTGAATTGTTGGAACCCGTGCAGTTACCATGCTGCCTGTTCTATGGAGCTTATTAAGCGTTATGTATAACCGATCTCGTCTTAACATTGACGAGCCCCCGAGAGGGCAGTACTAGGCTGCTTAGGGAGGTGACTTTTTTTTTAGTAGGGATATGTGGTGAATATTGGTGTTATTTTCGGCTGAGCGGCCGCCCGAGGAGCAAAGAGTTTATTGTCTCATGGGACTTGTTCGTATCAGTATTGAGGTAATGTCATTATAAAAGACACGTGGTATATTGAGAGAGAGAGAGAGTTGAACCTTCTTACAGGCATTGTAAGCCCCACAGGGCAGTGTAAGGCCTCAGGGCAGTGTAAGGCCGCAGGCAGTGTAAGACGCGGAGATGCAGTGTAAGACCTATGGGCAGTGTAAGGCCGCAGGCAGTGTAAGACCGACGGGCAGTGTAAGACCGACCGGTAAGAAAGGGAATTTTCGCGTTTTGAGAGTTTTTCCAGTGCTAACAGAGAACACTGATTCGTCGCGTTGAGAGAGAGATATATTTTTGCAGTGGTAACAGAGGAGACTGCGTGTTCGCGTTTTTGAGAGTTTTTTGCAGTGGTAACAGAGGACACTGCGTGGTCGCGTTTTAAGTTGTGGAGAAGAGTTGTTTTTTTATTATATAACCGATTATGTCTTAGGCTGTCCGCGTTCCGTGGACCAGCTAACGTAATGCCAGATATGACTATATACCGAGATGACTGTGACACTTGACGTGTGCATGGCTTGCGTAAAGCGCATTAAATTAACTAGCTATCGCCTCGTGCCATCTCATCTATACCGGATTCGATACGGAGATTAAATAATCATATTGTTATTAAATTGAGAAAGTTCTATACTATTGTTGCATTTAACGCAGCACCACGCGAGTTTGAAATGTAAACGTTAAGCTAATTAACTTTTCGCCGTTTTGGTTGTTTCGGCTTCATTATACGGAAATTCGTTGTAAAATGTAAGACAGACCAAAAATGTCATTACTCTATTACAGAGTCTGTCTTATATTGGGGTTGGATAGTGCTTTTCCCCCTCAATTCTAGACGGTGGATGGATTCACATTTATCTTGTTCATTACTATATGAACCAATTTTACAATCCTTTTTTTTTGTGAATATCCTCTTTCCACCAGCGTCATTCCGGACTGTGACCTGAACTTCTGACAAACCTGACGCCCTTGTCAGCGGGTCAATGAGATGGAGACATGGCAAACCAAGCTACCAGAGCTACTGCTGCCATTGGATACCACAGTATTTTAATTAGCAATATATTGTTTGTGAATGTGTATATAAGCAGCAATTATGTGTGTTGACGAGATAATTATGAGCCGATTCCTTCAGTAAGGCCTGATTGTTTGATAGTAGTTATACTTTAATTCAGCAGTATACAGTGATATACTCATTGTTATTATAAATGTTCGTGAGAAGTTTGATTGTGTGCAGTAAGAATGTTTCGATAGACTAGATTCTATAGAACGTGGCATCAATAATTGTATGCTTTTTGTCCATCCAATATGCACGTTCTTAGTTAAAAAAAATTTTTATTCTCAAGCTTAAGGCTCGTTTTTCTAGAGTAGTACTTAAGCCCCTACCACAATAACTTTGTGGTTTCTTCGATCCTATCGTGTAAATTTTTTCTTAAAATTTCCACTGGGGTGGGGGATGTCAAGGTTAATACTATAATTGTCGTGCTGGGTCACGACTTGAAAAGACTTGTTTTTTTTCACGGTTTCGTTGATTATAACCAGCGTAAAATGTCCTTGAACTGTTCTCGTGAACAGTTTGTTTTTGTAACACTTTTTCTTAGAGATGGAAAGAAAGTGGGGCAAGATAGAATAAATGGATAAGTTAGGAGTGACAGTGCAATTCTCGACCCCGTGATTTTGATGAACTCTTACAAGGGAAGAGAAGGGGTGAATAAGGATAGATAGTTTAAGACGCTTAGTCGCGTTCAGAAATTCGTACATAAAACGTAGAAAGCACGAGGGTTTAGAGATTTTAGTAATGGTTTTGACATTTTAATTTGACCTTGTCTGTTTCTAGTACAAGGCCGTGACCAACTTCCATGCAGAATCTATTAATACTGCGAGCTGAGCTCGAATGGATGCACCAATCAAATCTAGGCATTTGGACGGTAATTTGCAGTTGGCCGCACAGTATAAAAGCGTAGCCATTCCTATGTTCATCACTCCATACAGAAAATTCCATCTGTGCAGGCGTCGGCGTGATTCTGCCAGAAGAATCAGAAGACTGTTGTTTTTTATGTCTATGTCCATTATAGGCATTGAGATGAAGCCATGTGCTCGATTATGATTTACCCACTGCTGTTGTCTACTGTTCCCTGATTCCTTATCAGGGACCAAGTGTAAGTGTTTGTCTGTTGATTCAACAATGAACGAGGAGCTGACCATAATTTATCCAGTAGGACAGGATTGCCGCATATGCTAGGAGTGCTACCCAAGAATGCAAGACAAAGATGTATATTAACTTGCAACTAGATCTAGTATGAATGTTTGGCATACACATCTGTGAATTGGAATTGATTTGTCTGGATGAGGCTGGGGATTGCCAGCCCATCCTAGAGTAGATCTAATAGACTTAACTACGTCAGTTTGTATTGACGAGCTTGATCCATTATAAGCGGTAGGCACAAATAGCTGAGATGACATTGTCGCCAGAGACATTAGTATATTGCTTGATAGATAGTAGGCAGACTATATCTGAGAGATAGACAATTCATACTTAAATTGTTAGAGAGTCAGAATGATCTTAATCTTACAGGAATCTAGAGGAGACTTCTAGTGACATATTATTGAATTTTCATTTGATGCTGCTGATGTTGTCTTTTTAATATGTAAGAGATCTAGACAAAATTGTTAGGACATTTAAGGTAATTAAATTTGTGGCCCTGCAGGTCTGTTGATAAAACTTATTCAGATTGTTCTTAGTGTGTGGCATGGTACGAAAGCTTAATTAGTAAATACCTCTCGATTTTTAAATGCAGTCATAAAACCAATAATTCATAACACCCACTCTGTAACACTACCACCCAGACCAGACCCGTAACACTGGAGAGGGACCCCTTAAAGAACTTAAATAACGCCATGCCATTTAGGTAAATTATTCTAAAACCTATTGCATTTTATTCCATTATTTCATATTGTTCTGTTATAACATTGTGATTTCAGGTCCTTTATACTTTAGATTATAGGCAATTTGTATTAATATAACATTTTGGTTCAATTTCATATGGTGAGCTGATCATCCCATTGACCCGACGACACCGGCGAGGGACACCATTCACCTTAGAGATCTACCTGAGACAGAAACACATTTTTTTGGGGCTTGGAACGAGCTATGGATTGAGGACATTACCATCTGAATTCCTCAAAAGAAAGTTAAGTGAACCATCTGATTGTCAGTCTTGAGGAGGGCGAGGTACTTTCCGCTCTCAGTCTTTCCAGGCTTTTTTTCCATTTACTATATGTTTAGTTTAAGAGCGGGAGGTTGGATGGGATCATAGTTTAGCATATCTTCTTTGCCATTACGAAGGATATTGGAGTGCCTTGGTGGCTATTGATAACTCGGGGGGATTTGCTTCACTGTGAATAGTTCTATTAGGGATCCATTATTCGTATAGATTGTGGCGTTTCTATTGCTTCCTCACATTTCTTTAGGAAGATGTCTCTCCTGTCTTTTTCTTAAACTTTCTGTAACATAAGTTAGGACTTGTAGGGTCTGTTATCGTTCGTTTTGCTTGTGAGTCTTGCGTCTTGTTTGTAATGTACCTCTTTTTATACATTCGTTATATCGTATTTACCTTTTTTGTTTATACTTAATTTTTCTTGCATACCTGAATTCGTTCACGTGTTGTGACACGGTGAGTGAGTTCATGTGTATTCTGGGTTAATAAGCAGTGAGGGTTAATTAATCCTCCTATGTTGTACAGTAGCAACACTGCTTGAGTGAGGATTTTTATTGAATTGTTGGAACCCGTGCAGTTACCATGCTGCCTGTTCTATGGAGCTTATTAAGCGTTATGTATAACCGATCTCGTCTTAACATTGACGAGCCCCCGAGAGGGCAGTACTAGGCTGCTTAGGGGGGTGACTTTTTTTTTAGTAGGGATATGTGGTGAATATTGGTGTTATTTTCGGCTGAGCGGCCGCCCGAGGAGCAAAGAGTTTATTGTCTCATGGGACTTGTTCGTATCAGTATTGAGGTAATGTCATTATAAAAGACACGTGGTATATTGAGAGAGAGAGAGAGTTGAACCTTCTTACAGGCATTGTAAGCCCCACAGGGCAGTGTAAGGCCTCAGGGCAGTGTAAGGCCGCAGGCAGTGTAAGACGCGGAGATGCAGTGTAAGACCTATGGGCAGTGTAAGGCCGCAGGCAGTGTAAGACCGACGGGCAGTGTAAGACCGACCGGTAAGAAAGGGAATTTTCGCGTTTTGAGAGTTTTTCCAGTGCTAACAGAGAACACTGATTCGTCGCGTTGAGAGAGAGATATATTTTTGCAGTGGTAACAGAGGAGACTGCGTGTTCGCGTTTTTGAGAGTTTTTTGCAGTGGTAACAGAGGACACTGCGTGGTCGCGTTTTAAGTTGTGGAGAAGAGTTGTTTTTTTATTATATAACCGATTATGTCTTAGGCTGTCCGCGTTCCGTGGACCAGCTAACGTAATGCCAGATATGACTATATACCGAGATGACTGTGACACTTGACGTGTGCATGGCTTGCGTAAAGCGCATTAAATTAACTAGCTATCGCCTCGTGCCATCTCATCTATACCGGATTCGATACGGAGATTAAATAATCATATTGTTATTAAATTGAGAAAGTTCTATACTATTGTTGCATTTAACGCAGCACCACGCGAGTTTGAAATGTAAACGTTAAGCTAATTAACTTTTCGCCGTTTTGGTTGTTTCGGCTTCATTATACGGAAATTCGTTGTAAAATGTAAGACAGACCAAAAATTTCATTACTCTATTACAGAGTCTGTCTTATATTGGGGTTGGATAGTGCTTTTCCCCCTCAATTCTAGACGGTGGATGGATTCACATTTATCTTGTTCATTACTATATGAACCAATTTTACAATCCTTTTTTTTTGTGAATATCCTCTTTCCACCAGCGTCATTCCGGACTGTGACCTGAACTTCTGACAAACCTGACGCCCTTGTCAGCGGGTCAATGAGATGGAGACATGGCAAACCAAGCTACCAGAGCTACTGCTGCCATTGGATACCACAGTATTTTAATTAGCAATATATTGTTTGTGAATGTGTATATAAGCAGCAATTATGTGTGTTGACGAGATAATTATGAGCCGATTCCTTCAGTAAGGCCTGATTGTTTGATAGTAGTTATACTTTAATTCAGCAGTATACAGTGATATACTCATTGTTATTATAAATGTTCGTGAGAAGTTTGATTGTGTGCAGTAAGAATGTTTCGATAGACTAGATTCTATAGAACGTGGCATCAATAATTGTATGCTTTTTGTCCATCCAATATGCACGTTCTTAGTTAAAAAAAATTTTTATTCTCAAGCTTAAGGCTCGTTTTTCTAGAGTAGTACTTAAGCCCCTACCACAATAACTTTGTGGTTTCTTGGATCCTATCGTGTAAATTTTTTCTTAAAATTTCCACTGGGGTGGGGGATGTCAAGGTTAATACTATAATTGTCGTGCTGGGTCACGACTTGAAAAGACTTGTTTTTTTTCACGGTTTCGTTGATTATAACCAGCGTAAAATGTCCTTGAACTGTTCTCGTGAACAGTTTGTTTTTGTAACACTTTTTCTTAGAGATGGAAAGAAAGTGGGGCAAGATAGAATAAATGGATAAGTTAGGAGTGACAGTGCAATTCTCGACCCCGTGATTTTGATGAACTCTTACAAGGGAAGAGAAGGGGTGAATAAGGATAGATAGTTTAAGACGCTTAGTCGCGTTCAGAAATTCGTACATAAAACGTAGAAAGCACGAGGGTTTAGAGATTTTAGTAATGGTTTTGACATTTTAATTTGACCTTGTCTGTTTCTAGTACAAGGCCGTGACCAACTTCCATGCAGAATCTATTAATACTGCGAGCTGAGCTCGAATGGATGCACCAATCAAATCTAGGCATTTGGACGGTAATTTGCAGTTGGCCGCACAGTATAAAAGCGTAGCCATTCCTATGTTCATCACTCCATACAGAAAATTCCATCTGTGCAGGCGTCGGCGTGATTCTGCCAGAAGAATCAGAAGACTGTTGTTTTTTATGTCTATGTCCATTATAGGCATTGAGATGAAGCCATGTGCTCGATTATGATTTACCCACTGCTGTTGTCTACTGTTCCCTGATTCCTTATCAGGGACCAAGTGTAAGTGTTTGTCTGTTGATTCAACAATGAACGAGGAGCTGACCATAATTTATCCAGTAGAACAGGATTGCCGCATATGCTAGGAGTGCTACCCAAGAATGCAAGACAAAGATGTATATTAACTTGCAACTAGATCTAGTATGAATGTTTGGCATACACATCTGTGAATTGGAATTGATTTGTCTGGATGAGGCTGGGGATTGCCAGCCCATCCTAGAGTAGATCTAATAGACTTAACTACGTCAGTTTGTATTGACGAGCTTGATCCATTATAAGCGGTAGGCACAAATAGCTGAGATGACATTGTCGCCAGAGACATTAGTATATTGCTTGATAGATAGTAGGCAGACTATATCTGAGAGATAGACAATTCATACTTAAATTGTTAGAGAGTCAGAATGATCTTAATCTTAAAGGAATCTAGAGGAGACTTCTAGTGACATATTATGGAATTTTCATTTGATGCTGCTGATGTTGTCTTTTTAATATGTAAGAGATCTAGACAAAATTGTTAGGACATTTAAGGTAATTAAATTTGTGGCCCTGCAGGTCTGTTGATAAAACTTATTCAGATTGTTCTTAGTGTGTGGCATGGTACGAAAGCTTAATTAGTAAATACCTCTCGATTTTTAAATGCAGTCATAAAACCAATAATTCATAACACCCACTCTGTAACACTACCACCCAGACCAGACCCGTAACACTGATGCACCATATAAAATTTGAAGTCTGAGTGTAGAGTGGTTCAGAAGCCTTTTGCAACGAAAAATCTCAAGTCCACAAATATATAAAGTATAGATAGATGCGGAGTTCAGCGATTATCACACAGAACATGAAATAGGTGCAAGACTGAAGTTATGTAACTCATATGATACTTCCCCCTCTAACTTTGTTCGAAGCCCTGATGTGAGTCCACAAATTTTTGCTGGGTTTTATGTTTGTTTCTTTCTTTCTTTAAAAGTAAATTCGCTGTTTCTATTAACAGCTAAGAGCTTATAGTGCGTTCCGCCACACAACCAGCGCAAAACAAAGCTGGCCATTGCTACCTTTCCCTTGGTATAGAAAATAACATAAGCACCTTGCCCTAAACATGGCGGAAGGTTTGAGTTTCAATTCGGCACACTTCGCGAACCATGCACACCGTGGGAGTTCTGACTCTAGTCTGTTCAATAAGCTCTTTGATTAACAGCTGAACATAGTCCAGTGTTACTAACCGATGATTTGTCATCTTCCTTCTTGCTCTTTCTGGATTGTCTTTTCTGCAATGTGCAATGATGAGAATACATTGTACAGCAGCGGAAATTATCTGATATTTCCGAAACAATACTCCATTGGTGCAGTTACCTATGTGAATGTGGCTTGATGGTTTAAATGTTGATACAAGTACGTAAGTCGCCAAAGACTTTCGCGCTAGGGGTACGTATTTTAAAGCCTTTTGTGACCCCAGAGCTAGAGAGCTCCTCCTGAAATGCTCCTTGACAGTAGCATTAATTAATTATGATTAAGTATTCTTTCGGATGTCCTTTTTGTTTTCCTCATGTTTTTAGGTTGAAAAGTTACGGGGCAGGGTTAGGGATTCGATATGATTTAGGACCGAGGATAAAGACGGAGGTAAGTATAGTATGTCGCGCCCCTAGTGCAAAACGCTTGGGGTGCATACGTACTTATAAAAGCAGCCATGGAGTTTTGCTCTCACAAGCTCCTGAGATTTTCCGTTCCGGGAACGGTCCGAATACAGTACTGGCCCTGCGTCCCTCCAGCTTGATGCATTTGTACTACGATCAACAGTATGGCTTACAAAGAAGCAAGACTGTCCTCTGTTGACAATGCCCGCGGGCGCCATTTGCCGAGAAAAACAAACTTGTCCCCATGTTGAATTTTAAATGTTTCAGTTAATAAGCAAAGGCGCTCCCTCGCTCTCTCTCTCATTCTTTCGTTTATTTGGGATCCGTGCTTTGCCAACACTCGAAGACCCTATTCACTCTGCCTAATGAACAAATCATGATGAGCCGCTGATACAATCATTTAGATAATTAGATCAAATTCTCCTGATCGGGTTTATCGATTCGTATAGGATTTGGTGGGGTTACTGCAGAGGCAGATTTCGTACCTCAAACCGACTGCGATGCCAAGTCATAACCAGCCTATCTACGTCGGAAGGGCATCATTCCTACGAGCCAACTGAGGATCAGTCATACCTAGTCTGACTGTAGGGTTGTTAGCTGGGAGTTTGCCTTCCCTCTTATCAAAGTACTAAGCAATTAAGGTCTCCAATCGTGAAAGGTAATTTTAACCGCCAAGCCTTATATTCTACATAATATCACATTACACATAGAAAGATGTAAAAAAAAAAAAAAAAAAATTCAAGACACCGTGGTCTAGAGGCTCTCATGCCGAAGGTACCGGGTTCAAATCCTGATCGGTACATGTTGAAATTTTGGGATTTTCTGATATTTTCCTGTCCCTGATCCTATGGGAGGTAGGATCGAGCACCTAGTCTTCTCGGATAAGGATGAAAATCTCGGAGGGCCCGTGTGCACGTTGCACACGTTAAAGATACCTTGGCAGTTGCTAATCGAAAAGACCAGGCCGAACAGGCCGCTGCCCGGGGAAAATTAAATAAAATTCAACTCCCTTCCCCTTCCCGCCCCCCCCAACCCCCCCCCCCCCCTTCCACCGGCGCTGCACTGTGGCGACGAAGTGCCTGCTCCAGTTGTAACTGGGCTGCAATGTCACAAAGGCAAATTTTCCTAATGGGATTAAAGAAGCATACAAAATACAATATTACAAATTAATGTACGTGGGCTTTTTTGAAAGGTCTAGGGAGTTCGCTATATTTGTAATACTTTTGTTGATTTTGAGCCACATCTGAGTTGAACAGAAGAAAGTCAGTGTTCCGACATTTTGGGCCGAAAAACAAAAGACGCATTTTCATCGCGTAGAATTTAAAACTGTGGCTGGAAATTTCGTTCTGCGCCTCAATTTACGCACGGGTGATCGAAACTCAACTTTAAAAAAACCACATCTGTGTATTCTCAGAACCAGCGGGCCAGCTGGTTCATATAACTGTCAGTGCATCCCCTTCCTCAAGGACCTGTTTACTCACTGACTTTTCTCTTCGTTCCTCTAATCCACCGTGACTATTCATTAATCAGAGTGATACTTTTATCTGTTCCTACATCTAGTCGCTGTCCATCAGTAACAACAATCACTTTCTGCCTTTGTACAATACCACGATGTCCTTCCGTCAAAGCATCAGTCTTGCACCGCTTCCATCGATAAAGCACACACTTTGCACTCAGCGACATCATTTCAAGCACTCACCACAATATCAAGCCTGATTTCCTTACTGCATATTATTTCTATCCACCTGATTCGGCTTTTGGAGAAATACTGTTTAGCTTACAAGTACACAGACCATCCGCAGCCATGCTACAGTTCAAGCCAAAATTTGACATTTCTTGTTTGTTCTATCTCCATTTCCTGAGAAATTGGAGATCTTTTAGTATGGAGAAGAGGTATAACTAATGCACACTTTGACACTTGTGTAAAATGCTTTGTAGCATTCATTAAGCTGTTTCATAGTTCCCATTTATTCCAACTCTTTTTCATAATACTAAAGCCGCAAACGATTAACGTCGAATTTTTCAGTTGTGCAAAAATTGGAGTTGGAACAAACAAGAACTAAGCTCGCGATTTAAGGTGGCATTTTCAATCACTTAATCCATTTCCTGGAATTCAAACAATTGCCAGCTTTGATCATTTTTATGTTTTTATACCTACAATAAAAAACAATTTAAAAATTCAAAATCGGAATTAGGTGGATAGAAACAGACGGTAACAAAATGGTGACTGTAATGTACTCACTGTACTAGCATCTGAGGAGTCGTCGTCTTCCCTGAATGTACTTTTGGTTGATCGTCGTGTCTGCTGTGAAATTAGATAAATCAGATAAGAATCACTTTATTATCCCTTGAAGGAAATTCACTTTCACGAAGTTTTCAGAGGCTAAGATCTACAACCTGATTTAAAGACTTTTAAACACATTTACAAAACTCTTTTCCGATCTGTACGAAATAATTTTGGGAGAACTTTACCAGTGGTCTATACGGAACTATTTAATTCTATAATTTGTGAAATTTAAATTTGCTGAAGCTCTGAATCCAAACATGAATAAAATACCCAAATAGACCGTGAAAGGTGCAAAGTCGTCGTTATTGTGCCGACGCGCCGCAATACCCAAATTCAAACATAGGCGACATGTACACAGGTGTACCTGAGTGATGGTTCCGTTCATTATGCAGAAGATCACTGTTCCTCGGTTCAACCATTCATTTTGTCCATTCTGACCACTAAAGGGCGATTCCACTTGCGACTAAATCGTGAGGAGCAGCCGGGCGTTGATTGGCTGTTACAATTGCCACCGCGGAATACGGTGTCCATTGTCGATTCAAGTGTGCATTGGAATGGTCAGATGGACCTGGGGGCGTGAGGGTCTAGTCAGTTTGTATCAATGGGCGGTAGTCAGATTGTCTAATCAGGCGAAAAGGGGCTGGGGTAGCCATTGGCGATCGACGTACCGTCAATGGCCACCGCAAAATGCGATACCAAAAATAACAGCCAATCAACGCCCTTCTGCTCCTCATGATTTAGTCGCATGTGGCGATCCCATCTGTTTGTTTATGATCGATGCGGAAACGAATCTGTTAAACGCGATACGTTTCGTACGATCCTGTAAGTCTAAAATACGCATGAAATTTGTCGCAATAAAGTATCAGTTCCTGCAGGAGAACATGATGCATACGTATTGAAACCTCTTTGCCACACTCTCCGTGTGAGTGCTGATGGGACTGCCACTTTCTGAGCTGGTTATACCAAAGAAAGATGAATAACCCTTGCTCTTCTAACAACAACACATCAAGAACAAACGATTTCAGTAAAGATGATGCCATGACAGGAGAGGGAGTTCTGAGCTTGTTTTTTGGTTTTATGGCGCATCGGCAAGAAGGCATTTTGCCTGCAGATCCATGAAAGAATTACCCTCTGACGTGGACCCACAGCGCATCTTGTCATTTCTGAATTGAAAGAGATCGAACTCTACAAGTTAATTTAACAGATATCTATCACATTTACAAAATTCACATAGACATATTCTACAGTACACACCTTTTCCCGTTAGATTTTTAATAGGGGACTTTTTCCGTTAAATCTTTAACTTCATTTTTATTTGAAATTACCTGTAGGCATCTGAGGACTGAAAGCTAGCCCAAAGAGAAATAACCAAAAAAACCGCGAAATGTGCAAATTAGCCCTTATCGTGCCGACACGCCGTTAAGCCAAAACTAAGCTTCAAAAACGCGTCGGCAAGATAACACCCATTTTGCATCTTTCGCGGTGTATTTGGACCCTACTTAGGTTTGATGTTCCGAGCTTCTTCAACTCAAATTTCATGACTTACATTTTGACAGTTCCACATAAAACTGATTACATTAGTAACGTTCTCAAAAAAAAAAAAACAACAACTGATTTGTATTGATCCAGAAGGAATTGTGTAAATGTGTATGTCTCTAAATCAAGTTGTATGTCACGAGTGGAGTGAGTGCAATTAAGGGGATTGCTACAGAGCGGGTGTAGAATAAGAAGAGCTCACGACAGACGGATAGGAAAAGACGTGAAAGGGGAAGAGTAAAAATAACTCATGCAGACAAGTGGGAAAAGCGTGCGTGTATGAGTGGTGTGGAAGTCTGAATGAGGCGAAAGCGCTGGATTACTATCACTGCAAGTTAGAAGGTCCTACGGATCGGACCTGTGAATAAGAGCCCATCGGGCGGACATAAGGGAAGCAGTCGAGAAGACTAGTGAGAGTCTTTCCAGTAATGACTGGTATGTAGAACGTTGATTGATTATTATGATTGATGTATTATATTATATTCGTCTATTACCATGATGTAAATAAGTATATGTGAGGAATGTGGAAGTCCTTGATATTGGAGATAGCAATGTGCGCCATGAGCGATAGATGAAAGTGAGTTCATGGATTTGTAGCGCGAGTGAGTAGTGTGTACTCCGATGGAGGTGTGTTACCGTAAGATGTGTGGTGAGTGAAAGGTGAACTAGTGTGTGTACGCTTCATGGGTTGTAAGGAGAGGTGGAGTGAATAGAAATGGTAGGGTATTATACCAATGTAATGTTATTCTTGTAGGTGTCGGGGACGGGCCGCAGAGCCACCTCGATGAGCACAGGGGATAGGCCAGCATAGGGCCGGAGGCCACACATAGGCCAGAAGTGAGGCTGTCAATGCAGGACAGTAGAGGCACATAAAGTCGTGGCAGTCAGGCCGCGGACAGGGACGTAGATATGAGAGTGAATGAGATACTATGTTGTTGCCATGTTGATGGCTATGGAAATAATAATGTGTTATTGCCCTGCTGAGGTGCGAGGGGAATGCTAATGTGTATGACAATAGGAAGGTGATATTGAGAGACTGCGGTGCCAGTAAATTATTAATGTGCTATTAAGACCCTGAGGGGAGAGGCTGAGGCCGAAGTGCCTTTAGGAGTAACTACCGGATTGTGGATCCGAGGGAGAGTGTGTGTGAGAATAAGGCCGTTGTACGGCAGTGCATTTCAATAATATAATGTATGTAATTGCGCTATTATATGTATAATTATGTTTAATAAATGTGTGAGTCTGATGGGTTGTTCTGTTAAGTGTTAAACTTGTTTGTTCGTGATTGTTGTCCTGTCATAACTTATTACATCTCCCAGTCTGGGATTTGTGACACTGGGGGCTCGTCCTGTTTACCTGTGGTCATTTTGACATTGTGTATTCGTTATATCTAGTTGTTTTTCTGTCGTGCTAGGAATTCGTGCTGTTATCCTTGTTCGTGGGATGAATGGGAATTTCATGATGATATGATTTATGTATGTTTATGAATAATAATATGTATTAATGTGTACTTAAATTTCTGCAGAGTGTGCGTGCCAGCCTGTAGAGGTCAAGCAGCCAGAGTTCCGAGGAAGGGGAGAAATTGAAATCTAGGGTCAAAGTTAAGTAAAAGTCAAAATTTTTGTGCCCTGGATTGTGGGCTGTTCCTTTAATCTGTCCTTTTCCCTGTTTTTGCTGTTTTTGTTGTCGTTATAGGTTATACGGGCGGTGACGCGGGTTTGCTGTGTTGAACTTAGTTTATCCTTTTAAAAAGGTGTGGTAAACTTTGGAACTTCGTTCATCACAGTGACCAGTTCTGTAGGGACCTGTATTTTTGTTTAGATTGTAGCGTTCTATCTTCCTCGTTGTTTTAGGAAGACGTTTCTCTTGTCCCTCTTCTACCTTTCTGTAGATACGTTCTTTTTTTTCAGACTCTGTTCTTGTTCGTACCTTGTAGTGTAATCGGCGTAGTAGGTTGCATTTTTTTTTCCATTATAGTTTTTTTTTGTAGAAGCTTTGTCCTAGTCTGGTTCGTTGTCCTTGACGTACTTGTGGTCCTTCTACTGTATTTCTTCATTCTTGTCGTTTCTATTTTCTTTTATAATTAATAGTGCTATACATTTTATAGATATAGAATTAGTTGTGCTGTAAAGGTAAATTTCTGAATTGTATTTTAGACAACTGGGTATTGTTATATCTGGTGTGATCTCAGGTCTCTGGTCGTATCGTTAGTGATCATACCGACAGGTTGGTCGTCTTATAATAGATACCATAACCATAAATCTGTGAAATGGCGGAACTCCAACAACTAATGAAGTTGGGTAAGGAACTTGGCCTGGAGGGAGAAGAGCTACGCGGCTGGATTAAAGAACAGCAGGCGGATTTGCGCGATGAGCGTGCTAAGGATAGAGAGCGAGAAAAAGAGGCTCAAGAGCGACAGAGAGAAGAGGAAAGGGAGTTTAAGCAACAGGAAAGAGAGGCTAAGGAACGGGAGCAGGAGAGGGAGTTAAAGCTAAGGGAGATAGAAGCTAGGGATAACCAACAGGAGAGAGAGACGCGAATGAGAATCGCGGAGTTGGAAAGCCAAAAGAATGCGCCAACAGAAGCAGTTGAGCGGCAGGTACACAATAAAGGTGGCGTTAGGATTAAGCTCCCTACGTTCGACGACCGGAAGGACGACATAGACGCCTTCCTTTACAGGTTCGAACTGAACGCACAATTGCAATGGGGGGAAAATAAGGAATTATGGTCCACGTACCTGGCTTCCTTGTTGCAGGGGCGAGCGTTAACCTACTTTAAAGAGCTACAGCGCGAAGACGTGCAAGACTACGATAAGCTGAAGGCTTTGCTGCTTCGCCGATTTGCGCGTACCGAGGAATATTTCCGGGAGCAGTTTAGGCGAGCACGTGCAGATACCAGGGAGGACTTTGCTGCCTTCGTCGCGAGACTAACGGAGTATTTCGCGAACTGGGTAGACTTGGCGCATGTGGGCGCGGATTTTGCTAAACTGAAAGACTTAATGATCCGTGACCAGCTGTACGCGTCGTGCCACAAAGATCTGGTGGCTTTCCTGAAAGAGAACGAACCCGCGACGGTGCAGGAGGCGTCTAAGTTGGCGGAGGCATACCGTACGGCGCATCCGTCCAAACCAGTCGCCAGGGCGTACGTCCAAGATGCTGGGTACGTCGCCGTTGTCGAGGGGTCGCCGGCAGGACTTAGGGACAGGTCGCGTCAGCGTGGTGCCTATAGTGGGCAAGCCCAGGGGCAGCATAGGGGCTATCACCAATCACCGGCATATGGATCCGGTAAGTTTGACCGAGCAGGAGGGCTGGGTCGCGGTAATGGCCGGGGGCGAGTTGTGACCTTTGCCGAGGACCGACGGCATAGGGACTCTAGTTCCGGTCGCGAGGGGTCACGGGGACCCAGGCCTAGGGCAGCACAGGGAGCGGAGTGTTGGACTTGCGGACGCGTGGGTCATTTTTCGCGCGAGTGTAGGGCCGCGAAGTGTTGGAACTGCGGAAGAGCAGATCACATCAGCGTGAACTGCCCTGCAGGTAGGATAGCGGCGAACGTGGACAGTAGCTCCAGTCCATGTTCCCCAAATAAATTTCATCATGCGGCTGCGTGTGTTACATCGGACAACGGAGGCGGACAGTATTCTAAGTGTCCCAGTTGTGAGAAGTTATTATCTTCCGGTGTTTTACCTTGTGGGAGAAAGATCCCCGTTATAAATTCATGTCATACAGGAGGTGGTCTTAGGGTTTATCCGGGGTTTGTTGGGGACGAACCGGTCTCGGTTTTACGAGATACAGGATCTACCGTTGTGGGAGTGCATAGAGACTGCATTCGGGATTCACAGCTTACAGGTGAGACTGTCCCGTGCATCCAATTTTCGGGGGCCATTGAGAAATTACCCATGGCAAGAATAATGATAGATACACCTTTCCTTAGCGGGGAAGTCGAAGCAGTCGTTGGTTGTTTTCCAGGCGCCCAGCTCATCATTGGGAATGTATCGCGGGTAGTTTCCCCGTCCGATGAGAACGTGCAAGCATGGTCGCAATCAAAAGGTATTGACTTTTGCGCCGCGGTCGAGACACGTCGACGGGTAGCTGATAAAGATAAGATTAGACCTTTGGCTACGCCAGCGGTCAACCTAGATATCACGCCAGAGCGCTTGGCGAGATTACAAAGGGAGGACCCATCATTAGACCCATGCTTTGGGAAAGCGCGAACCGAGAAAACGAGGAGATATAAGAACGGATCATCTTCTTTTTTTGTCCAGGGGGGCATTCTGTTCCGTAGGTACGTCACAGTGGCTTCCATTCAAAAGCAGGTCGTCGTGCCACGGTCGTTAATTGCTACAGTATTGCGTCTGGCCCATGATGTTCCATTAGCGGGTCATATGGGAAGTACTAGAACCAAGGAGAGAGTTCTGAAAGATTGTTATTGGCCGTCAGTATACAGAGATGTGCGGTTATATTGTAAGACGTGCAGTGCGTGCCAAAAGACGACGCACAAGGGTCGTTCACCCCAGGCTCCTCGTCAAAAGATCCCCACGGTTTCGGAACCGTTTAAAAAGGTTTCGATAGACCTTGTTGATTTAAGAGAAAGATTATCTTCAGCGCGCACTATAGCAGAAGAAGCGTCTAGTATCGCTTCAGCAAGAGCAAAGACTATAAAGATAGAGGTTCCAAATTGGGAATTTTTAAGCCAGGAGACAAGGTCCTATTGTTGTTACCTACGGACCATAATAAGTTATTGATGACATGGAAAGGCCCTTATGTTATTGAGCGAGTTGTTTCGAATGTAGATTACGCTATCCACATTGATGGATCAGTAAGAGTTTTCCAGGTTGATATGCTGCAGAGGTTTCATGAGAGACCAGAGTATCTGTATTCTCATACTGGTATTAAAGGACATACCTAATGTCGTGTCATTCTTTGATGATAGAGCATGCCATACGTCGACATGGTCTGATCATATTCAGACACTAACAGTAATTTTTCAACGATTACGTCATTTTGGGTTAACTGCTAAACCCGCAAAGATGGAGTTGGCATGTCCAGAGATAATATTCTTAGGACATATTGTGGGTAGAGGTGTTCAGAGACCTGAAGAAACAAAAATTGACAAGTTAGTAGGGTTGCAAATCCCAAAAACAAAGAAACAAGTCAGAAGCTTAGTGGGAATTTTAAATTATTACAGAAAGTTCATTCCAAATTTTTCCTCCTTGTCATCTTCTCTTACTGACCTTACTAAGAAGGGACAACCCGATAAGGTCCAGTGGACGTCTGAATGTCAGACATCATTTGATAATTTGGTGACAGCATTATCATCGTCACCCATTCTGATATTACCCGATTTTCGATCTAATTTTATCCTCAGAACGGATGCGTCGGACTCTGGTGTCGGCGCTTGTCTTCTACAGGAGAAGAACGAATGTCTCCATCCTGTATGTTATGTCAGTAGGAAGTTATTGCAGAGAGAAAGAAAGTATTCTGTGATAGAGCGTGAGTGTCTTGCCATTGTCTGGTCCGTCCAGAAACTAGGACGTTATCTCATGGGACGAGAATTTTGTATCCAGACAGACCACAAGCCACTGACATTTTTGTCGAAGAATCGTTCGTCCAGCCCACGCTTGTCTAGATGGGCATTGGCTTTGCAGCCGTATACCTTCGTTATTCAACCAATTCCAGGAACCAGCAATCATATCGCCGACTACCTTAGTCGAGCCTAGGGGAAGATTTCAGGAGCTTATACATCGGAGGACAGGAACATTGACAGGATCTGTGTGAATGAGTCGACTTTAAAATATTGACATTATAAATATGATATGAAGAATGGTTGATAGGTTGAGTGGTTTTTGATTCTGTATTAGATATTGTGTTTAGTTAGCTATTCATGATGTGACACATATATGCATATTGCAGGCCATATTGATCCCCATATTTTCCCCTGATTTCGGTATTCTATATACTAGGGGAACTGCTAGGTCATTTTTCTAGTGTAGGTATTGCTCGCGCTCACTCGTTGACAGTCATCTTGATGCGAATTGAAATTAATTGCATTAATTTTTTTGGGGTGGGGGATGATGTCACGAGTGGAGTGAGTGCAATTAAGGGGATTGCTACAGAGCGGGTGTAGAATAAGAAGAGCTCACGACAGACGGATAGGAAAAGACGTGAAAGGGGAAGAGTAAAAATAACTCAAGCAGACAAGTGGGAAAAGCATGCGTGTATGAGTGGTGTGGAAGTCTGAATGAGGCGAAAGCGCTGGATTACTATCACTGCAAGTTAGAAGGTCCTACGGATCGGACCTGTGAATAAGAGCCCATCGGGCGGACATAAGGGAAGCAGTCGAGAAGACTAGTGAGAGTCTTTCCAGTAATGACTGGTATGTAGAACGTTGATTGATTATTATGATTGATGTATTATATTATATTCGTCTATTACCATGATGTAAATAAGTATATGTGAGGAATGTGGAAGTCCTTGATATTGGAGATAGCAATGTGCGCCATGAGCGATAGATGAAAGTGAGTTCATGGATTTGTAGCGCGAGTGAGTAGTGTGTACTCCGATGGAGGTGTGTTACCGTAAGATGTGTGGTGAGTGAAAGGTGAACTAGTGTGTGTACGCTTCATGGGTTGTAAGGAGAGGTGGAGTGAATAGAAATGGTAGGGTATTATACCAATGTAATGTTATTCTTGTAGGTGTCGGGGACGGGCCGCAGAGCCACCTCGATGAGCACAGGGGATAGGCCAGCATAGGGCCGGAGGCCACACATAGGCCAGAAGTGAGGCTGTCAGTGCAGGACAGTAGAGGCACATAAAGTCGTGGCAGTCAGGCCGCGGACAGGGACGTAGATATGAGAGTGAATGAGATACTATGTTGTTGCCATGTTGATGGCTATGGAAATAATAATGTGTTATTGCCCTGCTGAGGTGCGAGGGGAATGCTAATGTGTATGACAATAGGAAGGTGATATTGAGAGACTGCGGTGCCAGTAAATTATTAATGTGCTATTAAGACCCTGAGGGGAGAGGCTGAGGCCGAAGTGCCTTTAGGAGTAACTACCGGATTGTGGATCCGAGGGAGAGTGTGTGTGAGAATAAGGCCGTTGTACGGCAGTGCATTTCAATAATATAATGTATGTAATTGCGCTATTATATGTATAATTATGTTTAATAAATGTGTGAGTCTGATGGGTTGTTCTGTTAAGTGTTAAACTTGTTTGTTCGTGATTGTTGTCCTGTCATAACTTATTACATCTCCCAGTCTGGGATTTGTGACATTGTAGATCTTAAGCTTTTTCACAAAGGAGAAGACGCCCTTTGCGCCCACGAGAGAAAATCATTCTTTCATGGACCAACGGGCAGAGTGGCTTCTTCGACTTTGCATGGAATGTACACATTTAGTTAATACTATCGTTTATTGATAGTTAGCAATGGCATGCCACACATCGGGTGGGATCCGCCCCCTGAGTAAAAAAAAAACAAAAAAATAAAAACGGTGTGATCGTACGTCCACCCTTTCTGATGAACTTAATTATTGCGTATGATTTTATTTGGGGGGGGGGGGGGTGGGAGTGAGATTGAAAATTGAAATATTATTTGGTCTGTAACCATCGTATCCCTGACTCCGTGAACTTTATATTGAATAGAGTAGATGAATGATGAATGAATACACAAGTAAGTAAATAAAAAATATATAAATAGATAAATACATAGATAGGTTTATACATAATAAGTAAATAAACAAATAAATAGATAAACAATAAATAATAAAATCTGATAAGATAAAGCACGTAAATGAATGGACCACTAAGTGATTAGGCAGTTAAATAAATAGATAAGCCGCTGTATCTCTTGACCAGCTTTTGTAATGACTGTCCTGATTTTCGGACCTACATGAAGACTTTCGCATCCCAGAACTGACAACTAAACTCTATGTTGTCGGCCGTTCTTGCGCAACATACACACGGGCCATCTGAGTTGTTCGTTCTTATTCAAGAGGACTAGGTGCTCGATCCTACCTACCATAGGATCAGGAACAGGAAAGTATGAGAAAAATCTCAAATTTCCAATATGTCTGCCCCGTTCGGGAATGGAACCCGGAGCCTTCGGCATGAAAGGGGAACATCGCCACCACCAACACTACAGCAATCGACATCACCATCAACCTCGCTAATACCAATATCATCACACCGATGTACCCACCTTATCTGAGTCACTTCCTTCTTTGTACGCGCTCTTCCTGGAAGATTTGTTACTCTGCAATGAAGAAAAGATTTCAGAAACTTTGTTCCAACCAATCTAAGCTCATCCATCCATCCATCCATGCATTCACCCATCAATCCATTTATCCATCCATGCATGCAAGCATCCATCCATCTGCCTGTACGTACAATAGTCCGTTCGCCCGTCCGTGCACCCGTCCTTCCATCCATCCGTTGACCTAGCCACCCATCCATCTACCCGTCACATCCATTCACCCGACTATCCATCCATCCATCCATCCATCCATCCATCCATCCATCCATCCATCCATCCATCCATCCATCCATATCAATATCTTTATTTCTCTATAATACAATACAAGTAATGTAACATCATAGAAAAATGATGATGAGAAATACATCAAAATGGATGGTAGCATGCTGGATGCAGGTAAACAGGAAACAAGACTCATGAAGAATATTGAAATAATGATATAAAAGGGTAATGACACAGTACATAGATTATAGAGGATGGGATTTACAACGGCGTTTCCATATGTGATGGGATGAGAATATTGCACTATTGCTTAAGTATTTGCAGAGACCCCGGATTTCATATTTTCTGATATTTAGTTGGAACAATCCTTTAGAAAAATTTTTATGAATGTGGCCCAGACTGCCAACAATCAAAACAATTACATACATACATACATACATACATACATACATACATACATACATACATACACACATACATACATACATACACATATCACATACATACATATTACATACATACATACAGACGTAAATATGCCCGTACGTCTGTCGGCCCGTCCGTCAGTCTATCCTGCCATACGAATATCCATCCAGCCACACATCCACCTCCCATCTATCCCTCCATCCAACTCATCAGTCCGTTCATCCATCCAATCAATTCATCGAATCAACCAACCACCAACCATCCATCAACCCATCCATCCATCTATCCATCCATCCATTTATCCATCGAACCAGCCACCCATCCACTAGTGCTTGGGGAGGGTTCAGAGTTAATCCTGGATATCCAGTCAAACGGATCAATCCAATTATCCGAATACATGCGGTTGGTCCGCTTGCGATCCTATTGCGACCCGCTTCTGACCTGCTTTTAGAAATCTCGACCAGAGGTTAGTCTTTCATGATGGTGTTTACCTTTGTCTTTGCCTTAACGACTTAAAAAAACAGTATATGACACTCTACCCCTCCTCCTCCCCCTCCCTCCCTCTCCCCCGCCATTCCCCAGGCAAGGACGCTCACAAAGTTTTGTGAGTGCCTCAAAGAGTACTCCCGAAAACACACACACACACACACACACACACACACAAAACATCGAGATCAAACAATTAACTGTTTTGTTTCAAGTTCATCAAGATCTAAGAGGACTAGTCCCTGGAGGAGTTCCCTTTTTAGATAAACAGCAAAATATTTCCCTGATGCTTCTTTGCCATCGTCCATGCACGGATGTGTGGTGGGGTGGTCGTAGGGTGTGGGGGCGTGTTGCGAGACAATTAAAGTGCTTCGTCACACATTGAGGATCTGAACCTGATTTTCTTAAAGGGCGAAAAATAATGGATCATGATCCGGATATCCAGATATTTCGAAGTGGATGATCCAAAAAAAATCCTGATTACTCAAAAGCAAGTCTCTGCCCTGCACTACCATCCATCCCTCCATGATTGTTCGTGGGTTTTTTTTCCATTAGAATCGTGACCTAGACTAACAGGAATCCATCATTAATTTTACTCACTGCACTGATATCTGAGGATTCATCATCTTCTTTGCCAGCACTTTTTCGGGACGACGACCTCTTCTGAAATGAGTCAAATTTGTTAAGTTGACCCAAAGTGTTTCCTGACATACACAGTAACACCAAAGATACTAGAACAGTAAAATGAGACAGCTGGCGCCCTTTTGGCGTGCACAAATTTTGGCACCGCCACCTAGCGTCGAACGCACCGAATTCATGAATGGTGCCGTATTTTACAAAGAAAATAGGGAAAATATTGAATTTTGTTCACTTTTTTAGTTATCACTGTAGGCCTTGATTTTGTAATCATAATTTCAATCGCTGTGGGAAAACCCTGGCTTTTTAAAATTTTATTTTAGTTGCAGTAGCACTGTCACAACTTCGCATCATAAATTTACCGTTATATCAAGCATTGTTTTCATACTATGCGCTATGGATCCCGCCCGCGATCAGCTCGCAAATTGTGTGCACAATATTTTTAGAGGTGCAGAGAAGGGAGTGTCTCATCTTATCGCTCCTAGTATCTTTGATTGTACTTAGTAGGACGTAAATGTCGTGCCACGACCTCGCAAGTGCAGTTTCTTTGTCAAGACAAAACGAAAGGAGACAAAGTGACTTAGCATGCTGTAGTTTGCTTTGAGTAAGTTAACGAATTGGCATTTTGACACACTAAAAATGATACTTGAAGTTGATATTCGTCCAGCGAAAAGAGGCGAATGGAGAAGGGAGCTGGTGAACAAAATTTAATTTCTAACCACACTTTTCGATGTTCCCCGACCAAAATGCCTCTCCTTTTTTGTTACTCAATAAATGGTAATTAAATAATTTTAAAAACTGGGTTCTGCCCTAAATTTCCGGGTAATTTATGTCAAAAAAATTAGACAGTGGCTACGTTCATGGCAGCCGTTGAACACAACTCACCATTTTTCTTTGTTCGGCTTTACTGCCGTTCGTACAGCAGCGCTTCCTTGCTTTGTTTTTGTTTCTATAGGGGTATGAGCGTAACCTGCCGTAAACGTAGCCACTGCCAAAAAATTAGGCAGTACACACATTTTCCATCATTTTTAGTCACGTATTCATAAAGTTTTGAGTGCTCAGTTGTACACCCTCCATTATAGTAAGACAACACATAGGCTATGGAATTTGAGTTTGAGTTTGGGTTTTGGGTTTTAAGGCACGATGACAGCCACTTTGCGCCCTTCACGGTCTATTTGGGTACACGGTCTTTAGTTATGTTTCGTATTCAGAGCTGCCAAGTTTAACATGAACTAAATACATTCATAATTATACTTTTAACACATTGATAACATTTTCAAACGTTGTTTTGTATAAAGATGGAAAAAGTTTTGTAAATGGCTGTAAACGTTTTTAAATCAAGTTGTAGATCTTAGCCTCTCTCAGAAAAGTCAGAAAATAATTCTTTCATGGATCCGTAGGCATAGTGCTTCCTTCGGATAGGCACTAAGTCTACACATTCAGTTAAAATACATTTTATTGATAGTTGGCTGAAGAAAATATTGCCATATGATTCAATAAAAGATAGGGTTTTCTTTCTTCTCTAACATTTTGCAGCCTGGCGCTTTCCAGGTCCTAACAAAACGGCAGTTATCGTCAGTGATCTATGTTAATGGCACACGTCATTTTGGACACTTTTCAGATATTGAGAGAAACTGTTTCTTTTCCTGTCTTTTGCCTATGCCACTATGATTCTATTGGATTTACATTTTCCAGTCGGCGCGTTTCTTTTCCTGTAATATTATGGTACCACTCGTGCTCAGGAATGCAATAAACCATCAGTTGCCTTTTGGCATAAAATCTGACATTATTATGCCATTGTCGCAGAGCAGTGACCTAATAGTCTCGTGTTTGGGAGAGACGGGTCTGTTTATTTCTCCCGCATGTCCATCCATCGGTCGTTCATCCACCACTCTACCTAGCCAATCATTCTATCTCCATCCATCTGTCCATCCATGTACAGCTTTGAGACTGGCTCCCTCGAATACGTTCAATGTCAGTTTGTAAAAAAATATCTTACTATTATCATGACCTTCATTGTCATCATCATCACCATTATCCTCGTCTTCAGCATCATCATTAATATCATCGTCATCATCATCATCATCATCATCATTATGCTCATCTCCACCATCATCATTATCATCATCATCATAATCATCATCATCGCTACAACTATTATTATCAGTATCATCATTACTATTTACGTACTTACCCCACTGTCTGCACTTTTGCCCGAACTTTTCCGTGTTGATTTTCTCTATATTGAACAGAAATCGATAACTGTCTCGGGCTACATTTATAAGGAATCATCGTCTAGTCTTAATTTTATCCATCCATGAATCGCTCCAAATACCCCTTAATTCATCCTTTCGGTAGTCCATTCATCCATCCATCCACCCATCTGTCCTTCTGCCGCTTCATCCATCCATCCATCTATCTACCCATCTATCCATCCATCCATCCATTCATCCATCTGTCCATCCATTCATCCATATATCCATCCACCCATCCTCCATCCGTCCATCCAGCCTTCCATTCATCCATCCATCCATCATCCATCCATGCACCTATACATCCATCTATCCATGCATCCATGCACCTATACATCCATATATCCATCCATCCATCAACCAGCTATCCGTCAATCCATCCATCCATCCATCCACCCATCCATCCATCCATCCACCCATCTATCCGTCCATCCATCCATTTATCCATCCATCCATTCACCTACACATCCACCCATTTATCAATCCATCCACACATTTATCCATCCATCCTTATCCATTCACCTATACATATAATAATAATAATAATAAGTTTATTTATATAGCGCTTTCCTTATAAACTCAAAGCGCTTTACAAAAGACATAAAATGTTATAAAACATTACGTAGAAGGCGTTAAATAGTGTATACGTAGATACATGCATATAAAATTGAGAATAAAAATATAGACATCAAAACATTACATTCATATCTCCCCCCCCCCCCCTCCTCCCCTTTTCCGTCTCCCTCATCCTCGAAATAAAGCATGCATTAAACCACAGTACATAATATATTACATAAAAATAAAAATATGGACATAATTTTGTTCAGTTAAAATGTGCCTGAAATAAAAATGTCTTTAATTTAGATTTAAAAGAAGGTAATGAATCAGATGCTTTGACATCTTCTGGCATATCATTCCAAAGAGAAGGGCCATAGAAATCAAAAGAAGGTTCACCATAAAATTTCTTGTTGGCTTTTGGTTTCACTATCAACTTTTGTTTGGCTGACCGCAATGAGCGTGGTGGTTCATACATCTTTATTTTCTCTGACAGGTAAGACGGGAACTGATGATCATTCAGACACTGATAGGTCAAAGACGAAATTTTGTAATTGTCACGAGCGAGTGAGCGAGGATCAATAGTTACGAGAAGAGGGTTAGAATAAAGTTAACCCACGGGCCACGGGGTAAGGGAAAGCGTGCATGTTGTGAGTGGGGGGGGGGGGGTCTGAATGAGGCGAGAGCGCTGTATTACTATCACTGCACACTAAGACGTCCTAGAGAGCGGACGCAGGAGAAAGCCCTAGAGGGCGAACATAAGGAGAGCAGTCGGAAGACTTGGGAGTAGTGTTTTTTCCAGTGATGACTGGTAGGTGAAACGATGATTGATAATAGTTATGATTGATGTATTATATTCGTCTATGACCATGATGTAAATAAGTATATGTGAGGAATGTGGAAGTCCTTGATACTGTATATAGCAATGTGCGCCATGAGCGATAGATGTAAGTTAAGTTCATGGATTTGTAGCGAGAGTGAGTATTGTGTACTACGGTGGAGGTGTGTTACCGTAGGATGTTTGGTGAGTGAAATGTGAACAGTTTTGTGTCCGCTTCATGAGTTGTAAGGAGGGGTGAAGTGAATAGAAGTGGTATGGTGTTATACCAATGTAATGTTATTCTTGTAGGTGCCGGGGTCGGCCGCCTACGGTGAGCACAGGGGATAGGCCAGCATAGGGCCGGAGGCCACACATAGGCCAGGAAGGAAGCTGTCGGGGTGGGACAGTAGAGGCACATGAGTCGTGGCAGTCTGGCCACCGACAGGGACGTGTATATGATCGTGAATGTGTTATTGAAATGCTAATGTGCTATTGCCATGTTGATGTGCTATTGAAATGCTAATGTGCTATTGCCATGTTGATGTGCTATTGGAATGCTAGTGTGTTATGGCAATAGGAAGGGGCTATTGAGAGACTGCGGTGCCATTGAAATATTAATGTGCTATTAAGACATGGAGAGGAGAAGCTGAGACCGAAGTGTCTTTAGAAAGTAACTACCGGGTTGTGGACCCGAGGAAGTGTGCGTACAGAAGAAGGCCGTTGTACGGCAGTTGAATTGAATAATATAATGTCTGTATTTGCGCTATTATCTTTATGTTTATGTATAATAAATGTGTGAGTCTGATGGGTTGTTCTGTTAAGTGTTAAACTTGTACGTTCGTGATTGTTGTCTTGTTATAATTATTACATCTCCCAGTCTGGGATTTGTGACACTGGGGGCTCGTCCGTTGTGACACTGGGGGCTCGTCCGTTGTGACACTGGGGGCTCGTCCATTTCCGTAATATTTAGTTAGTAGGTATTTGTCAGTGGGCATTTGTTACTTTAGTTTTTGTCCACGTAGTACTTATCTTGTGGTAGGAATTTGTGCTGTCTTTTTTCGTGGGATGAATGGAAATTTCATGATTGTATGATTTATGTGTTTTTATGAATATGTATTGATGCATGTATTTTGATGAATATGTATTAATGTGTACTTAAATTTCTGCAGAGTGTGTGTGCCAGCCTGTAGAGGTCAAGCAGCCAGAGCTCCGAGGAAGGGGAGGAACTTAAGTCTAGTAGAAAGTTAAGTGAAACTGAAATTTTGTACCCTGGATTGGGGGCTGTTCCTTAACCTGTCTTTTTCTCTGTTTTTGCTGTTTTCGTTGTAATTGATTGTACGGGCGGTGGCGCGGGTTTGCTGTGGTGAGCGTAGTTTATCCTTTTAAAAGAAAGGTGTGGTAAACTTTGGAACTTCGTTCATCACAGTGAACAGTTCTATAGGGACCTGTATTTTTGTTTAGATTGTGGCGTTCCATCTTCCTCGTTGTTTTAGGAAGACGTTTCTCTTGTCCCTCTCTTACCTATCTGTAGATACGTTCTTTTTTTTCAGACTCTGTTCTTGTTCGTACCCTGTGGTGTAATCGGCGTAGTTAGGTTGCATTTTTTTTCCATTATATTTTCTTTTTTAGGTCTTTGTCCTAGTCTGGTTCGTTGTTCCTCGATGTCCTTGTGGTCCTTCTTCTGAAGTTCTTCATTCTTGTCGTTTCTATTCTCTTTTATTATTAATAGTGCTATACATTTTATGAACATAGAATTAGTTAGAGAGAATATGCTATAAAATGTTCAGTAGGTAAATTTCTGAATTGTATTTGAGACAATTGGGTGTTGTTATATCTGGTGTGATCTCAGGTCTCTGGTCGTGTCGTTAGTGATCATACCGACAGGTTGGTCTTTCTCATAATACATACCATAACCATAAATCGGTGAAATGGCGGATCTCCGTGAGCTCATGAAATTGGGTACGGAACTTGGCCTTGAGGGAGAGGAGCTGCGCGGCTGGATTAAAGAGCAGCAGGCAGAATTGCGCGAGGAGCGTGCTAAGGATAGAGAGCGAGAAAAAGAGGCTCAGGAGCAGGAAAGGGATTTTAAGCAACAGGAAAGAGAGGCTAAGGATAAGGAACAGGAAAGGGAGTTTAAGTTAAAGGAGTTAGAAGCTCAGCAACAGGAGAGAGAGGCGCGAATAAGAATCGCCGAGTTGGAAATCAAAAAGAATGCGCCAACAGAAACAGTTGAGCGGCAGGGACAAAACAAAGGTGGCGTTAGGATTAAGCTGCCTACGTTCGACGACCTGAAGGACGACATAGACGCCTTCCTTTACAGGTTCGAACTGAACGCACAACTGCAATGGGGGGAGAATAAACAATTATGGTCCACGTACCTGGCTTCCTTGTTGCAGGGGCGAGCGTTAACCTACTTTAAAGAGCTACAGCGCGAAGACGTACATGATTACGATAAGCTGAAGTCTTTGCTGCTTCGCCGATTTGCGCGTACGGAGGAATATTTCCGGGAGCAGTTTAGGCGAGCACGTGCGGATACCAGGGAGGACTTTGCTGCCTTCGTCGCGAGACTAGCAGAATATTTCACGAACTGGGTGGACTTGGCGCATGTGGGCGCGGATTTTGCTAAATTGAAAGACCTAATGATCCGTGACCAGCTGTACGCGTCGTGCCATAAAGATCTGGTGGCTTTTCTGAAAGAAAACGAACCCGCGACGGTGCAGGAGGCGTCAAAGTTGGCGGAAGCATACCGTACGGCACACCCGTCCAAACCAGTAGCGAGGGCGTACGTGCAGGATGCTGGTTACGTCGCCATGGTTGAGGGGTCGCCGGAAGGACATAAAGACAGGTCGCATCAGCGTGGTGCCTATAATGGGCAAGCCCAGGGGCAACGTAGGGGGTATCACCAATCACCTGCATATGGATCCGGTAAGTTTGACCGAGCAGGAGGGTTAGGTCGCGGTAATGGCCGAGGGCGATTTGTGACCTTTGCCGATGACCGACGGCATAGGGACTTTAGTTCCGGTCGCGATGGGTCACGGGGACCCAGGTCTAGCGGAGCACAGGGAGCGGAGTGTTGGACTTGCGGACGCGTAGGTCATTTTTCACGCGATTGTAGGGCCGCGAAGTGTTGGAACTGCGGCAGAGCGGATCACATCAGCGTGAATTGCCCTGCAGGTAGGATAGCGGCGAACGTGGATGACAATCGCAGTGGCTCCAGTCCATGTTCCCCTAATAAATTTCATCATGCGGCCGCGTGTGTTACATCGGACAACGGAGGCGGACAGTATTCTAAGTGTCCCAGTTGTGAGAAGTTATTATCTTCCGGTGTTTTACCTTGTGGGAGAAAGATCCCCGTTATAAATTCATGTCATACAGGAGGTGGTCTTAGGGTTTATCCGGGGTTTGTTGGGGACGAACCGGTCTCGGTTTTACGAGATACAGGATCTACCGTTGTGGGAGTGCATAGGGACTGCATTCGGGATTCGCAGCTTACGGGTGAGACTGTCCCATGCATACAATTTTCAGGGGCCATTGAGAAATTACCCATGGCAAGAATAGTGATAGATACACCTTTCCTTAGCGGGGAAGTCGAAGCAGTCGTTGGTTGTTTTCCAGGCGCCCAGCTCATCATTGGTAATGTATCTCGGGTAGTTTCCCCTTCCGAGGAGAATGTGCAGGCATGGTCGCAATCAAAAGGTATTGACTTTTGTGCCGCAGTCGAGACACGTCGACAGGTAGGTGATAAGGGTAAAATTAGACCTTTGGCGACGCCAGCGGTCAACCTGGATATCACACCAGAGCGCTTGGCGAAATTACAAAAGGAGGACCCATCATTGAGTCCATGTTTTGAGGAGGCGCGAACGGAGAAAACGAGGAAATATAAGAACGGCTCGTCTTCCTTTGTTATTCAGGCGGGCATTCTGTTCCGTAAGTATGTAACGGTGGCATCCATTTTAAAGCAGGTCGTTGTGCCAGCGTTGCTAATCGCAACAGTATTGCATTTGGCACATGATGTCCCATTAGCGGGTCATATGGGAATAGCTAGAACCAAAGAAAGGGTTCTTAAAAATTTTTACTGGCCATCTATCCACAGAGATGTACAAGTGTATTGTAAGACATGCAGTCCATGCCAGGAGACGACGCATAAGGGTCGTACACCCCAGGCTCCTCTTCAAAAGATCCCCACGGTTTCGGAACCGTTTAAAAAGGTTTCGATAGACCTTGTTGATTTAAGAGAAAGATTATCTTCAGCGCGCACTATAGCAGAAGAAGCTTCTAGGATCGCTTCGAAAAGAGCAAAAGACTATAAAGATAGAGGATCCAAACTGAGAATTTTTAAGCCAGGAGACAAGGTCCTATTGTTATTGCCCACGGACCATAATAAGTTATTGATGACATGGAAAGGTCCTTATGTTATTGAGCGAGTTGTTTCAAAGGTAGATTACGCTATCCACATTGATGGGTCGAGTAAGGTTTTCCATGTTAATATGCTACAGAGATTTTATGAGAGACCAGAGTATCTGTGTTCTCATACTGGTATTGAAGGACATACCTAATGTCGTGTCATTCTTTGACGATATAGCATGTCATACGTCGACATGGTCTGATCATATTCAGACACTAACAGTAATTTTTAAACGATTACGTCATTTTGGGTTAACTGCTAAACCCGCAAAGATGGATTTGGCATGTCCAGAGATAGTATTCTTAGGACATATCGTGGGTAGAGGTGTTCAGAGACCTGAAGTAACAAAAATTGACAAATTAGTAGGGCTGCAAATCCCTAAAACAAAGAAACAAGTCAGAAGCTTAGTGGGAATTTTAAATTATTACAGCAAGTTCATTCCAAATTTTTCCTCCTTGTCATCTTCTCTTACTGACCTTACTAAGAAGGGACAACCCGATAAGGTCCAGTGGACGTCTGAATGTCAGACAGCATTTGATAATTTGGTGACAGCATTATCATCGTCACCCATTCTGATACTACCCGATTTTCGATCTAATTTTATCCTCAGAACGGATGCGTCGGACTCTGGTGTCGGCGCTTGTCTTCTACAGGAGAAGAACGAATGTTTTCATCCTGTATGTTATGTCAGTAGGAAGTTATTGCAGAGAGAAAGAAAGTATTCTGTGATAGAGCGGGAGTGTCTTGCCATTGTGTGGTCCGTTCAGAAATTAGGACGTTATCTCATGGGACGAGAATTCTGTATCCAGACAGACCACAAGCCACTGACATTTTTGTCGAAGAATCGTTCGTCCAGCCCACGCTTGTCTAGATGGGCATTGGCTTTGCAGCCGTATACCTTCGTTATTCAACCAATTCCAGGAACCAGCAATCATATCGCCGACTACCTTAGTCGAGCCTAAGGGAAGAGTTCAGGAGCTTATACATCAGAGAACAGGAACATTGACAGCATCTGTGTGAACGAGTCGTCGACTTTAAAATATTGACATTATAAATATGATATGAAGAATGGTTGATAGATTGAGTGGTTTTGATTCTGTATTGGGTATTGTGTTTAGTTAGCTATTGATGATGTGATACATATATGCATAGTGCAGGGCATATTGATCCCCATAATTTTCCCTGATTCCGGTATTTTATGTGCTAGAGGCATTGGTAGGTCATTTTTATGTAAGTATTGCTCGCGCTCACTCGTTGACAGTCATCTTGATGCGATTTGAAATTAATTGCATTAATTTTTTTGGGGTGGAGGATGATGTCACGAGCGAGTGAGCGAGGATCAGTAGTTACGAGAAGAGGGTTAGAATAAAGTTAACCCACGGGCCAAGGGGTAAGGGAAAGCGTGCATGTTGTGAGTGGGGGGGGGGGGGTCTGAATGAGGCGAGAGCGCTGTATTACTATCACTGCACACTAAGACGTCCTAGAGAGCGGACGCAGGAGAAAGCCCTAGAGGGCGAACATAAGGAGAGCAGTCGGAAGACTTGGGAGTAGTGTTTTTTCCAGTGATGACTGGTAGGTGAAACGATGATTGATAATAGTTATGATTGATGTATTATATTCGTCTATGACCATGATGTAAATAAGTATATGTGAGGAATGTGGAAGTCCTTGATACTGTATATAGCAATGTGCGCCATGAGCGATAGATGTAAGTTAAGTTCATGGATTTGTAGCGAGAGTGAATATTGTGTAGTACGGTGGAGGTGTGTTACCGTAGGATGTTTGGTGAGTGAAATGTGAACTATTGTGTGTCCGCTTCATGAGTTGTAAGGAGGGGTGAAGTGAATAGAAGTGGTATGGTGTTATACCAATGTAATGTTATTCTTGTAGGTGCCGGGGTCGGCCGCCTACGGTGAGCACAGGGGATAGGCCAGCATAGGGCCGGAGGCCACACATAGGCCAGGAAGGAAGCTGTCGGGGTGGGACAGTAGAGGCACATGAGTCGTGGCAGTCTGGCCACCGACAGGGACGTATATATGATCGTGAATGTGTTATTGAAATGCTAATGTGCTATTGCCATGTTGATGTGCTATTGAAATGCTAATGTGCTATTGCCATGTTGATGTGCTATTGGAATGCTAATGTGTTATGGCAATAGGAAGGGGCTATTGAGAGACTGCGGTGCCATTGAAATATTAATGTGCTATTAAGACATGGAGAGGAGAAGCTGAGACCGAAGTGTCTTTAGAAAGTAACTACCGGGTTGTGGACTCGAGGAAGTGTGCGTACGGGAGAAGGCCGTTGTACGGCAGTTGAATTGAATAATATAATGTCTGTATTTGCGCTATTATCTTTATGTTTATGTATAATAAATGTGTGAGTCTGATGGGTTGTTCTGTTAAGTGTTAAACTTGTTCGTTCGTGATTGTTGTCTTGTTATAATTATTACATCTCCCAGTCTGGGATTTGTGACAGTAATTGATTCTAGATCTTACTGGCAGCCAATGAAGTTCTTTCAGTACAGGGGTAATGTGCTCTTTCATAGAAACTTTCTTGACCAACCTAGCAGCGTGATTTTGTACTTGCTGCAGCTTATTCATTTTATCCTCCGAAATTCCAGCAAACAAAGCGTTACAATAGTCTAATTTAGATATAACAAAAGATAGAACAAGTTTAATGGCTGCTTCCTCTGAAATAAGATGCCTAATTTGACTAATTTTCCTTAACTCAAGATAGTACATTTTTCTAACATGCGAAATGGCCTTCTCCATGGGTAGATTGCAGTCCAGGTAAACCCCTAGATTTTTCACACAATGGGATATAGGTATCTTAGTGTCATCAAACTCGATAGTGGACCGTTGTACGGACTTCAGTTTTCCCGGTGTTCCAACTAACATTACTTCAGTTTTCTCATTGTTCATTTTCAATTTGTTAACAGTCATCCATGCATTAATAGATTGAACACAAATAACTAGGTCATTCATCATTTGGTCAACGTTGTTAACATTTACAGATTGACGCAGCTGAGTATCGTCGGCGTACATATGAAAAGCAAAATTATGATCTTTAATAACTTGCGTCACTGGTTGTGTAAATAGGGAAAAATAAAACTGGACCTAAAACTGACCCTTGCGGAACACCAGTTGTGAGCACTTTTGTTGTTGATATGTGTGCTCCAATTGATACATTCTGTTTTCTTTCACTCATGTAGGAGCTAAACCATTTCAGGACAGTCCCAGATATACCATATGAAAGTTCTAATCTCTTTATAAGAATAGTGTGGTCAATGGTGTCGAAGGCTGCTGAAAGATCTAATAGCACTAGCACTGACACTTTGCCTTCATCACAATCTGTTAACAAATCTGATGTTACTTGTACAAGGGCCGTTTCCGTACTGTGTTTTTGTATATACGCTGACTGGCATACTTCTCTCAGCGAGTTTGTACACAAAGGACTTTCAAGCTGGTGTAAAAAGACTTTCTCTAAAATCTTGGATAAAAACGTAAGATTTGATACAGGTCTGTAGTTATTATATATATTTTTGTCTAGGCTTGGTTTTTTTATCAATGGCTTTATGAGGGCTCTTTTGAAAGAGCACGGGACCACACGTCCATGCATCCATCCATCCATCCATCCATCCATTCATCTATGTATCCATCCATCAATCCGTCCATTCATCCATTTACCCATCCATCCATTCATCAACCACCGCCCTCCCCCACCACTACTACCATCATCAAAGTCACCACCACCACCACAGCAATGGACATAATCATCATTCTCGACACTATCAATCTGATCACATTTATCTACTTACCCCTTCAACGTCCTCTCCATCTTTGAGCGTACTTTTCCTGGATGATTTTCTACTCTACGATAAAGAAGAAAAATTTGATTAGCATATTTTTTCTACTGATATTGCAATACGCATTGAATCAGAGTGCATCGACATCTCAGAAATGTACTGACACGCTTTTTCCTTTTCAACGATAATAAGATGTTTGTATTGGATGATCCTCGCTTGTATTAACCGCTTGCCTGCCCCCCCCCCCCCCATTTATCCATTCAACTACAATTCCACCCAACTATAAATCCTTCCATCCATTTGTCCATCAATCCCTATCCATTCACCTGTACATCCACCCGTCCATTCATTCATCCATTTATCCATCAATTCAACCATCCATTCATCCAGCCATCCAGCCATCTATCCGTCCATGCATTCATCCATCCATCTATTTATCCATCCACCCATCCATTTATCCATTCACCTGTATATCCACCCGTCAATTCATCCATCCATCCAGCCATCTATCCATCCATGCATTCATCCATCCATCTATTTATCCATCCACCCATCCATTTATCCATTCACCTATATATCCAGTCGTCCATTCATTCATCCATCCAGCCATCTATCCATCCATGCATTCATTAATCCATCTTGTAACGAAATGCCGCGTAATGCCCGTTCGATCGGTCCACCTTCCTGATCTATTGTTCGAAGTTATGTCTCAGGCTACCTGCGGGTAGAGCAATTATCTCTGACCCGTCCACCTAATACCCCAGCGTCCGAGTTTGGCCACCGTAGAATCTTTGTGCACGTTTTTATGGCTCACGAATTCGAGCTAGCTAGAACCTCCCAGTTTTCCCCTCTGTGATTTTCTGTAATTTTGAGTTTCTGTATATATTCCAGAGCAAATCTGGAGTCGTCAGTCCGCTTGCGGTAGAATCACTGCAAGGTCCTGCTCGTGCGAAGCAGTGTACCTGCCTGTAGAACTCAGGCGTGTATTTACAGTGTCTATTAAGGCCTGTATTAAAATTTAGCTCGTAAGGAGCGAGGTCCCGCTCACGTAAAGTGGTGTACCTGTCTGTCGTTCTTATTGTAAGACACAGACGTATATTAACATAGCCTATAGAGTGTGTTAAGTTAGCTCGTGTATAGAGCGTTTATGACTTTCAAGTTCGCGTAGGACTTAGTCATAGTAAATTAGTGTATTTCTTGCTTCGTCAAAGCATGAAATAAGCTCAGTTAGAGCGGCGTGTGAGTCTAAGCTTAAAGTTAAAGTTAGCTCATGTACGCGGTGCATCTATTGCACATATCTTAAGTTCTTAAGGAACTCGTTAATTTCCAGTGTTGTACTCGCTTCTTGTGGCAGTGTCAGACCTGTAAGTCTCAGCGTGACCAGGCAGGCTTCTGTCCGCGTGTAGAGCATTGTACCCGGCGTTTCTGAGAATTGTGCAGAACAGCGGGAAGGCTAGAGGCCAAGACCATAAAGTAACCACCTTAAAGTATTTTAAAGTATCCTGTGCATATTGTTAGGACATTTCGATCCTGTTGTGTATCCTGTGACTGTGACGAGAGCCTTATCAGGACATTAGTTTTATACTAGTAGTCATCTTGAGGATGTGAACAGTGCTTTTTATGTGGAGTAAGGACATATTTGCAATTGAGTGTATCCTGTAGTGAATTTAAGAGAACATTATCTTGTGGAGTCCAGTTTCCCAAGACACCGGACATTCGTCGGTTTAGGACCATCATCGTCAAGTTTACAGATTCAAGAGATAGGACAAGTATAAGTAACATTTTAGTTAGAGTAATTATTGGAAGAGTGTGGATATATCCTGTGTGAAACGTTCTTTAAGTGCAGAGCTGGTGAGATATACAATTACCTTTTTATCTGTGTTTTAGTGTAACATATTATAATCCATTTTATTGTCATTTCATTGCATTAATCAGAAACCTTTTCTTTCAGGGTAATTATCTTAGCTGTTGTTAAACGCACTATCTTTTGAATTTAATCATTGTCATAATATCTGTATGAAATATTAAATTTGTCCATCTCTTCTGACACGTTATTTAGACTATTTTACCAACATTAATTAAGCCCCCATCCCACGTGTCCCAATAAATTTATTGTGTGTATAACTGTAAAGCACTTGTTTCCATTGGTGTGTTATAGTCACTCATAGGCCGGAACATCCCAAGGTTGCAAACCGCATTTGCAGTACCATTGTCTGCACCTGCGCTTTGTGACACATCTATTTATCCATCCACCCGTCCATTCATCCATTTATCCAACGATTCATCCATCCATCCATCCAACCATCCATCCATCCATCCATCCAACCATCCATCCATCAATCCATCCAGCCATTTATTTATTCATCCAACCACCCATTTGTCCATTTACCCATGCATCCATTCATCAACCATCCCCCTCTCCCAACAATATTATCATCATCATAATCACCACCACCACCACAGCAATGGACATTACCATCATTCTCGACACTATCAATCTGATCACATTTATCTACTTACCCCTTCAGTGTCCTCTCCATCTTTGAGCGTACTTTTCCTGGATAATTTTCTATCCTACGATAAAGAAGAAAAATTTGACTAGCATATTTTTTCTACTGATATTGAAATACGCATTGAATCATAGTGCATCGACATCTCAGAAATGTACTGACAGGCTCTTTCCTTTTCAACGATAATAAGATGTTTGTATTGGATGATCCTCGCTTGTATTAACCGCTTGCCTGCCCCCCATTTATCCATTCACCTACACGTCCACCCATCTATAAATCCTTCCATCCATTTGGTCACCCCTCCTTATCCATTCACCTGTACATCCACCCGTCCATTCATTCATCCATTTATCCATCAATTCAACCATCCATTCATCCAGCCATCTATCCATCCATGCCTTCATCCATCCATCTATTTATCCATCCATCTATTTATCCATCCACCCATCCATTTAACCATTCACCTATATATCCACCCGTCCATTCATCCATCCATCCAGCCATCTATCCATCCATGCATTCATCCATCCATCTATTTATCCATCCACCCATCCATTTTGTCCATTCACCTATATATCCAGTCGTCCATTCATTCATCCATCCAGCCATCTATCCATCCATACATTCATTAATCCATCTATTTATCCATCCACCCGTCCATTCATCCATTTATCCATCGATTCACCCATCCATCCATCCAACCATCCATCCATCAATCCATCCAGCCATTTATTTATTCATCCAACCATCCATTTGTCCATTTACCCATGCATCCATTCATCAACCATCCCCCTCTCCCAACAATATTATCATCATCATAATCACCACCACCACCACAGCAATGGACATTACCATCATTCTCGCATTGAATCAGAGTGCATCGACATCTCAGAAATGTACTGACAGGTTTGTTTTTTTTCAACGATAATAAGATGTTTGTATTGGATGATCCTCGCTTGTATTAACCGCTATCCTGCCCCCCCCCCCCATTTATCCATTCACCTACACATCCACCCATCTATAAATCCTTCCATCCATTTGTCCATCAATCCTTATCCATTCACCTGTACATCCACCCGTCCATTCATTCAATCATTTATCCATCAATTCAACCATCCATTCATCCAGCCATCCAGCCATCTATCCATCCATGCATTCATCCATCCATCTATTTATCCATCCACCCATCCATTTAACCATTCACCTATATATCCATCCGTCCATTCATCCATTTATCCAGTATCCCATCCACCAATCCATCCAACAATTTATTTATTCATCCAACCATCCATTTGTCCATTTACCCATGCATCCATTCATCAACCATCCCCCTCTCCCAACAATATTATCATCATCATAATCACCACCACCACCACAGCAATGGACATTACCATCATTCTCGACACTATCAATCTGATCACATTTATCTACTTACCCCTTCAGCGTCCTCTCCATCTTTGAACGTACTTTTCCTGGACGATTTTCTACTCTACGATAAGAAAAAATTGATTAGCATGTTTTTCTCTATTGAATCAGAGTGTATAGCCACCTCTAACATGTATCGACACCCTTTTTCGTTTTCAACTATAATAAGACGTTCGTATTGGATCATTCTCGCTTGTATTAACCATTTGCCTGCCAACCATTTATCCACTCGCCTACACCTCCACCCATCTATCAATCAATTCGTCCATTTATCCATCCATCCTTATCTATTCACCTATACATCCATCCATCCATCCATCCATCCATCCATTTATCTATACAATCGTCCAGCCATCCATTTATGTATCCATCCATCAATCCGCCCATTCATCCATTCACCCATCCATCCATTCATCAACCACCCCCCCCCCCTTCCCCCACCAATATTACCATCATCATAATAACCACCACCGCCACAGCAATGGACATTACCATCATTCTCGACACTACCAATCTGATCACATTTATCTACTTACCCCTTCAGCGTCCTCTCCATCTTTGAGCGTACTTTTCCTGGATAATTTTCTATCCTACGATAAAGAAGAAAAATTTGATTAGCATGTTTTTTCTACTGATATTGAATTACGTATTGAGTCATAGTGTATCTACATCTCAGAAATGTATCGACACGCTTTTTCGTTTTCACTGAAAATAAGACGTTAGTATTGGATGATCCTCGCATGTATTAACCCCTTGCCGGCCAATCATTTATTCATTCATCTTCACATCCATCCGTCAATCCATCCATCCATTTGTCCATCCATCCTTATCCATTCAATTGTACACCCACCCGTCCATTCATCCATCCATTCATCCATCGATTCATCCATACATCCATCCAGCCATCTATCCATCCGCACATCCATCCATGCATCAATGCATCCATCCATCTATTGATCCATCCACCCATTTATTTATCCATTCACCCATCCATCCAGTCATGAACCACGCTCTCCTCCACCACTACTACCATCATCATAATCACCACCACCACCACAGCAATGGACATTACCATCATTCTCGGCACTATCAATCTGATCACATTTATCTACTTACCCCTTCAGCGTCCTCTCCATCTTTGAGCGTACTTTTCCTGGACGATTTTCTACTCTACGATAAAGAAGAAAAATTTGATTAGCATGTTTTTTCTACTGATGTTGCAATACCTATTGAGTCATAGTGTATCGACATCTCAGAAATGTACTGACACGCTTTTTCGTTTTCACTGAAAATAAGACGTTAGTATTGGATGATCCTCGCATGTATTAACCATTAACCTGCCAACCATTTATTCATTCACCTTCACATCCACCCATCAATCCATCCAACCATTTGTCCATCCATCCTTATCCATTTCAATTGTACATCCATCCATCGATTCATCCATCCATCCATCCATCCATCCAGCCATCTATCCATCCGCACATCCATCCATGCATCCATCCATCCATCCGTCTATTGATCCATCCACCCATTTATTTATCCATTCACCCATCCATCCAGTCATGAACCACCCTCTCCTCCACCACTATTATCATCATTATAATCACCACCACCACCACAGCAATGGACATAATCATCATTTTCGACACTATCAATCTGATCACATTAATCTACTTACCCCTTCAGCGTCCTCTCCATCTTTGAGCGTACTTTTCCTGGATGATTTTCTACTCTACGATAAAGAAGAAAAATTTGATTAGCATATTTTTTCTATTGATATTGCAATACGTATTGAGTCATAGTGTATCGATATCTCAGAAATGTACTGACACGGTTTTTCGTTTTCAATGAAAATAAGGCGTTAGTATTGGATGATCCTCGCATGTATTAACCATTAACCTGCCAACCATTTATTCATTCACCTTCACATCCACCCATCAATCCATCCATCCATTTGTCCATCCATCCTTATCCATTCAATTGTACATCCATCCATTGATTCATCCATCCATCCATCCAGCCATCTATCCATCCGCACATCCATCCATACATCCATGCATCCATCCATCTATTGATCCATCCACCCATTTATTTATCCATTCACCCATCCATGCATTCATCAACCATCCCCCTCTCCCACCAGTATTATCATCATCATAATCACCACCACCACCACAGCAATGGACATTACCATCATTCTCGACACTACCAATCTGATCACATTTATCTACTTACCCCTTCCGCGTCCTCTCCATCTTTGAGCGTACTTTTCCTGGATGATTTTCTACCCTAAGATACATAAGAAAAATTTGATTTGCTGTTTTTTCTACTGATATTGCAGTACACATTGAATCAGAGTGCATAGACATCTCAGAAATGTATCGACGCGCTTTTTCGTTTTCACTGAAAATAAGACGTTAGTATTGGATGATCCTCGCATGTATTAACCCTGGCCTGCCACACAGATTTCTACTAACATGCCCCTTGCAAACGGGGACAAAACAAACAAATCTAAAAAGTTGCACACCATAAATCCCACTCTATCAAAATACACGCAAATAATGCAAGTACATAGTGGAACTAACTAGGAAATATAAAATAATCATATTTCGGGAATTGTCTTCACAGGATCACTCAAGAAATGTACATACAAACTAGGCCCAGAACAGTTCCAGGCACATGGCAGTATAGCGAGATTAGACAACCCGGAACAGTTCCGGGCAAAGCAGGGAGTTGCTTGTGAATGAATTTTGTCAACTTTCATACATAATTCGAAATCAGTTGCCTGACAGATAACTAATGTTTACTAAAAAATTTCATCCCAACGTATCTGCTTTCCTTACATATCCTTACATGACCATCGACATATCGTCACCGTTCCCTAGGACTGTAGTAACTCCAAAATGTGAAAAATCAATTTTTATATAATATTTTTTTTTGTATTTGTATTTGTATACTACTTTAATCCCATTTGAGAAATTTGCCTTTGTGACATTGCACCCAGTTACAACTGGAACAGGCAGGTCATCCCCACACTGCAGCGACGGTGGACAGTTTTTTTTTTCTTTTTGGGGGGGGGGGGAGGGAGTGGTAGGGATGAATATTAATTGATTTTGCCCGGGCAGCGACCTGTTCGGACTGCTCTTTTCGATTTCCAACTGCCAAGGTATCTTTAACATGCGCGACGTGCAAACGGGCCCTCCGAATTCTTTCGTCCTTATCCGAGAAGACTAGGTATTCGATCCTACCCCCTCCCCCCCCCCCCCCAAATAGGACTAGAGACACGAATATATGAGAAAAGTCCCAAACTTCCAACATGCCTACACCGGCCGCGTTTTGAACCCGGTACTCTTGGCATGAGAGGAGAGCACCTTGCCCGTAGACCACCTTGTCCCCTGTAATAAGTTCGACTACATTAAAAGCCGCATCGAATGATGTTGGTTCTAGACTCCTAAGCCGAAAATAATCCAATATCAAACTTTCAAAAAGTCATTGTCACTAGAATAGTTGCGCTAAAATAAAACAGTTTTGTGCATCTCCTCAAACTGTGGTCAAAACCGATTACTACAGTCTCAGGGAACAGTGACCAAATGACATCTGTTATATCTCCTGTTTACACATTTCAGCGTGTTCTCCTTCTCCTTCTTCTCCTTGTTCTGGAATGGTTTTTCTAGATGCTCTTTTACCCTGCAATGTACAGCACAAATTTCATCTACGAAAGTAAAATTGCCCAGATTAGCTGGGACGTACAAAAATACGTTTTCCTTAACCTGACGATTCGCATCATTATGTAACATAATGTAACAATTTAATGCTGGACAAGGAAGTGAAGTACCAGAGATGACACTGTATGAAGGAGCTTTTTTTTCCCCAAAAAAACTCGGACAGGGAAAAAAACACGACGTGAAAAGTGAAAGGCCCAAACTTTTTTAAAAGGAAGCGCATATATCCGTACAACGTGTTGTGCGGATATGGACAGTGCATATCCGTACAACGCACACAATTCGATGACGTAGAACACACACCGGAATACGATGTTACTGACCTTGTTAATCTGCATAGTTTTTTAAAAATATGAATCGGCTTAGTAGCAAAACAATCCGACTTCTGCTCGGAGATTGCGTGATCTGCGCTAATATACTTGAGTGTACGTCGATCACCAATGGCTACCCCAGCCCCTTTTCGCCTGATTAGTCAATCTGACTACCGCCCATTGATACAAACTGACTAGACCCTCGCGCCCCCAGGTCCATCTGACTACGGTATTCCATGTGTTGTCACTTTAAATTCGTGAACACCGTACCAAGTTTTGTTTCAGCAAACCTTCACCAGTCGCGCTTTTGGTAAACATGTTGTACGGATATGCACTGTCCATATGCATACAACATGTTGTATGAATATACTCTTCCTTTTTAAAATCGTCACTGCTCTACAATACTGGCATGGATGTCAGACATGTGCCAAAAAGCAACTCACTGTTCAACGTATTCCTTTGCATCAGTACCATCAGCTAACACAGAAAAATAACGATACCAACAGGAAAATGTAATAATACAATAAAATCATAATGGCAAATTCTAGATGGTCGACGATAAGAGAACATTTTTTTTTTTTTCTTAATCGCTCAAAAGAGTAAAAAATGACGTAATATGCCATTAGCGTAGAACAGTGACGAATCTGTCCTCGTTGAACGTAATACGAGTATTATACGAACAATTTCATTCGTCCATCGCTAACTAATTTTATTTAGGTGAAAAACTCATGTTTCTCGGCTGTGTGGCTACCTCGGTGTGTCGCTTTTCATCTCGTTTTCATTTATCATTTGCCATGCATGGTGAGTCTAATGGACCCAGGAGCACATCATTTCTGGGATTTTTTTTTTCTTGAGATTCCAGGTGTTCCTCAATGACGTCACAGCCCATCTTTCAATAGTTTTGAATTTTTTTTTAAATGCCCGTGCGCGCTCACCGATACACATGCAGTTTTACGATTCCTGCCCGTACGTCCTAGGTTCTCAAAGACACCATAATTTTAAAGAGGATTTTATTGTAGGATTTTATGTCATACCCTTTAGACATATGTCCTAAAGAGGATTTTATTGTCGTATCCCTGTTCGGTTAGACACCAAGATCTATGCCATGCATAGTTTGTGGCGACGTACGGAGAAGGTTAAAGTCATTAAATTTCTGCATGCACAGAAATCGCCCTCATACTTCATCATCCTGCCATGCTAGCTTTCCTTTACCTGCCAGTTCTCTTTGCCATTTAGCATCTACCCGGCCAGCCTTTTGTGTGATCTAGCAATCTCTCCCCCTCAATTATCCAGCAGTTTCTCCATCAAATACATTTGGATAAGGTACGAACGAATAACATGTCATTTTTTTCTTTCAAAGGGAGCTCATTATACTTTTCTTTGAGGTACACCATTTGAGTTCTTCTTTATTTAAGGCGGTTATGTCTCACTAATATCGTCATTTCTAAATCAACCTGTTTGTCGTTTTTTTTTTTTTTTCAGTTCCCATATTGAGAATAGAGAAGAACTAAAATAAGTCACTGCAAATAATTATATGGTCGTTTTCGACTTGTCCCTAGTCTATACAGAAGACAGGCGTAAGAATTACTGTAGATATAATCTAAAGTTACTATTTCCCTTTCATGTTATAATAATTATAATAAATAGACCAAAGTGGTGTAAGCGCCAGGCTGGTAGCTCACCGTCCATACGTTTTGCTTTACACTACCACAATAGGCATAGGTAACATCAGCAACACAACAATGAATATGACCACAGTTCTCGCCTCCACCCACGTTATCAAACTTATTATCTCACCTCTTCACCTTCCTCTCCTTCCCCTAACGTACTCTTCCGGGTTGATCTTCTACCCTACAATAACCAAAAAAAGATGGCATTATCATTTTGTTTCTGTCTACATCATTGCTAGTACCAAAATAGATCATTCTTATTGGGCCTCGTTCTTCTTTCATCCATCCATCCATCCATTCATCCACCCATCCATCCAGCCAGCCAGCCAGCCAAACACCCATTCATTCACCGACCCACTCATCTATCCACCCACCCATTCTCCCATCCAAGAACTTATTCATTCATCCTTCCATCCATCCATCCATCCATCCATCCATCCATCCATCCATCCATCAACCCACCCCTCATCCATGCATTCATCCATTTATTCTTCCATCAACCCTTCCATTCCTCCGTAACTCATCATTATGCGTCCTTTTGTCCATCTGCCAGTACGACAATGGATCCATCAATCCTCACATCTATCCATCCATCCATCTATTCATCTATCAACCCGTCCATCCATCCGTCCGTCTATCTATCCATTCAACTACTCAAACATCCATCCGTCCATCCATCCATCCATCTACCACCAAGCACCACCACCACCACTACCATCATCATAATTATCATCATCATTATCATTCTTGACATTACCAGTATTTTCACACCTATTCACTCACCCCTTCAGCCTCCTCTCCTTCTTTGAGCGTACCTTTTCTGGTTGATTTTCTACCCTGCAATAAACAACCAAATTTCGTTAGCATTTTGTTGCCACTGTTTATTTTGAATCAGAGTCTAGAGTCATCTCAGAAATGTTTCGACAAGATGTTTTTGTTTTCACCGATATCAAAACAATTACAATCACATTTGACCATCTATCATGTCTAAGGACACCTAAAAAAAAAAAGAGACCTCGCCAACAGCGAGGACATTTTAAATTTCGGTTTTTCTGCTACATGAGCTTTGTACATGAATAACGAAAATCGGTAATCAAAACACCTGCCATAGCGAGAGAATTAGTTCCGAGTGCCCATGCCAGATTGTGGGGTCGGCCGCAATGCAGTAAGTAGGGAATCAGACATGAACATGTATTGGTCTTTTTCTGTTACTGCCTAGCGAGTCGTGGTCCCACCTAGCCATCTCTCACTTTCTCTCCCTACTGACCACGTGCCATACAAGCTGTTTACATGCATTGAATGTTGCAGAACGGGAAACCACGGAAACAAACGCACTTCAACGTTTCAAATTTTAGGTCTGACTCCAATATCGTCTCGTAATTCGATCGAAACATGGTTACCGTCAGTAAAAAAAAAATCCCTTATGCCTTGCCTTGTTATTTGCCCTGTTTACTGGAATAGCGAGACCTCGGGTATAAGGAGACATTTTTGTTTGGCAGAACATTACATCACGTTATAAACAAGTTCCATTTTATTTTTGAGTCATTGTGTATCGTCCTCGCATTTATTAATGGCACAGTTTCTTGAGAATGGATTTTGTCAGTTATGTACGTCCTTAGTCACTTGGCTCAAGGGATAAATAATGCTTATTAAAAATTCCGAGCAAACGTATTTGTTTTCCTTTCATATAAAAGTCAGTACATATTCAGTTTTACCATGCACGACGATGGAAGCTTCGTTATTGTCAATCCGCTGATGAAGGCAGGGACTGCCTCTTTCTGAGAAGTACTAGAAAACTAACGAGATAATTGACTCTGGTTAAATTATTAGGAACAGAAGTTCAAATACGAATGGAGAAACTCTCAAATAGTGCGAAATATAGTTAATACACAATGATCTTCGACAGACAAGGTGCATGTGGAAATGGAACTGTACACATAGAATAAATCCACACAAAAACACAACCCACGCTGATGTTTCTCGCCGAATTCCGTTTACACGATTTCCTCGTAATCAACTACCGAGGAAGCGAGTCATTAGTAAAAGAAAATCGGTAGTCATTCACAATATTTCCATTTACATGTTGATTGTGTAGTTTACGAAAATGTTGTTGTTGTTTTTTTTATTGTCCCCAATCATTCTCTCCATCGATGCATCCATCTGTCCATTTCTGCATCTGCACATCCATCTATCTATCAGTCCGTCCATCCATCCATCCATCCATCCATCCAGTTTATTTAGCCATTTGACGATCTACTATTCCGCACCATCATGACCATTGTTAATGCCATCTCCTATTTACTTACCTCAGCGCCCTCTTCCTCTGCTCCTTCTTCATCTTCTTCTGGAATGGTTTTTCTGGATGCTTTTTTACTCTGCAATGTACAGCACAAATTTCATCCATACAAGTTGAATACTTCAGTTACGCCCAAGACGTATAAAAATACTTTTTCCTCAACTTCACGATTCGCATGATTATACATGTCACAGTGTAACAATCTAAGGCTGGACAGGAAAGTGCTTCCAGACTACCGAAAGATGGCACCGGATGAAGGAACTTTTTTTTGTCTTAAAACTAGGACCAGAAATAAAGCAGGAGATGAAACATGTAGGGCTCAAACTTTGAAAATTGTCCTCGCTGAGTCTGAGTTTGAGTTTTACGGCCTGTCGGCACGATAACGGCCACTTTGCGCCTTTAACGGTCTATTTGGATACTTTATTTATCTTTCGTATTCAGAGCTTCTAAATTTCACAAAATACAATTAATGAGTTCCGTATGAATTTTATCACAAGAGTAAAATTCTCAAGAGTTATTTTGTATGGATCTGAAAAGACTTTTGCCAGTCAACTTGTAGATCTTAGCCTCTCTTAGAAAGGACAGGATGCACCGTGGGCCCACGTAAGAAATGCGAATATGTATGCAGTTTCATCGGTACATCGCAAACTACATAACTGTTAAGGAAAACCTGCATATTTTGTGGTTATCTGAGAGTTTGCCTTTGCAAATCGCTCTCATTTTAAGTGGTTTTGTGCCTGCACAGAAGTTACCCTCTTATTTCATCTCCCCGTCTTGCCGGATTAACTACTCTGTGTATCAATTCTTTACAAACCAATGAACCACCTACCCAACCAACTATTCAACTATCCATACATAATTATATCCAATCATTCGTGCCTCAGTCTATCCACCAACTCATAGTACTCATATGTCTGTGGCGTATCAGTTTATCCACTTAATTCATCCTGCCATGTATCCATCAAGGCTTTTGTTGCAAGTACGCACGCATCTCAAGCGTTTTGCACTTGAGGGCGCGTACGTATACGTACCTATCCCTAACCCAGTCCTTATCCTCAACCCTAAATTCTATTGAATCCCAAACCTTACCTTTTCAACCAAAAAACGGGAGAAAAACTAAAAGGAGATCTGAAAGAATAATAATTTAGGCTGTTGTTAGGAGTATTTCGGGAAGAGCTCTCTAGCTCTGGAGTTACAAAAGGCTTTAGAATACGTACTTCTAGAGCAACAAACTTGGGGTGGGGGGGGGGGGGGAGGGAGGCGTACGTACTTGTAATAACATTCATCCATCGAACACATTTGGACAAGCTAAACAAAATGTAGGGACGAATACTGTAACATTTTTTTTTACCCGAGCTCATTATACTTTTGTTTTGAGATGCACCATTTGTGAGTGAGTCAAATAGTTAGGGGAGAAACAGACCAAAGTGGTGTAAGCGCCAGGCTGGTAGCTCGCCGCCCATAAGTTTTGCTTTACACTACCACAATAGGCACCGCCCGTTATGTTTAGCTATAATTACAAATATTGTAAATCGTTTTGTTAGTCGTTTTTGCTTCCCTCCCCCCCCCCCCCTTTTTTAAAAGAATGTTGTCACAAATACGTGCTCCCTTAAAGGTTTTTGCGCTAGGGGCACACATTTTTAAAGCAATTTGTAGCTCCAGAGCTAGAGAGCTCCTCCAGAAATTCTCCTGAAATACTTGCAAAAACAGCAATAATTAATTATCCTTTCAAAGTTTCTTTTTGTTTTCCTCCTGTTTTTTTTTTTATTATTTTCTTTTTTATTGCAAGGTAAGGGGCAGGGTTAGGGATTCGATAAGATTAAATTTAGGGTTGAGGATAAGGCCGGAGTTAGGGACAGATACGTATACATACGTGCCCCTGGCGCAAAATCCTTGGGGTACGTACGTACTTATAGCAAAAGCCTTTTTTAAATTACCGTGTTGAGATTAGAGAAGAAGTAAAACATATTGCTGTGAATTTGTGTTGGTTTTCTACTTGTCCCTAGTTTAGACAGAACACACGCTTGAGAATTAATGTAGACATACTTTCAAGTTATCATTATCCTTTCATGTTATAATAATTACACTGATCTCATCTACATGTCATTAACATCATCCTCATCATCAACATTCTTGCACCAGCAACATCAGCATCGAAAAAGTAGATAATTTATGTACTATGAAATGTAAAAATAAACTTGTATAGCGCTGGAATTCACACACAAAAATGACGTGCTCTAAGACTCTGAACTAAAATTAAAAACAGGATTAACATAAAATAAATTCACCATGCTCCCACTCACACACATTAACAAACAATCTTGATTTACCCCCATCCCCAAATCTCTGAGGCCAAAATGGGCATTATTCAGTTTCAATGATAGCAATCCTAAACAATTCCGTTTTGAGCCTATTTTTAAATGTGACAATATTTTTACTTTTCCTGGTGTCAACGCTGATATTTGTAACAAATTCCAAACTGGAAGATGTACTTATTATGACAGGACAACAATCTCAAACGACCAAGTATAACACTTAACAAAACAACCAAACAGGCTCACACATTTATTATAACATTAATATATATATATACGTTCAACTACATACGGTACATTATTCAATTCAACTACAATTCAAGGGTCATTCTTCCATACAGTCACCCTATCTCCGGTTCCACAACCGTACAGCCCGTGCTTTACAACATAAATTTCCAGGCCCTTACTCGACCTAACATCAACACTCTATATAAGTCGTACTACAGAACTCTCATGTACATAACTCAGACCTATGGTCAGCCCAATCCCCTAGACCAGACTGCCACTGCTGCTGAGCTGCCCGTCGGCCTTACGCCCTTGCCTGCACGGCTCCACAGCCTGTCCCCGGCCTGTGGCCGTCCACCGCGGGTGGCCTCACTGCCCGACCCCGGCACCTATAAGAATAACATTACATCTCTATAACATCATACACTTACTATCCGCTTCACCACTCATTACGAACCATCACGCGTACATACACATTCCACAGTTCACTCACCACACAACTGCGCCTCTCTTCTGTAACACACCTCCACCGTATTACACAGTACTCAGGCTAGGCTAGAAATCCACACTCTTAACGTACAGATCTCGCTCGAAGTTCACATCTATTAATACAGTAGCACATGACTTGTACACTCCTCGCATATAACTTATTTACATCATGGTCATCAGAAGAATATAGTACATCAATTATCAATCATAGTTCAACCTACCAGTCATCACTGGAAAAACACTAACACTAGTCTTCCGACTGCTCCCCTTATGTTCGCCCTCTGGGCTCTCTCTTGCGTCCGTTCCCTTAGGACTCTCTGTGTGCAGTGACTTGTACGTACACCGATCTCGCCTCGTCCAAACCCCAACTCACAACATTCCACGCTTTCCATTAATTGTCTGCCGTGAGTTAATCTTACTATACCCCCTTCTGCCCGTAATTTTTTATCCTCGCTCACTCGCTCGCGACAATATTGTTCCACAATTTAGGCCCACCAATAGAAAAAAACCTGTTCACCAAGCGACAATCTGACTGCGGATGTCTCAAGAAGTTTCGCGTCTACAGATCTTAAACTGCGTGATGGCTGTTATGATTCCAATAACTCTGGAAGATATTCTGTGGCACAAAGCACAAAATCTTAAAGTCGATTATTTCCTTAATGGGAATCCAATGGGTAGATAAGATCACCATTCTCCGCACTACCAATGTTATCACTAATATTTACTTACCCCTTCACCATCTTCTCCCTCTGAGAGTGGCGTACTTTTCCTGGTTGACCTTCTACCCTATATTCAACAATGAAGATTCGACCAATCAAACTTGGTGCGAATGAAAATATAACATTATCACTGCCCCTCACCTTTCATCCATCTATCCGTCCATCCACCCAAACATCGATCCATTGATCCATATGATTATCCATTCATCCCTTCTTCCATATATCCGCTCATCTATTTATCTATCTTTTTAACTGTATCATCCACCTACTCATCCATCCACCCATCCACCTGCCCATCCATTATTTCATCCACCTATCCATTCACCCACCCACTCACCTACTCATTCTTCTATTCATCCTTCCATCCAACCATCCACCCATTCATCTATCCACCCATCCATTTATCCACCCATCCATTCGTCCATCCATCCAAACATACATTCATCCATCCATCCATTCACCCACCCTCTCACCCATTCACCCATTCATCCATCTTTCCATTTTACCCACCCACATATCCATCCGTCCATTTATCCAACCACCCATTCTTCCGTCCATCCTTCCACACATCCCTTCATCCACCCAGCCTTCCATTCCACCCGTCCACCCCCCCCCCCCATCTATCCATCCACCCATCAAACCATCCAACCGCCCATCCATTCCTCCTACTACCCATTCATCATAATTAGAAATTATTGTTATTCTTGCCTAATCACATCCACTTACTCACCCCTTCAGCGTCCCCTTCTTCTTTCAGGGTACTTTTCCTGGTTGATCTTCTACCCTGCAACGAACAATACACTTTCTATCAACAATATGTTTACATCTTCTTCTTGAATAGAATAAAAAAAATGGAGTAGATTGGAACAGAAGATTTTCACTGAACCCTCGCCCTCCATCCATCCATCCACCCTCCCAAACATAGCTCCCTCCATCCATCCATTCATCCATCCATCCAGCCCTTCTTCCTTCCATCCACTCATCCATCCATTCACCCCTCCCTCCCTTCATCCGTCCATCCATTTATCTATCTATCCATCCATCCATCCATCCATCCACTCATCCATCCATTCACCCCTCCCTCCCTTTATCCATCCATCCATTTATCTATCCATCCATCCATCCATCCATCCATCCATCCATCCATTCATCCCTCCTTCCCTCCCTTCATTCATCCATCCATCTGTTTATCCATCCACCCATCTATCCACCATCCATCCATCTATCCATTCCTCCATCCATCCATCCATCCATCCAACCCTCCATCCATCCATCCCTCCATCCCTCCTTCCCTCCATCTATCCTTCCATCATCCATCCACCCATCCATCGATATATTAGCCAATACCACCATCACCACTACCACCATTGTCACTGTATTATCATTCCAGTCAATGCCACCGGTTATCAATTATTCTTACTCACCGCACCCTCCTCTTCTGAAGGGGCAGCACTCTTCCTGGAGGATTTTCCACTCTGCGGTGCAACAAAGAAAACGCACATTTCAATATTTATTGTGCTTCATTCCAACTATTATTCAGTATGACATTATTCGGGGTGGAATAATTCAAGGAAGACAAGATGGGCTGGAAGCAAGATGCTCGCCCCTCATGCCGGAGGTACCGTGTTCGATCCCCGGTCAGTGCCGGCATGTTGGAATTTTTTTCAGGGGAAAAAAATTCCGATCCCTGATCCTATAGTAGGAGGGATCCATCGAGCACCTAGTCTTCTCGGATAAGGACGAAAAACTCGGAGGGCCCATGTTCACGTTGTGCACCTTAATGATACCTTGGCTATGGCTGTAGACCTTGATTAACACTCACTTATTTTGTAATTATAACTTCAATAGCTGTGGGAAGATTCTGGCTTTTTTTTTTTTTTTTCAATCGCAGTAGCACTAACACAGATCCGCATCATAAATTTACCATTATATCAAGCATTTTTTTCATGCTATGCGCCATGGGCCCCGCCCTCACTCGATCAGCGCGCAAACTGGGTACACGATTTTTGCAGAGGTGCGAAGAAGGGAGAGTCTCATCTTATCGTTTCTAGTATCTTTGTTTTGGGGGAAATCGTACAAAGATGATTATGTCCATGTAACCACTATTAGGAAAGGTCGAAAAATTCGTGTCGCGACACAGTTTGCTTCAATTTGATTATTGCCGTTGTTGTTGTTGTTGTTGTTGTTATTGTTGTTTATTGTTGGTGTGGTTGTTGTTTTCCTTCGTGGCATCGGAAATGGGTCTGCCAGGGTGACCGATGATTTGAAAACATTGTGAAATTCATATTCAAATTGAACAAAATAATAATAAAAAGTATTCCTTTCGAAATCAGCATCCCAAAATTAGCAAAAGCTACGCCCAAACGAAGTTTTTTGTTGTTGTTGTTGCTGTTGTTATATGCACGTACGGACCCCTCGCGTTTTGCGCTAAGGACACCTACGTACACGTACTGTCCCTAACCCCGTCCTTATTCTCAGACCTAAATCTTATCGAATCCCTAACCCTGCCCCTACTCTCTCAACCAAAAAAAAACAGGTGAAATGCAAAAAGAAAATCTAAAAGAATAATTATCTTAATAAGCCTGTTGTTGTTATAATGTTAGAAGCATTTGGGGAAGAGCTCTCTAGCTCTGGAGTCATAAAAAGGCTGTAAAATATGTCCCCCTAGCACAAATAACTTGGGAGACGTACGCACTTGCAACAACATTCTTTTTTTTTTTAACTTTCATTTGGCTATACATTGTTTTAGCATAATAGCTATTGTATTTTCTAAGCGCATTTGTGACGTGACCCTGGGTACAGCCTTTTTCTCAGGTTTCCTACATTGAGAAAACAGTTAAAGTTCGTACCGAAATTGAAAAACGGGGCGAAAAATTAATCATGTCAGACCTTTTCTGTTGGAACTGGCCACGTTTGTAAGACAGAATAAGACTGAACGAGGCGGTCGTAAGTCACAATTCCGTGTCGTGCTGTTCGGATGGACACGTGGCCTAACGGGATCTGACGGAGTCTGTTAGTGCTGTCAAGTTCCGAAGAAAGACGGTAAGGCTAATTTGTGTTACTTCCACCTTCAAACATCATTTTATAGTATGATGAGCTCTGTCTTTTTATGTGGCTTATACATTTATACGACTAATAGTTTATTTTGGTCACTGCCAAATGAAATTTTAGCAAAGAATAAATCGAGGGATGCCTGCGCAACGAGCGCATAGCCAGTTTTGTAAATTTTACAGGAGAGCGATTTAAAAGTTTGACATGAAGAATCAAAATGTCTGTTAGGACCTTTAAATCCTCACCAATAATTACGTCCACTAGTTTGGTAATGGAATTCGCATAATGTCAAAAGGCGAAACAGAATATGAAAAAAAAAAAACATCGAAAATTTTGTTTACGCAGGCAGCCCTGGAAATGGAGAATTGAAGTCCCACAACCCAATTTTTTTTTCTTTTTCCGTAAGGTCTTTTTCCGTTAGACGGCAGTGCGCGTGGATCTGAGCCCTAATTAAGAACACTTTACTTACCTCACTTTTCTTCAGGCTCTTTTTGGATTCTTTCATCCCCTGTGCAAAGTTAATCAGTTGAAAGGGTTATTGTTCATTCTCTTACCCACCCCCTCTCAAAGCCATGTCGCCCTGAGTCAAGAGTATTTTTGTCTGGTTATTACCGTGAGATGTGGACTATAGAGTTAAACGGGAGCCTCGAGCACTAGTGAGACCGAGACAGTTCTGTCTCCTTTGTTGATTCAAATTATATCCGTGTCAAAACCGACGCAGAACAGACTTGACTCAGTGCGCCACAATGGCTCTGTCCACTCACCCTCAAAGGGCTGAAACAGATCAAGGCCAGGTGTAGGCGCCAGGCTGGTGCTCGCCGCCCACAAATTTTGCTTCACATTAGCACAACAGGCCCTGCCCGTCTGCATCCCGCTGGATGGCGGCGTGGCGCCTACATCAGACTTGACCCGTTACATTCAGATAGCAGGCTTGTCCAATCTCTTTTGAACGAGGGCCACAGGTGCAACTTTTAGTGCTACCAAGGATGAATTTCAGTTGCTAAAATATTACATGTCGGGCGATAAATTTGGTGTAACAGTTAAGTTGTTTAAAAAATCTAAAAAGTGTTAACACTCGTTCAGAAAATCAGAAGAAGCTTGTTGAATAGGGCAAACTAGATAAAAGTCTTCGGCGGGCCGGATCGTGGCCCGAGGACTGTACATCGGACAAAATATTATAAAAACCACAGAAAAACTGTGGCGTAGCAGCGAGGCTTAAAACTAAGTCAAAAATTGGAACACAGAAAAAGGTGTATGTGGCACGCATAAGAAATAACGTCCAAACGATAGGGTGAAACGCAAAAAGAAAGGGGAGACAAAAAAATCTCATTTCGGTGAAGCACCTTTTTTCAGCTGTGTGTTGGACAAGCCTGTTTTATAAACAAGTGTAATTCCATCCATTCGTACATACATACTGTAGGGACGCTTCCGGCCCATTGAAACTTTGAAGATACGAATAGTAATATGGATAAAAATATTTTTAATGATTTTTAAAAAAATATTCAGATGAAGTTTATTATTAGTTTAATCAATTCAAAATATAAGGATGAATCACGCAAACAAGCTTTGAAAAAACATTTTTTAAAAAATATTCAGTTGAAGTTTATTATTAGTTTAATCAGTTCAAAATATAAGGATGAATCACGCAAACAAGCTTTGAAAAAACATTTAAAAAAATATTCAGTTGAAGTTTATTATTAGTTTAATCAATTCAAAATATAAGGATGAATCACGCAAACAAGCTTTGAAAAAACATTAAAACAAAAACAAAAACACTAATAAGAACGCACGGTCTTTCACTCTCTCCGCTCCTGGCTGTCTACTACAATTTCTACATTTACTTATAATAATATACAATAAAAAAAAAAAACAAAAAAAGTAATTTGACTGACAATTGCCAGCAAGGATCATCATTCTTCAGACTTTCCCAGGAGAAGTCACAAAGCTACATTATTGTACTAGGTTTAGTACTTTATGGTAAAACAATCCAAACAAAAATGTAGCTCTCTATTGTGCATCGACGACAGAAATGTCTTAACTTCATCATGCGATGGGCCGCAAATGAAGCGGCACAATACAGTTCAAGATTACTCGAGACAGCAGGAGTCTTGCACATGGGCACAGCGAATGGTCATTGTAACGAGGCCCCCGGAGGCCATTTAGGTTTTGGCAAAAAGTGGGTGGAATATCTCACCTTCACAGTTACAGCAGGAAACCCATAAGGCAATTTTATTTGTTCAGGGAATTGACACCGTAAGGAGAAACTTTCGATTTTTGCCCCGTCAAAATGCGTTCGATTGTGACCGTGATCATATCATTATGATAGGGCACTGGCCGCAAACTATCAATACTGGCTATAACATTCTATACCATGTTCATAAAACTGCAGTATGCTCATGCTGAGAAACGCTCAACTGCGAGTTAAAGAGCATAATAATAATTTTCAGTCTACAGGGTTGTGAATTTTGTGGACATTTCTTAAATATCACTTGACAAGCAAAACTAGCCCAGTCTACACCCGGATTTTGAGTTTGAGTTTAGAGAAAGCACGGTCTACACGGTAACGGAAACTTTGTGCTGGGAAGAAGCCAAGACGTCAAACTCTTATAACAAACTGACAGGACATATGAAAACCCTGCCAGAAGCGCCCACCAACCACCCGCATCTACATCCAGGCTTGAAAAAATGTTTTCTTTGGCATGTTGATTCCCAGTATATATACACAGTCATGGTGATCATTCAGAACTACACCGGAATGTACCGCCTGATAGCCAAAAGACGTCGCCGGACGAAGAATACGGACAGGAAAAGCCAGGAATGTTATACCTCAAAACGTGGCGTAGATAGCGTGAGGCTCAACTTTGAAAATATGTTTTTTCCCTCCGCCGAGCATAATCCAAAATTTCATCCGTCCACCACAAACTACACTATTATTTTTTAAGGAATGTAGGTGAAAACCACATTGTCATTATGGTCATTGGGGGTCAGGTTGGTCCAGAGGCAATGGGCTCACCTCTCATGCCGAAGGTATCGGGTTCGATTCCCACTCGGTGCAGGGGGATGTTGGATTTGGGGGGAGGGGGGGGGGAGGAATTCCTGTCCCCGATCCTATGGTAGGTAGGATCGAGCACCTAGTGCTCTCGGGTAAGGGCGAAAAGCTCGGAGGGCTCGTGTGTACGTTGCGCATGTTAAAGATACTTTGGCAGTTGGAAATCGAGAAGAACAGGCCTAACAAGGCCGCTGCCGGGGCAAAATTTGAAAGCCCTACCACAAAAACGCGCAAAAACATTAACAAAAATAAATAAAAACATAAAAGTGAGGTGTAAATGCCAAGAGCAGCAAATCTCCTTTTTTAAAGACCCAATACAACCACATTATGGTCCAATTAGAATGACAAGGTTCTCTCTCCACTTTTTGGCTGAACTGAGTTACACACAGCACACTACTTTTATAGGTCTTCTCCATTGTGTCAAAGTATCGAGTGGATACGGGTGTGTAATAAAATTATGTAAGTATTGCTGAAAAGGAACCAAAAAAAAATCGTATCTTTAAAAGTTATGAGCACCTGAAACTTCACTCATCAATTTCTCAAAAGTTGATGGAAAGGAGTTGTTACCTCGCAGCTGTCGGTGTAAGTTTTGAATTCCCTTTTATTTACACAGAATATCCCCAAAACTACCCCCCCCCCCCGCCCCGCGTATAAAACATGTGGTTACTTACTGGATCATCATCCACCCCCTCCTCCTCTCCTTCCTTTGTGCTTTTTTTGGAAGATTTGCGTGACTTCCGACTCTGGAATAGAAAATCAAAAATGTAGCCCACAGTGAGGTTATGTTCGTTGGGTGTTTTCCATAATTATTGTTGTCCGTGCATTTTTTGTCTTTTCGAGAAAATGAGGATCGATACTTTGAAGAATTGCGTAAAATCAGAGGAGAGCATTACATCACAAACACATACCTCGAAAAGTTTCCAACCGATTGGAATGACACTTTTACACAGCCTAATGAAACTGGGAAGGAGAGGGCCATTTTCGTAGCAAAACCTCAAAATCCTCAGAAAGTAGCATACAACATAAGAATATGGCAAATACCCCACGTACTATTAGCTTTCAGCGGCTGAAATGTGGTCAAAGAATAGAGATTTTTTTTAAAAAGAAAAGGCGGGAATATAGTTATCCTACCGATCTCTACGATAGCAACAAATTACAAGAAAAAAAAAGCAAACCGCCGACCGGCGCTGCACTGTGGCGACGACGTGCCTGCTCCAGTTGTAACTGGGGTGCAATGGCACAAAGGCAAATTTCCCATATGGGATTAAAGAGTTATACAAATACAAATACAAATACAAGAAAACTATACAATGAATTCTAAAAGAAGAAAACAAAATGAGGCATTATCGTGCACGTTCGCCATTCTAATGGCCGTGCACTGGTATACAGGGACGGGCTGGTAAGCCAAACATTTGGATAGCGTGCATGGGGAAATGTGGGTAAAAAAAAATAAGATCAATGGCAATATCGAGTGTATAATGGTTTATGGAATGTGGCCCCAAAAATTTTGAAAAAACCAACGACACAAAAAGACCTTAACTAGTGTATTGCTAGGAACTGCTGTGACAAACAGAACAGTCGAGGATGGGAGAATCCCCATTTTTTACTTTGACTTTCTGAGTTGGAGTTTGAGTTTGAAGATAACGGCCATAGTGGTAAGACGAAGCAAGATGATAAACCGAATATAATAATAGCACACTAATAGAACAGTAAGAGACTCTACTAGAAAAACCAACCAACCACCCGCTTGAGTTTGAGTTGCAGTTGGAAGAAACCACGTCCGCACGATAATTGTCACACAGTACTACTAGAAAGAAGCCAGGCGATAGACAGAATATAGCAGTATGATGGGACAGAAGTAGATCCAACAAGAAGAGTACACCAGCCACCCCCATCCGGCTGACTTTCTAAGGCTGTACAGAAAAACAGAACTGTGTCACTGGTCAAACTCCACTTACGTGTTGAGATTCAGAACCTGCCGCGACATCAGGAGCATCACCAGAGCTGGTTCTCCGATTCTCGTCCTGCAAATAGAATAGTAAAATCACCCTGGATTTCCATGTGTACAGAAACGGAAACGGTAACAGAAACATCAAAAAAAGCCTTGGAGTAGTGAAACAAAAAGAATATTTCCGTGCGTGCTTAGGCGCAGTTTCCCCACACATTGGAACACGCTTTCATTTTACTGCTTTTGACGGATTTTTTGGCGTATCTGCTGCCGTTTCCGTTTCCGTACACATGGAAACACAGCTTGACGCCTTCACCTTCTCACCAATTTCAAGCCCCTAACAAGCGCAGATTTCTTGCAAGATAAAATACACTGGGACGGAGGAGCGTGATGAAGTATGCCGTGGAAAAAAGGGGAACCAATTTTGAAAAGGGCGCACGTATTTTTCAAGTGTTATCGTTATCGACGTATTTCCCCTAACAAAATTCCTTTGGACCAAGTAGAAAGCTAAAATCTGCGCAGCATTTTGGTAAACGTTTTGAGCAATCAAGCGTTACGAAAAAAGAAGGTATGTTGACATACCCCCCTCTCTCTCTCTCTCTCTCTCTCTCTTTCACTTCTTTCTTTCTCTTTCTCTCACTTTCAGTCTGTCTGTCTCTCTCTTTCTCTCTCTACTCCGTCTGTCTGTTTCTCTCTCTCTCTCTCTTTTTTCTCTTTTTCTCTTACTTTCAGACTGTCTGTCTGTCTGTCTCTCTCACTCTGTCTGTCTCGCTCTTTCTCTGTCTATCTCTGTCTGTCTGTTTCTCTCTCTCTCTCTCTCTCTCTCTCTCTCTCTCTCTCTCTCTCTCTCTCTCCAAGACCTTTGCCCTATTTCAACCAAAACTGAGCTGCCTCTACCATCAGATACACGCCATACGTCTACCTCTCCACCCCAAAGCTCCTCATCCGTCAACCCGCCCATCGTTCTTTTCACCCGCCACCTCAGTCATTCCCTGTAGATACAGAAAAGCTTACCTGCTCCCCGTCTTCGGTGGATCTCTTCTGAAAGAATAGAAGAAAAAAAAGAAATCAGCTCGAATTACTGTCAATCATTCCCACAAATTAACGAACATTTTGTGACGTCTCGGAAAGTCGATCCGTTTCGATCGTCATACTCGCGCACAAAAACAAACATTCGATACCACGCTAGTCAATACTGACCATAAACAACTAGATCAACTTCCAAGGCAGGAAAAATTTCGCTGTCACAGCTTACATTTGTTTCACTAACATAGACCTGTCAATCCTGACTCTCTGCAATAAGGCAGCCGAGTTCCTACCATCACAACTATAACATAAGGGGTGAAAAGGACCAAGGCTTGTGTAGACGCCAGACAGATGACTCGCCGCTCATACATTTTGCTTCATACAAACGCAATAGGCATCAGCCTTGGGCTTTTTCCCCCTTAAGTTCAAAGTTCGGCTGTAAATGTTTCAAACATAGTACTCTCGTGGATTATAGTCACAGACATAAAAATCAATAACTTGTTTGCTCATCATAAAGTAGCTATTTCGCACCATCAGCAAGGGCTACGTTCTCTTTCAACACAAACTGAACCTGATCAATAGTTTAACTAAATTTATCTGTCGGCAAATTTCGGCAAGGTGGGGGCGGATCTTCATCACTGAGGATGTCAACTTTGCTCCCACATTTTTTTCTGCCGCACTGAGCAGAGCCGTCTTAACGCATGGGCACACTGAGCAGTTGCTCAGGGGCCCCAAAGATTTGGGGAGCTAGCCCCATGTATGCACATTTGCATTAATTTTTTAAACAGGGCTGGCCACAATCTATTGCTTTGCCCAGGGCCCATAATGATATTAAGACGGCCCTGTAATTGAGGGGGCTTGCGACCTTGTCACACCTGTATCCCCACATCCCACTAACCCTATTTGCCTGTCTAATACAGAACACGTTAGTGTGCGTTGACTCACCTTCTGTGCCATACGCTACCAAGATTCAAGTGCTTAACTTTCGTCTGGTAAGGGCAAGTTGGAGAGAATACAGGGTACGATTACACGTATCACAACTTACAAGGATTGATACATCTCAAAGTAATAAACCTGAGTACGTTCCTAATAACACATTGTGATCGACAAAAACCCTTGTTTCCCCCTCTTTCGGGACCAAAAGTGTCAAACATGCTAAGCTTTTCTCCAGATTCTTTGGTAATGTACTGCAACGTCTATCAATCCCCAAATCTCTTTAGAAGCTCTTAAATCTTCTGTTACGGCCGGTTTAGCGACACACTGTGGCCTCTAACTCGTGAAAGCACAATCTATTCTCAAAATGAAGACAAGCACCACTTCTCTATAATTTGTATTAACCCCATCGCCGCCAAAGAAGACTTTTTTGGGCACGATCATGGGGTTTTGATCCTGCAGGTTGTTATAATGATAAATTTGGCATTTTGGACTTGCATTGATCTAGAAAACCCACCAAAGTATAAATACATAATATTATGTAACTCGATTGCGGATTTCATTGGCTGTGGCTGCACAGTATTGAAAAATCATCCAATTCAAATGGCTTGGCTAAAGTGTTGGGATTAATAAACAAAACCTTACGATTTTGCAGCCAGCCTTTCACCGCTTTTCTGAAAACAAGACTTTTTGTCAAAGAAATGGGCAGGGAGATGACTGCCTTCGCTGAGTGCAATACGAATATACAATACCATAATGCTGAGTTCAATCGTCTACTGCGAACTACATTGTTTTCACGAATGTGGGTGTTTGTAGCTTTCGTGGGTGTCTCCGAGTCCACGAAGTAAGGGAGTGAAATGGACCAAGGCTGGTGTAGGCGCTAGACGAGTGGCTCACCGCCCATAACTTTTGCTTCACACTAGCACAGAATGCACTTGAGCAGTACCTATTGTGCTAGCGTGAAGCAAAATTTATGGCGGCGAGCCACTCGTTTGGCGCCTAACACCAGCCTTGGGTCTGTTTCACCCCTTACTTTATGCATCTCGCTAATGTTTATATAAAATAGATGAGTTATGCTAAGAGCTCACACCTATTCCAAAAACATTTTTGAGACTTACCGAAATCTTATTGAAAACTGACCCAAACCTGACAACGTAAGACAAATTAATGAATCTAGCGTGTCTTCATTTCAAGATATAAGCAGTGCACAGATCTACAAACTTAAATAATTACCTCAAGGTTGTTTTTTGTTTTATTTTGTTTTTTTTTGTGTGTGTAGATCTATGTGTGTTTCTTATAATTATTGGCAATAACAGTCAGGCAAATTTCAATTGTATTTTGAAAATGATAATAAAATTTCTTCTTCTTCTTCTTCTTCCCATGTAGTTGACTCGTCTATATAATCTGACGATTCCTCAACTGCACTATGTGCGACTCGACGCCCATGCTCTGAGGCTAAAACAGGCTAAAACAGCATATATTAAGACCATTTAAAATATATCGTTGTGTAATTTCTTTGTATGTGTATATCTCTGGTTAAAAATATCTCCTGGTACCTAGATTGTGCACAGAAATAGACCCACACTTTAAATACAATGGTAGCTGCAACGGATAATTATGTTCTTCAATTCATTGCCAAAAGCCGTTGCAGACGATATTTTTTGGACTTCTGCCGGGAGGTTGTTCCACATCCTGATGACACTAGGGTAAAAAGAGTAAAGATGGCTGTTAATCCGTGAGTTGGGGATGTTATATTTTATGTTATTCTTTCTGTTGCCTCTGGTGTTAATGCTGAGGTGGTTCAGTGGGATATCGGTATTTCCTTCCCTGCCCTTATAAAATAGTTTTACTTTGTTTTTTGCTCTTCTTTCTTCTAGTGGTGTCCACTCGAGGTCTCTCATCATTGTATTGACACTATTGCTTCTAGCATAATCATTTGTCACAAAGCGAGCAGCTCTCCTCTGGACCCTTTCCAGTTGTTCTATGTTTATCCGACAGTGGGGGTCCCAGACACTGCAGCCATACTCTAGGGAGGGCCTCACGAAGGTGTTATAGCATTTTTCTTTTACTTTCCCATCACAGTTAGAGACGTTCCTTTTCAGAAATGCTAGTATACTGTTTGCTTTGTTACATGTGCTATTAATATGTTGGTTCCATGTAAGTTTTCTGTCTAATGTAATTCCTAAATATTTAGCCTCATCTGTTTCACTCAATTTCTCGCCATGTATAAAGTAGTCCGAGGTGATGTTGCGATGTTTATTTGAAATTCTCAGGACTTGGCATTTATTGGGGTGGAATTCCATACGCCAGTCCCTCTCCCATTCTTGTAGACTGTCCAAATCTTTCTGTAAAATTTCCGTATCTTCTTTTGAATTTATTGATCTATAGAGGAGGCTATCATCGGCGAACAGTCGTAATTTAGTGCCTGGAGAGATCTTACTCGGCATATCGTTAATGTAAACTAAAAATAGCAACCCCCATTACAGTACCCTGAGGTACTCCCGAGAGAACAGGTGCAGGATTGGATGACTTTCCGTCAACGACTACTATTTGTGTTCTGTTTTCTAAAAAAGACTTAATCCACTTCAAAGTACTGTTTCTAACTCCATAATGGTTTAGTTTAGTCAAAAGGCTAGCATGGTGCACTTTATCGAAGGCCTTACTGAAATCTAGTAAAATGGTGTCCGTCTGCCTGGTATTATTCAAGTTATTAACAAAATCGTTGCAAGTTGTGATCAGCTGGGACTCACACGACCTGTATTTTCTAAAACCATGCTGTACATGTGTTAAAACCGAGTGTCTCTCGAGATGCTTCATGATGCTGGTGTGCAAAATATGCTCTAAAAGCTTACAAGATATTGATGTCAGGGAGACTGGTCTATAATTTTCAGGACTAGCTTTATTTCCTTTCTTAAAAATGGGTACAACATTTGCTTTTTTCCAGTCTTCCGGTATTTTTCCTTGTTCGATTGAAGCTCTAAACAACAAAGTGTAAACGGGGCCAATTTCCTTGGCACAAAGTTTCAGTAATTTGGCGGTAATTCCATCAGGCCCTGTAGCTTTATTTTCATTAAGGTTTTCCAAAAGTTTCAGTACTCCATTTTCTGTAACAAATATTTCATCCATATCCGGCAGTTTGGCACCACTCAGCTCTCCCAGGTAGACACCCCCTGGGTCAGAAAAGACCTTACAAAATTGAGTATTTAAAATATTGGCTCTTTTTTGGGCATCTTGCTGTGGGTGCCCTCTCTCATCGTTCAGTGCGGCTACTCTAAGTTTTCTTTATTTTTACTTTTCACATATCTCCATAGTTTTCTTTGTTTTTACTTTTCACATATCTCCATAGTTTTTTGCTGTTCTCACTTGTATCACTTATCATGTCATGGACATAATTATTATGAGCTTTCCGGCATTCTTTCTGGGTCAATCTTTTGATTTCTAGATATTTTTTTTTTACTCGTTCGGAGTTGCACTGTTTCATTTTTTTGAACCATTTATATTTTTTCCGGACTAATCGTTTCATTAAAGTATTTATCCAGGGTTGATGAATTTTCGTGGATGACATTTTTGTTGTAACATTTTCCATGATCGTATTCAGGTTTAACTTGATACAGTCCCAAAGTTTGTTTACGTCCGTTTTTGAAGAGTGGTATTTCATGAAAAAACTGCCAAAAGTTGCTGCCTCTCTTTTCAGTATATTTTCGTCTGTCTGATTCCATAGGTAAATCTGTCGCCTAATAGGTCTTTTTATAAAGGGTTTCAGTTCTGAATCGATTTGAACTATGTCATGGTCCCCTAGGCCAGGGAGAATTTTGAGCTCTCTTGTAAGGTTAGGGAAATTAGTAAAGAATAGGTCTAACAGTGCATCTCCTCGAGTGGTTTCTTTTACTGCTTGCTCTAGGCCCATGTCCGCAATGCTATCTAAAAATAAGTCATTTATTTCTCTTAAATTTTGGCAATTCTTCACGTTTCCTTCTTCCCAGTTTATGTCAGGCAAATTGAAGTCTCCTCCTATCCAGATGGTAGCCTTTTTGTTCTTTTGGTAGGCACTGAGAAGTTCATCACAGATGTTCTTACTAGTTTCCAGGTCACTACTAGGGGGTCGATAGACTGCACCCACGACGAGAGGAGGTTTACCCTTCACGCTAATCTTACAGAAGACAGTTTCTCCTGCTTCCTTACTGGGTATTTTTTCACTGACTAAATTTTTCTTCACTGCTATCAAGACCCCACCTCCCCTTCTCTTCTTCCTATCATTTCTGTAGATTTCGTAATCATCGCTGATTGAAATTTCACTGGTTTTTATATTTTCATTTATCCATGTTTCTGTTCCGATGATTACATCAGATTTAGTTTCATTCAAGAATGAGCTCAGTTCTTCTTTCTTGTTCCAAATGCTCTGAAAATTTATAACCTGGGTTCTAAACATAGTTTTCTCTTTGGCTGGCTCTTTTTTCTTGGATTTGGGGTGTGGACTTGACGAACATTTTGGTTCAAAAATTGGTATTTCAGTGTTACTTTTATTCATATTCATATCCAAATGTTGTAAGATATCAAAACTATTGTGGGATCTTGATCTACTTCTATCTAGATCTAAGTTTAATTGAAAATCAGTGAACAAGCTGGAACTAAAATTTGGCATGCCACACTGGACACATTCCCATGCGGCACTGCTGTTGCCCGGTGCTTCATACATTACTGAGTTTATTCCCATACAGTCGATGTGGTACCAGCAGTCACAACTATCACATGCAATGGCCCTCGTTTTCCAGGTACATTTTTTAAGGCAAACGGGGCAAGGGGGTAATCTGGTCTGGGGTCCAGGGTTGAGCTCTACGTCACCCGACAATGACAGTAGTAAAAACATTACAAAAGAGATATTCATTTTATTTGAAGGACTAGTTAACTTAAATTTCGAACTGGTTCTAGATCTATTTCTCCTTTTCTGTCCGAGGACAGACCATGTGTTTATTAATGAAGTCATGAATTTAGGCGAGTTGACAACACTAAATTTCCAGTTGTTATAATTAGCCTCATGTTTAGATCTAGATCTAATATTCCATCTACATCCAAGTGAATACAATTCTGATCTATATACTAAAACAATGAATAATCCTATCAACATTAGGAGGAGAAATCTCACTGTCTCCCTCTCGATAATGACACAAGATGTGGACTTCCCATCGGCACAAGCAGTCGTCATTTTGGAAATTTTCAATCCACCCTTACCTTCCAGCTATAATCACAAATCTGGTACTAAGAGATTAAAAATTTAATCAAATCACTTTCACTTTCACTTCCAGTTCATATAAAATACAGTGAAAACACTGTTGGTATGATATAAGTATTAAAAATTTGGTAAATTCATCAAAAAGGGGGTGTAAATAAGGAGCTCTCAGAACAAGCGTGCGTCTCCTCGACCGGAAGTGCTATAAAACTGAACCTCGAATAAAGATCAACAAAAAAAAACTCTGTGGCTATTCTTGCGGCAGCCTACCAACTTACCTAGGCTATATTAGTCCATTGTCAGATTGATATGTAACGACGTGAGGGTCTAGTCAGTTTGTATCATCGAGGCCGTAGGCCGATGTTCTTCTGGGCAGTAGTCAGACTGACATATATCAGGGTGGGCCGCCGGGGTAGCTATGTATTGTTTTCACTCGGACTATAGAACGCGTTCGGAAGTCCTTCTTAGAGTTAACGAGTGAAAACAATACATAGCTACCCCGGCGGCTCACCCTGATATGTCAATCTGACTACTGCCCAGACGAACATCGGCCTACGGCCTCGATGATACAAACTGACTAGACCCTCACGTCGTTACATATCAATCTGACAATGGACTAACAGTTGGTAGGCTGCCGTAAGAATAGCCACAGCGAAAAAAAAAAGGACAGGCTTAAGTCAAACATGCAGGGATGCTCGCTTTGGTACCTTTCTGGTTAATGCAACTATCGTACCGGTAAGTCTTTACTCCAGATTGAATTTTAAAGCTCGTTCCCAAAACAATAACAAAAGCCCCTGATGTAAACAATGAACTTTTTCGGAATTTTCTGTGTGTTTTTTTACTGTAATTGTCTGAACTATTTAGATCTATGTACAAAATATCTTAGATCATTGTGCCCCCCAAACTTTACTGTCAGAAAGTCGGAATAGTTTAGAAAATACTCTAGACTAGACACCAAAGAAAACATTTCCTACGATGACAATAAATTCTTGAAGGTTTTGACACTGACTGGGCTGATAGTCTGGTTTTTGGTAGTGCGTGTTGGTGCGCTCTCGACTGCAGTGTGGGAAATACCTACGGAAGTTCTTGCAAATACCCTAGCATTTTCAGAGCAGTTTTTTGTTGTTGTTTATAGAATGGTCCCAAATTTCGTGGGTCGATTATTCTGCATAGCTCTCATTATACGGCAGAAAGCATCGTTGCAAGAAAATTAGCATCCACTCGAACATTATGTTCCTAATATTTTTCATTTTGTTGTCGTCGTTACGATACTTGAAAGTCGCGCACAGTTCTAGAAGCGAAGTGTTTCCTTGGTGTATCTTATTACATGTAGCCATGTTTTGTTCTCCTAAGAATTTCAGATAATCTTTTTCTGTGGTTGTGTATGTTTGCTTACAAAGTTGCAGGCCGCAGTCGCTAGAGTGGCTGCTATCAGGACATGCATCCACACGAATGAGAAGCGCAGACAGAAACAGTGGGAGGAGAAGAAGGAACGCGGGAAGCAGGTTGTAGAAGAACCGCTGAGCCAGAAGTGAAGATCCCCAAATGCGGGAACTAAAAGAGCGCCTGTGGCTTAAGGATCGGATTGTACAGTCACGGCAGGAGCTGCAGCGAACCGAACCGTGGACACACATTCCATTGTCTCCCGAGACAGAATGAGGCCAACAGCAACAAAAGCTTTCAAGCTTTCAAAAAAGTCAATTTTGTTGCCTGGAAAAATCGAGCGGTTGGTTCCTCGAACTATTTACTGTCACCTTCCTGTAAAATTAAAACACAAGTTACACACAAAAAAAGGTGCAAACTTTGAAGTGACAGCACTGGTTATTACTTCGTGACTGAAATCTATGAAATCTATATCTGAACTTGCATGTAAAAGAAAAAAGATCACGTTTTCCCTTGGGGATTCGAGACGGAATGACAGGCTACAGCTTTGGTCCCAATGGCCAAGAGGAAAAGAAACTCATCCCTTTAGAACGGCAGGGTTCTAACTCCCTTCCGTCAACTCCTGAGAAATTGAGGATTGAAGTTTCATGTGATCACAGCCTTTAGAGCAAAGAATTTTCTTCCTTGTTAGTAATGCTTACAAAGCACACACACAATTTCCTTCATACTTTGACGCACACTGGAGAAAGCCCACAGAAGCAGGGTGTAATGTCTAACTCAGTTCAGCCAAAAAGTGGAGATAGAGCATTGTCATTCAATGGGGAAAAGAAACTGATGAACGTAATGGAAGACAAGCGTGCCCGCCGAGCAGAACGTTGCAACCCCAACAGATCTGAGACAACCTGCAGACGTGACCATTGTGGTAGAGACTGTCACTAATACATTGGCCTGTTCAGCCACAAGTGACGCTGCTCCACGCAGTCAAACCAGCTAGGATATAAAACTTCATGGATATCCTATTTTACCGACGGAGGCCTCATGTAATAGTAATATTTTTTGACATAATTATACATAATGACTTATCGCGACCTTAGTTCTTGATTGTTCCAACTCCACTTTTTGCACAACCGAAAAAGTCGACCTTAAACGTTTTGCGGGTTTAATAGTATTTTATTTTTTTGGGGGTATTTATTTGTGCTTGTATGTTACTTTAGTCCCATTTGGGAAATTTGCCTTTGTGTCATTGCACCCAGTTGCAACTGGAGCAGACACGTCATCGCCACAGTGCAGCGCCAGCGGTTTTTTTCGGGGGGGGGGGGAGATGAGGGGTAGGTATACATTTTATTTGATTTTGAATGGGTCGCGGCCAGTTTGGTCTGCTCTTTTCGAGTTCCAACTGCCAAGGTATCTTTAACGTGCGCAACGTGCACAAGGGCCCTCCGAATGTTTTCGTCATTATCCGAGAAGACTAGGTACTCGATCCCCCCCCCCCCCTCGTAGGATCAGGGACAGGAAAATATGAGAAAAAAATCCCACATTTCCAATATGCCTGCACTGGCCGGGTTTTGAACCCTGTACCCTTGGCAATGAGAGGCAAGCACCTTGCCTCTAGACCATATTGTCCTCCTTGATAAGGAGTTGGAATAAATCGGAACTGTGAAACAGCTTGAGAAGTACCATAACGCATTTTAAAACAAGCATTTTGTTTTATCTCTTCTACATACTAAAAGCTCTCCACTTTTTCAGACAATGGAGATAGAACAAGCAAGACCTATGGTCGTGATACCCTAGGGTACTTCTCATACACCGCAGTGCTACTGACGACCTCACACGTCACTGGTCAGAATTTTGACCTGTCCATCTCCTGATCCTGCACACACTATGAATAACTGTGAGTGGGCTGGTGCAAGAGTTCGCCAGTCAGTTCCTACGTATAGAGGTCTGATAAACAAGAATGATGTAGGAGATTTGGAAAATGGGTTCGAAAATCTCCGTGACTGGTTCAGTTTCTGTTACAATTGACCTAAATATTTATGTACTCACGGCATTTCTTCCTACCTCATCGGATGTAACTGCCGGAGTGCGTTCCCCTGACACCTCCTGATGATAGACAACATTATGAATGACAACTCTCTCGCTCTCTCTCGCTCTCTCTCGCTCTCTCTCTCTCTCTCCCTCTCCCTCATTCCCTCTCTCTCTCGACACTCTCTCTCCCCTTCTCTCCCTTCTCTCTCTCACTCTCTCTCTCTCTCTCTCTCTCTCTCTTTCTCTCTCTCTCTCTCTCTCTCTCTCTCTTTCTCTCATACTTTAAAAAGGACAACAACATTCAAAACTTTGAGTGGGAAATCAATTCCTTTCATTAAAGATCTAAACTGACATAATGACTATGAACTTTCAAAAACCCATAAAGTTAATAATCTTTTCCACAGGCCGTGATAAGTTACTGATGCAGCAATGCGAGTTCTATGAATAATAACCTTGCACGTTATTTTCATGGTGTCAACAATTACTTGTTGATGTTGCTGCAGTATTGGTGATCTAAGAACGCACATCAACAGAAATAACAAACATAGTGGAAATGGATTACTCACAAGAGAATCAGGTTCAGTCGCCTCCAGAGTTTCTGGCTGAGGTTCATTGGATATTTCTCCAGTTAAATCATTCATTTCCTCGAGGGTTTCTCTTTTCCCACTGCTTGAATCCCTCCTTTTGCTTCCTGACTCATCGCCTTCGACGGAATGCCTCTCTTGGGTTGACATTCTCCGGCTGCCTGTTGAGGTTCTTCTCTCCCCAATGGAGTCGTGACTTCCTCTAGTGCTCTCTGGAAGTTCGTCTCCCAACTTCTCTTTCCGACCTTCAGCTGACATTCTCCGGCTGCCTGTTGAACTTCTCCTCTCCCCAATGGAGTCGTGACTTCCTCTCGCGCTCTCTACAACTTCGTCTCCCAGCTTCTCTTTCCGGCCTTCAAAGCTTTCTCTCTTGCTCCCTCCACTGGTTGATGGTCTTCTTTCATCAGGGGCACCCCCCAGGCTTCCCCTCATTCCGGTACTAGAACGTCGCCGTCCCTCCGTCATAGACTGTCTATCCGTGAATGACGGTCTTTGACTTTCCTGTGCTGCCGTCTCGTCTGTGACAGACACTTTTCTGCTAAACGTAGACCCTCTTCTGTCTCCGGTATCTTCCAGCGCTCTCTCCCCAACCGATTCTCTCTTCAGGCTTGACCTCCTGCTCCCGCTTGGTTCCGCGTCCTGTGTGGAGTATCTTTGCATTCGGCTCGCTCTCTCTGTCTCATCTTTGCTAGTTCGGCTCCCTCTCGCGACCTCTTGATCCGCGGCCGACGCCCTACGGCTTGTCCTCTCTGCTTCGGCTTCCCCGCCACCAGGGCTGTCTATGCCCGGCGCCGACAGCCTTCTCTCCCTGCTGCTTCTACTGCCTCTCCCAACAACATCATCCTCGACATCTAACAATCTTCCACCCTCATCATCATCAGCGGGTCCATCAGGATCATTTTCATCATTGCCTAAATCTTGGGCAGATTTGTGGCTTTCGCTTGAATCTACGCCCCGTGTAAAAGAGCGGCAAATTTGACCAGTCCTCCTGCGTTCTGGTGGGTCCCTATCAGCCAGGGAATACATCCTCTCGCTCCTGGATCTCGACATCTCTTGGTCCCCATCAAGTGGAGCTCGAGGCCCTGGCCTCCTACTGCCTTGTGAATAGCGCTGGCTGGCTCTGCTGGCCACGGACTGTTTATGGCTGGCACGCGTTCCTCTTCTAGGCCCCGCTTTACCTTCCTCTGTATCTCGTCTAAGCGTCTTGAACGACATAATCAATCATACAATGGCTATACAGACAGTGTAAACAGTGCTGAGATTTAAAAAAAACAAGAAACAAAAACAACAAAAACACACCTGTTGATTTTAATCCTTCAGAGAGCCGTTCTACATAGGTCATAGAGTAGGGTAACAGAGGAGGTAAACAAATGAATGATGATTTAAATAAAACTAGAAAGTAAAAAATGAATGATGGTAAAACTAAAATTAGATAATGAAAATGATATACAAATTAAACGATTTCCCCCTCCTCTTCCTCATCATTACCAACGTCAGAACCTTCTGGTTCACATCAGCTCTGAGTCGACAGTCGTCACACCTGAGAATGACATCTTTTACCGTCATTGCAACTGACTTGATATTGTTGTTGCTGTTGTTGTTGTTGTTGTTGTTGTTGTTGTTTTCCTTATTCTTATTATTGTTGTTATCACTTCACACACCTACACGTTGAGTTCCACAACACACAACAATTAGAGCGTCATAAGCGTTATATGAGCTCCAAGTAGTACAAGACGTCAGCGTCATGTTCCCACTTTGTAAAAAACCACAGAAAATCTTGAAGCTAAGTACTGGTATCAGTTTATCATTCTATATTTATATTTTTATTATTTGATTAGTTGTTTTATTGATTCAGTTTTTCCATTCTGTTACAATTTTTTTCCTGATGAAGATTAGTTGATCGAAAGCTTGATTTGTCTTCTCTTTTCCTATGGGTTTTATTGTATTTTTTCTGTATTCTTTCTTGGCTACATACAACTTTTATCTTTTTGCTATATCTTGACGTTATTTCCACTTTATCGCACGATGCCTACAAGATGAAGTGACACGTAACCGAGAGATGCCATGATATATACCTCTACTTCATACCAAGAGGATGTGATACGCACCATTTACTAGAAGACACGATACGTATCCCTACGAGGTAACAACAAGATTTATTTCTGTATGATTCCTATGCTTGCAAGACGATGTGATACCCCCCCCCCTCCCACCACCCACCCCTTACAAAACGACATGATACGTACTCCCTACATGGCGGCACGATACGCACCGTCAGAGACATAACACGCATTCGGTACAACTACATGATCCTACCGACTATACGAGGACATCATGATACGTTTCCACTATATGACGATAATATGATGCGCGCCTCTACGTTATACCTACACGACGACATGATACTTACCCTCACCGTGTCATTCTTTTCATCCTCGCCGGAATCGTTATAAACCTCCTTCTCACGGTTGTAGTGTAAGCTGTGCCTTGCTGTCCCCTTTGAGAGTGATGTGGATGATTAGTAATCTTTGGCATACCATGGCCATGTTCATCTTGTTGGACATGGATTCATTCGTCATATTAATGATCACCACCACCATCATCATCATCATCATCATCATCATCATCATTATCATCATCATCACCATCAAAATTATCATCATAACATCCCCATCATCATCTTAACATAAATATCACCATCATCATCATATAAACATTACAATCACCATTATCATCATCGACGTCGTCATAAAATAAACATCATCATCACCATCTTCATCATTATCATCATCATCATCATCACAATTGTTATAATCATAGTCATCATGATCGTCATTAACATCATGGCCTCATCATATAAACTATTTTATATAATATAAACCTCACCATCACCACCACTGTCATCATCATCATCATCGTAACACAAACATCATCATCACCATCATTATCATCATCACCATTATAACCATTAATATCATGATCGTCATTAACATCATGGCCTCATCATATAAACTATTTCATTATACTGCAAGTTTACTGTCTGACTGCAGTTTTTGTTTGTTTTGTTTTGTTAGTTTGGTTGCTTTGTTGTTGTTTTTTGTTTGCTTTGTCCTTTTAAGTACTATTCCTCACTGGGTCTGACTCATACTCCGACTCCGTGTAGCCACCCATGGGACCTCTTTCTCCAGGTCTCTGCGAAGACAACAAGTCTTGATGAGTTAATATTTTCGGCATGAGGCGGCTAAGGAGTGAAACACACTAAGGCTGGCGTAGGCGCCAGGCTGGTGGCTCGCCGCCCATATGAATTTTGCTGCACACTAGGACAATAGACACTTCCCACTGCATCCCGCTGGGTCGTGGTGTCGGCAGTGCCCACGACTGTACTACTATGACGAAAAATTTACCGGCGGTGAGCCACCAGTCCGGTGCCTTCGCCAGGCTTGGTCTGCTTGAGTTTGAATTTGGAGAGGGCATGTCGAAGCGATGTCGAAGGTTACGTTGTGCCAGGAAGAAACAAGATGATAAACAGAAAATGACACAATGATAGGACAGAATGATAGAGACCCTACCAGAAGCGCCCATCAACCCAACGCCCAGGTTTGGCCTGTTTCACCCCTAATGAGTTGGTATTAGGTGAATATTTATAATTTTGGTCATGGGATAGTTAACACCTAAGTTAGACACCACGTGCCAATAGTGCTGGGTTTTGGTAAGGTAGAGATGATGCACGAAGAGTATAAAAGCTAGCACGGTTACACAAGTCATTGTCATCAGCTGTTTCCCAAAGCCTGAAGAAGTAAAGGCCGACACGGAGGGGGAACAAGAAGGAAGGACAGTAGATTAAAGATGAAAAAAAAAAAAGAGGAAAAATATCTCTCCCCTCAACCCCCCCCCCCCCACCCCTAAAATCTCTCCGTTTGTTTTCTCTCGCTTTCTGTACATCTGCACTTACATAACCGTGATATGTTTCATCCTCTGGGTAATCCGTGTCTTGGTAGCCATAATATAGCTGTAACAATGGACAAAGACACAACATGTTAGGTGACAGCAAATGCGAGGGCTGTATGTTGTTGGATATTATCCGAGACACAGAATACTGAGACAAACCATTCCTTCTTTCATTAGGCCTAGGCCTATAATTTATGCCTACAACTTGCGCGTCTATAAAATAAACACAGTGAGAACTACTCACTGAGCTCTAAGGTACCACTCTTCTGTGTTCAGATAATTATGGAGGGATGTGGCGCGAATTGTTGCATTGTTGACATGGATGTTACGCGCTCAATTCTACGGACGGAAAAATGACGAATTCATCCATCTCAGTATCCCGGTCTCAGATATTATTGACTAGATATCATTTAAAAAAAACTAGAAAATCTTTGTTATTTGTTCAGTTGTTTTATTGGTTCAATTTTCCATCGTGTTGAGTTAGTTTTTTTTTCTTTCGTAATTAAGATCAACTGGTCGAAAGTGTCACGAGTGGAGTGAGCGGGATTCAAGGATTACGGGGGCATGGAAGTGAGGGAATGACTCACGGGATAGTGAGGCTGCTCACCTATATTGACTTCTGTTAGTTAACGTTAAAGCGTGAAATGTTGTGAGTTGGGGGGTCGGCATGAGGCGAGAGCGCTGTACTGACAATCACTGCAAGTTAAGAGGTCCCAGGGGACAGACGTGAGATCAGAGCAGTCGGGAGATTGTTGTGTGTTTTCCAGTGATGACTGGTAGGTTGAACTATGATTTATAATTATGATGATTGATGTATTATATTCGCCTATGACCATGATGTAAATAAGTATATGTGAGGAATGTGGAAGTCAGTGATTACTGTGTATAGAAATGTGCGCCATGAGCGATAGATGTAAGTTAGGTTCATGGATTCGTAGCGAGAGTGAGTGCTGTGTGGTACGGTGGAGGTGTGTTACCGTAAGATGTGTGGTGAGTGAAAGGTGGACTAGTGTGTGTACGCTTCATGGTTTGTAATGAGGGGTGAAGTGGTTAGAAATGGTATGGTATTATACCAATGTAATGTTCTTCTTGTAGGTGCCGGGGTCGGGTAGAGACGCCACTCGCGGTGAGCGAACTAGCACGGGGGATAGGCCAGCATAGGGCCGAAGGCTACTCATAGGCCAGTGGAGTGAAGCTGTCGCGCAGGACAGTAGGAGCGCATGAGTCGTGGCAGTCTGGCCACAGACAGGGACGTTGCATAGAACTGTTAATGTGCTATTAAGATGTACTACTGTGATATTGATATACTACTGTGCTATTGAGATACTAATGTGAATTGAACTATTAATGTGCTATTGCCATGTTGAGGTGCTATTGGAATGCTAATGTGTTATTGCACTAGGAAGGTGCTATTGAGAGACTGGGGTGCGAGTGAAATATTGTGCTATTAAGACATTGAGAGGAGAGGCTGAAGCCGAAGTGTCTTTAGAAAGTAATTACCGGGTTGTGGACCCGAGGAAGAGTGCATGTGGGAATAAGGCCGTTGGACGGTAGTTAGATTCAATAATATAATGTATGTAATTGCACTTCTATCTTTATCTTTCTGTATAATAAATGTGTGAGTCTGATGGGTTGTTCTGTTAAGTGTTATCCGTGTTCGTTCGTGATTGTTGTCCTGTTATAATTATTACATCTCCCAGTCAGGGATTTGTGACAGAAAGCTTGATCTGTCTTGATTTGAGGTCTTTATTTTAGGAGGTTCGCTGCCCTTGGCATTTACACCTCACTTTACTTGTTTTATTATTTCTTGTTCTGGCGGGGGGGGGGGGGGGGGAGATGATATGGATAAATTTTAATCTATTAATTTCAATTTTGCCCGGGCAGCGGCCTTTCGGCCTGCTCTTTACGATTTCCAACTGCCAAGGTATCTTTAACGTGCGCAACGTGCACACGGGCCCTCCGAATTTTTTCGTCCTTATCCGAGAAGACTAGGTACTCGATCCTACCCCCCAATAGGACCAGGGACTTGAAAATATGAGAAAAATCCACTTTCCAACATGCCTGCACTGCCCGGGTTTAGAACCCGGGACCCTTGGCATGAGAGGCGAGCACCTTGCCTCTAGACCACCTTGTCCCCCCCCCCCACCCCCCTACGTTTGATTCCATAACGTAGTTAAAACAAGTGATCTGTCTTCCCTTTTCCTTGGCGTTTTATTGGATCGTTTCTGTATTATTTCTTGAGCCAGGCGTTGCTACGAACAACGTTTTCTTTCTGCCATAGTTTGATTAAGCTGTTGTTAAGGGTACGTATGCACCCCAAGCGTTTAGCGGTAGAGGCGCTTACATGTACGTATCTATCGCTAAAATCCCCGTCCTTATCCTCTACCCTAAATCTTATCAAATCCCTAACCCAGCCCTCTACCCTTTCAACCCAAAACACAGGAGGAAAACAGAAAGAAAATTTGAAAGAACAATTCAATCATTTTAAGTAATTAAGGCTGTTGTCAAGGAGCATTTCGGGAGGAGCTCTGTAGCTCTGGAGTCGTCACAAAAGGCTTTGAAATACGTACCCCTAGGGAAGAAAAAAAACTTGGGGTGGAGGGGGGGGGGCTACGTACTTGTAGCAACATCCTTTTGATTATGGGATATTATGAAAGTGTATCTGCCGTATTACATAAAAAAGACCATAATATTATCTACACAATGTAGGTCAAATGCACTTTCGAACATTTTTGTTGTTGTTCTTATTGTAGAATGAATAATTATGCTCTATTTTTGTATTTCACGACTTAGTTCTTGTTTGTTCCAATGCCAATTTTTTGACTCTTTGTATAATTCTTTAATCCCATTTGGGAAATTTGCCTTTGTGCCATTGCACCCCAGTTACAACTGGAGCAGGCACGTCGTCGCCACAGTGCAGCGCCGGTCGGCGTTTTTTTTTGTTTTTTGGTGGGGAAGAGATGAGCGGGGGGGGGGGGGGGAAATGGTAGGGATGACTTTTATTTAATTTTGCCCGGGCAGCGGCCTATTCGGCCTGCTCTTTTTTGCACCACTGACACATTTGGCGTTAAACGTTTGCAGGTTTAGTTATTATGATAAGAAACAGCTTGATAGATTCCATAACGTAGTTAAAACAAGTGTCAATGTGTGCATTTGTTACATCTCCTGCACACAATACAGGATCTCCAGTTGTTGTTGTTGTTTTCAAAACATGGAGACGGATCAAACAAGAACTAAGGCGATCTAGGTTTACAACAAACGTAATTGTATTTGATTAATTTACGACCAACGATTTCTTTTGATCAGCATGAAATGGAAATTAAACAAATTTGAAATAATGACTTGGGACGGAACTCGGACGTTTTTTGTTACTGTTGTTATTGCTGCTGTTTTCTGCGCGCCGGGGTTTGACATGGCCTATGTCGATAGTGAACGCTTTTTGTGATGTTTTTTTTATGAGACACGAAGAAGGGACTTGTCTTCTCTTATCGTATCTAGATCTAGTGTCTTTGCTTTAAGCAACCACAGGGGGAAAATCCCTGGAGTTTTAACTTCTTCCTTTGAATTGTACAGCTGTTCTCACATTCATTCACAAATACGGGGACACGGGTGGTCTGGGGGCGAAGTGCTCGCCTCTCATGCCAAAGGTAACAGGTTCAAATCCCGGTCGGTGCAGGCATGTTGGGATTTTTCTCATATGTACTTGTCCCTGATCACATGGTGGATAGGGTCGAGTGTATCCTCGGATAAGGAAGAAAAACTCGGAGGGCCCATATGCACGTTGCAGATACCTTGGCAGTTGGAAATCGAGAAGAGCAGGCCGAACAAGCCGCTGCCCGGGCAAAATTAGATAAATATGTATCTAGCCCCCCCCCCCCCCCCTCAAAACCCGCCGACCAGCGCTGCATTGCAGTGACGACGTGTCTGGTCCAGTTGTAAATGGGCTGTAATGACACTGAGGCAAATTTCCCATACGGGATTAAAGAAGTACACAAATACAAAATGATTATACAAAAACAAACCCAAACAGTGATTGTAACAGGTTTACTTACAGCTTCATCCTCATCATAATAGTCATAATAGTAATCGAAGTCACCGGTCGTCTCCCCTTCATCCTGGTGAAGGCAAACAAATGGTTAGAACGACGAGATTATAAATTATGATTTGATAGACGTGTCAGTTCAAGATGGAATTTTCACCTTCAGCGTGAGGCACAAGCTTGATATTTGAAGACCCGTATGGATAAAACGACCATAGTCACATAGGAGACACGGTGGTCTAGAGGCCAGGAGCTCGCCTCTTATGCCGAAGGTACTGGGTTCGAATCGCGGCCGTTGCAGGCATATTGGAATTTGTGGAGTTTTCTCATATTTTCCTGTCCCTGATCCTGTGGTAGGTAGGCTCGAGTACCTAGTCTTCTCGGATAAAGACGATAAACTCGGTGGGCCCGCGTGCACGTTGCGCACGTTAATGTATTCTTATCATTTGGAAATCGAGAAGAGCACGCCGAATAGCCGCTGCCAGGGCAAAATTAGATAAAATTCATCCTACTCCCTCCACCCCCCCCCCCCCAAAAAAACCAACAATGACCGGCGCTGATCTGTGGCGACTACGTGTCTGCCCCAGTCGTAACTGGGCTGCAAAGACACTGAGTCAAATTTCCCAAATGGGATTGAAGAAGTTTAGAAAAATACAACAAAATATTCATGAAACTAAAAAAAAAAATCGAATTTTAATTTGAACGTCCTCCAATGCATTGTTAATGAACACAAAGAAATACAACCTCTTTCATCGTAGGCAGGCTTTACATAAGTAGAAAAAAACTGGGCTATGGGGCAAAATAGACATTGGAACAGTGTTTTAATCATAACCAAAAAAATCTTTAAAATTAGACTGTGGTCGTTCTTCCATCTGGGTCAGCGTCTTCTGGGGTATTTTATTTATGTTTGGTACTCAGAGCTTCGTCAATTTTAAATTCTGGATCTAGAATTAAATAGTTCAGTATACTGAACTTTATTACATCGGTAAAATTCTCAAAACTTGTTTTACACAGATCTGAAAAGAATTTTGTAAATGTGAACGAAAGTCTTTACACCAAGTTGTAGATCTTAGCCTCTTTCAGAGAAGACAAAGCGCGCTGTGGGTCCACTTGAGAAATTATTATTCTTTCCATTGCATTTTGCCTGGGCTATTGAGTCTTTCATGGATTTTTATAATGAGCACAACAACGTAATTTGCTGGACAAAAAACAAGAGCATAATAAAACCAACGTGTTAGTGTCCATTTCCAAATGGACCATTCAAAAACATAGGTTATGTTATCCAGAACCCCTACCAACCCCCCCCCCCCCCCAAGTTCGCTTCTCATACTCTGGAGGGAGGGGGCGGACCCCTACTCCCCCTCTCCGAGAGTACGTATTTGTATAGATGAACTTGTCACAGAGTCAAAAGCACAAAATACAAGGATAGGCGGGGAATGTTTCCTTACAAAATAGTGGTCATCTGGATCTGGTGTTTGGTCATCTGGATCTGGTGTTTGGTCATCTGGATCTGGTGTTTGGTCATCATTAGAGTACTTTTCCGAATGATCCTGGCATAGAATGGTGTACAGGAAAGGATGTTAAGGTAGAAGTGCAAGGCAGGTAGGTAGGAGATAGGTACATGTAAACAGATACTTAGGTAGATAGCCAGTTAAGCGTGTGGTGTAGGTGGGTAAGTTGGTTGCTTGATCGGTAGGAGGGGAATAGGTAGGAGGATAGATAGGTCGTAGGGTGAGTCTGTAGGTAGGTACATAATACAGAAAGGATGATGGTTGGTTGGTTGGTTGGTTGGTTGGTTGGTTGGTTGGTTGGTTGGTTGGTTGGTTGACAGAAGTAGGTAGACAGAAACGCACACATGTAGGTAGGTAGGTAGGTAGGTAGGTAGGCAGATAGTACACAGCAGATACGTGGGCTTACTATTCTGCCACTTACACGTTCGTAAACACTTCTGGACTGCGAGAGATCTTTCTGACCTATGGACACACCCCTGAGCGCGGCCACGCCTCCTCGACATCTTTGTCCCCTCCCTCGGGCCATCTGCAGAACACATAAACATATAAATTCCTCTCTCTTTTTATATAATATATATATCTCTCTATCCATTTTCCTCTCTCTGTTTATCTCTGTTTATCTCTGTCTCTCGCTCTTTCTCTGTGTCTTTCTCTCTCTCTCTTTCTCTTTCCCTCTCTCTCCATCTCTCCCTCACTTTCTTTAGCTATCTATCTCCCTCTTAATTCCTCCCTCTATTTATATAATATATCTATCTCTCGCTCCATCTTCCTCTTTCTGTATATCTCAGTCTCTTTTTCTTTCTCTATGTCTTTCTCTCTCTCTTTCTCTTTCTCTCTTTCTCTCTCAACTTCTCTCTCTTTCTCTCTCTCTTTCTCTTTCTCTCTCTAACTCTCAACTGCATAAAATCGCAACTCCCATCTCTGTCGTCCTCCTCATGACTTTATCCTCCATGTCAATTTCATTTCTCTTCCTCTCCTTCATTCCTTATTCACCTCTGGTTTCCTATGTGCCCGAGTGTTATAACTGACTGGAGCAGGATATCTTGTGCCGCGACCCGCACCTCTGCTATGTACGGAATGCGGAAGCTTTCGATTTCCTCTCCGTGTTGGCGGGCTAGATGTCTGGCCAAATAAAAACAACGAAACACACTTTAACAATACTAGTTGGCCCGCTGACTTGGGGAATGCACAGATGTGATTTTTAAAGTTGAATTTCCATCACCAGTGTGTAAATTGAGGCGCAGAACGAAATTTTTTGTCATACTTTTTTTCTACTCGAAGACAGTGCGTCTCTTTTTGCCGCTGATAATGTCGGAACATTTTCTTCTGTTCAACTCGGTTGTGGCTTGAAATGAACGAAACTATTAAAAAATATAGCAAATTTCAATACCTTTCAAAGTATGTCCACGTACATCGTTATGTCTTTTTACGTGTAATGTGATATTTTGTTGTATTTAAGTTCAGCAGTGAAAATACGTTTCATGATTACATTGGGGGCCTTACTTCCTTTATAATAGCATCATCGTCATCTTACTGCAATGGGCCTAGAGGGTGAATAATATATAATTATATTTTATATTATATATGTAAGGACCTAAAACTTCATGAGGGTGTCACCAAAACGTATGAAACTTTGTGCACTGCCTCAAGTTTTGACAATAAATTATACCCATTTTGGACACAATTCAGCTTTCTTATTGTACGATTTGTTTGAGCCATAAACAAGAGATGCATTTTCATCGGTTAGAATCGAAAGGTATGATCAGAAATGTCCTTTTTCGTCTCTGTATACACATCGCTGGTCGAAAATTAACATTGCCAAATGCATTTTTGCAAGGAATTGTGGTGGAACAATAGGTTTTTAAAGTCTTTGTTGGAATTCATGAATATAAAGCAAAAGAAACAAGCAGCCAGATGGGGAGCCCTTTTGAGGGCTAGAAAGTCTGTAGTGAACTGTGGGTGGTCGGCGGAGGGAATGCTATTGCGTCCTGGCTAAGGTGGGATTGGGAGATGGAAACAATGGAGACAGTTTTTATAGCATCGGCTCCAGAGTATCTGATAACCCCCCACCCCCCTTTCCCCAGCCTTTCCTCCTTGTCCCCTGTTCCCAATATTAAACAAGTACCATCTTTGTCCTGGTACCTACACACCCATTCCCTTTCTCACCATATTTATGTTGGTTTCTCTGCTTGAAAAACCAGTCTTCGTCTTGACTATCCTTGAGTAAACTTGTTTTTCAGTCGCTTGTTTATTAATAGCTGTAGATTACCTTTCGAGGATTATTAGCCTTCTCACATTTATCCAAAGTAGTTCAATAAATACAGTAGTAGTGATTACACATCACCACTTGTTTCTTTGTTGTTTCGGCCAAATGTTGGTGTTGCATGTACGCTTGCTGGGAATCCTGCATGTTCACGACAAAGTATAAAGCTAGCAAGCAAGAAAGAAAAGGAACAAGCTCAAGAACAGGACAGAGGAACCCAAATGGAAGCCCTTTTGAGGGCTAAGAAAGCCACAGAGATGACAACAACAAAAAGAAGAAAAGAAACAACAAGCACAATAACAAGGAAAAGTGAAGTGTAAATTTTAATCCCCAGGGCAGAGACCCTGGTCAAACAAAGACCTAAACACATGTATCGAGTTCAAGTGCCGTTGTTGGGGTGAAACTGGTCCAGGTATACTGGTACCATGGTGGGCTTCGTAAAAACAACAATTTCGTCGCAAGATTTATCTTCCTTGGGTTGGCTAGTACTTTTTTTTTTTTTAATGTGAAGGGATTCCCTATTCATGGGGACGATTATACTTGAAGCTGGGGTCTGACAGGGTCTAAGGGAGTTATTCTTTATTAAATTTTCTTAGACCTGCAATGGAAAGAAGAAGGCTTAACATCAGACTGCAAGATAAAATTGCCCACGCTGAAATACACAAAGATAACGGACATAGTTTTATTCATGCTACAACAAAAGTATTATTGGGCTGGATGTGTGGGAAGGATGAATGATAACAGGCGGACGAAACGCTGCACTGAATGGCAACCACGGACAGGAATAAGAACAGGAAGACGACCAGGAAGAAGATGGCAGGATGATACATTCAAATTAAAAATAGATGGAGAACAAGACGGACAAGGAAGATGTCAGGCAGAAAGGAATGGAAGTAATTTTCGGAGGGCTACGTCCTACAATGGATGGACAATGCCCAGGTGAAAGGTGAAACGTGAAAAAGATCTGCAGCTCCACCCCCACCCCACCCCCCACCCCCCACCCCCGCGGCCCGCCCTCAAAGTCCGCCCGCCTGAGAACCAAATCATAGGAGGGGCGGGGGAACGCAGCTCTCCGTGTATCAACATCCAGTCAAATACCTTACATAATGTGTAGAAAGTGCAGAGTTCATCTCTGTTTTAACAAGGACCGGAAATGTTTTGAAGAATACCACACAAAAAAAACATAATTTTGTTCAATGCTTCCTACTGTGCCGTATCTGGCACGTAATACTCAAAGGCCCAATGTGCCATATTATGGCACACTCTGTAATTTCATAGATACAAGTTTTAGATTAATACAACTTTCAAAGTTTGTTATTGTACATCCTTTTGAACCTATTCTGTGAAAATGAAATTTTTCTGCCAAAGATTTCTATACCTGGGCTCTAGAGGGTTAACATCCAGTCACCTGGGGGCTGCGACTTTTTAATTAAATGTAAATAAAACCGTGTGAAGCTTTGAAAAGCGGAAACGAACCTTGAATATGCCTGGGTCTCTCTGAGGAACACTCTTTTTTTCATCCCCGAATAAATAAAATATCCCTCTTCCTTTGCTTTTTGTCCCTACATTTCTGATCCGTGTCTGACGTCCACCAATCTGGTCAGACTGGTGGAAGCGCAGTGCCTACAGGGCAATAGAAACAAGAATGGCAAATTGAATTACAAAATGAACAGCAAAAGAACAGAGAGTTACAATCCCCTTAGGGCCATTACACATGGGCTTCGGTTTCGCTTCGTTTACGTCCTGCTTTCAGCACTTTTCCCGAAGTTAGTCTCATCTTGCCGAAAAGCCGGAAGGACGTTAAAAAAAGCGCGTAGTGCTCCCGCTTTCGCCTCTTTACTTCATTGAGACTGACGTCTTCCTGGTCTTTCGTGCGGAACGCAAAATGAAACCGAAGCCACCGTTTCTGGGCTTGAAGACTGATGCCCTCCATACCAGAACCAAAGATCTTCAAGCCAAGAGCAAAAATAACAACACTAACGAATTTACCCTCCCCCTTTTCCCCTCCGAAATGTGAAATAGGTCTTTATCTCGTCATTGAAAATGTGAAATAGGTCTTTATCTCGTCATTGAAAATGTGAAATAGGTCTTTATCTCGTCATTGAAAATGTGAAATAGGTCTTTATCTCGTCATTGAAATGTGAAATAGGTCTTTATCTCGTCATTGAAAATGTGAAATAGGTCTTTATCTCGTCATTGAAAATGTGAAATAGGTCTTTATCTCGTCATTGAAAATGTGAAATAGGTCTTTATCTCGTCATTGAAATGTGAAATAGGTCTTTATCTCGTCATTGAAATGTGAAATAGGTCTTTATCTCGTCATTGAAATGTGAAATAGGTCTTTATCTCGTCATTGAAATGTGAAATAGGTCTTTATCTCGTCATTGAAATGTGAAATAGGTCTTTATCTCGTCATTGAAATGTGAAATAGGTCTTTATCTCGTCATTGAAATGTGAAATAGGTCTTTATCTCGTCATTGAAAATGTGAAATAGGTCTTTATCTCGTCATTGAAATGTGAAATAGGTCTTTATCTCGTCATTGAAAATGTGAAATACGTCTTTATCTCGTCATTGAAATGTGAAATAGGTCTTTATCTCGTCATTGAAAATGTGAAATAGGTCTTTATCTCGTCATTGAAATGTGAAATAGGTCTTTATCTCGTCATTGAAAATGTGAAATACGTCTTTATCTCGTCATTGAAATGTGAAATAGGTCTTTATCTCGTCATTGAAAATGTGAAATAGGTCTTTATCTCGTCATTGAAAATGTGAAATACGTCTTTATCTCGTCATTGAAATGTGAAATACGTCTTTATCTCGTCATTGAAATGTGAAATAGGTCTTTATCTCGTCATTGAAATGTGAAATAGGTCTTTATCTCGTCATTGAAATGTGAAATAGGTCTTTATCTCGTCATTGAAATGTGAAATAGGTCTTTATCTCGTCATTGAAATGTGAAATGGGTCTTTATCTCGTCATTGAAATGTGAAATAGGTCTTTATCTCGTCATTGAAATGTGAAATAGGTCTTTATCTCGTCATTGAAATGTGAAATAGGTCTTTATCTCGTCATTGAAATGTGAAATAGGTCTTTATCTCGTCATTGAAATGTGAAATAGGTCTTTATCTCGTCATTGAAATGTGAAATAGGTCTTTATCTCGTCATTGAAATGTGAAATAGGTCTTTATCTCGTCATTGAAATGTGAAATAGGTCTTTATCTCGTCATTGAAATGTGAAATAGGTCTTTATCTCGTCATTGAAATGTGAAATAGGTCTTTATCTCGTCATTGAAAATGTGAAATAGGTCTTTATCTCGTCATTGAAAATGTGAAATAGGTCTTTATCTCGTCATTGAAAATGTGAAATAGGTCTTTATCTCGTCATTGAAAATGTGAAATAGGTCTTTATCTCGTCATTGAAATGTGAAATAGGTCTTTATCTCGTCATTGAAAATGTGAAATAGGTCTTTATCTCGTCATTGAAAATGTGAAATAGGTCTTTATCTCGTCATTGAAAATGTGAAATAGGTCTTTATCTCGTCATTGAAATGTGAAATAGGTCTTTATCTCGTCATTGAAATGTGAAATAGGTCTTTATCTCGTCATTGAAATGTGAAATAGGTCTTTATCTCGTCATTGAAAATGGCAAAAATAAGTTATGACAGTCACGCCGCTTTCGGGCGCATTCTAGTAGACGTGAAGAGTAAGATGATACATGCAGATTCAGTACCTTGTTGGGGTATAGGGGAATCCGATACGGTTTCTTCGGTGACGATAATTTCTGTGTTTCAGACAAACTCGTGTCTTCGTATCTGTTACGGGATCGATCTTGAGCACGTTCTTTTGCTCTTTGTAGACTTGCAGATCGAGAGGTTTTACTTTCAGGTCGACTTTCTCTGCAAGCAAAGGGTGAGCTGGTATCGAATCTATCTATCTATCTATCTATCTATCTATCTATCTATCTATCTATCTATCTATCTATCTATCTGTCTATCTATGTATCTATCTATCTTTCTATCTATCTATCTATTTATCTATCTGTCTATCTATCTATCTATCTAACTATCTGTCTGTCTGTCTGTCTGTCTCTGTCTGCCTGTCTATCCATCTATCTATTTATCTACCTGTCTGTCTATCTATTTATCTATCTATTTATCTTACAATATCCATCTATCTATCTATCTAACTATCTGTCTGTCTGACTGTCTGTCTGTCTGTCTGTCTCTGTCTGTCTGTCTATCCATCTATCTATTCATCTACCTGTCTGTCTATCTATCTATCTATCTATCTATCTATCTATCTATCTATCTATCTATCTATCTATCTATCTATCTATCTATTTATCTATCTATCTATCTATCTATCTATCTATCTAACTATCTGTCTGTCTGTCTGTCTGTCTGTCTGTCTGTCACTGTCTGTCACTGTCTGTCTGTCACTGTCTGTCACTGTCTGTCTGTCTATCAATCTATCTATTTATCTACCTGTCTGTCTGTCTATCTATTTATCTATCTATTTATCTTACAATATCCATCCCGCCCGTCTGTCCGGCCGTCTATCTATCTATCTATCTATCTATCTATCTATCTATCTATCTATCTATCTATCTATCTATCTATCTATCTATCTATCTATCTATCTATCTATCTATCTATCTATCTATTGTTTGTCAGCCCATCCTTCCATCCATTCCACCAATCCTTCCACCCATCCGCCTGTTCGATTGTGTATCCATTCCGTATCTGTCTATCTGCCTGACCAAACACCTGGTCACCCAGCTGACCAGGCTGCCGGGATTGCGATATATATCTAATGCATGTATAATGAAGTTTTAGATGGATGTTCCGTTTAGAAATCTGCGTCATTTACACCGTAAACAACGCTGTGGTTTGCTGTGGTTTATCACCTTACCTGTCAGGGGTTCGGGAGCGTCCTCGGTGCATGTTGGTGACAGTGCCAAGACACGTTCCCACGTCCTCACCGAACATCGCCATGGACGTAAGGAGCGGAGGGGGTGGGTTCAAAACTGCGGGCACAGAATCTCGTGCAGGGCAGTGATCCAGGTACTGATTGAATTCTTCAGCGGGTCTAGGCAAAGTTGCCTGTATGGAGCTGATGTGGCTGAAATTCCTTTGCAGATTGGTAGTTGTTCCGGCGAAAGTCTTGCGAATTGGTTGTGCATTAGGGAACTTGGAAGAGGTATTAGTTCCAAATCGCTGGCGGGCTGGAGGTTGAGCACAAACTTGGGTATCCGTCCGCTCTGCGAAAAACGTGCGTTTCCCTGCTGTGGGGTACGGAACAACTGGGATCCTAGGAACTTTCCGAGGCGGCGGTTCTGCAAGTCCAGAACTGGCGATGCCAGTGTAGATCTCACGGGGCGCTGATGGGGTGCGGTTGATGGAACCGCTGGGAGTCCTTGCTGCCAGACTGGATGATGTGGAACCTGTATTCAATGCTCCTCTGAGCAGTCTCCTCGGTGATGTGAACTGGTTCTTCTCTGTGCTGTTACGATTTACAACAAATTAAGCTGACAACTGTTTTACTTTCACATGTAAGAACAACATACAGGGCCGAATTAAGACCCTTAAGAGGCCCTAAGCACTTAAAAGATTTTAGTGCCCCCATATACTAACTGTATACGTAATTTAAAATATAATCAAAACTAAACCACAAAATAAAACATTATTTTCGAAACGAAACAAAACTTAATAACACTACGATCGAAAATCATGTTTATCTTTTAATACTTCCATATTTTTTTTTATTGAAAAGTTCTAATTTTTTAATTGCAACGTTTGCACCATTTGGAGTTTTGCACCATATGGTCCATGGTAAATCCTGTAATGAAAAATGTCTGTGCTGGCCCCCACCCACCCGGTGTCGTCATACTTACTTGTGTTGTCTAAGGCAGGTAGACACACTTCGAGTTCTGCTTCTATTCTCTCTGTTTCTGGCTGATGTTGTGGTAGATGTTGCCAACTGTCGCAGGATGGCATCATCTTTTGTGGCCTGGCGTAACCATGGTTTCCCCTCCGCGTCGTTGGTGAAGTAGTAGACGGGTCGGGAGTGGGTACTCAGACTCCTCACGGGTCTGGAGAGAGATATTGGAGTTTTTTGTATTTTGTATTGGTATACTAAATTTCTTTAATCCCATTTGGGAAATTTGCCTTGGTGACATTGCACCCCAATTATAACTGCATCAAACACGCCGTCGGCGCAGTGCAGCGCCAGTACGCGTTTTTTTTAGGGTGGGGGAAGGGTGGTAGGGATTAGTTTGTGTGTTTGTTTGTTTTTAACTTTGCCCTGGTAGCCGGCATGCTCTTCTCCGACTTTCATCACTCCGATTTTTTTATTTTTTTTTGGGGGGGGGGGGGGGGGAGTTTTTAATGGAACATAATTATAAATAATGTCTATTAAAACTTTTCAAAGGCCACCAATACGCACCGTTGTATCCAGAAGAAAAACACATTCAGTTGCTGGTGCCACAAGCACGTCAATAATATATGCACTCAAATATGTATCATCGTGAAATTTCATATGGTGACTTTTGAAGCATTCCTTTTGCTGGTGTTATTGTAATAATTCGTTTGAGATTTTTGTCAGAAATACCGCTTTATATGCACAGTAGAGATCTCTCTAAAGATCGAGAGATTCCCAGGGTTACGATCATCCAGATTACAAGTCTAGCTCAAGAATCTTCTGGACTGGGCAGTGAAGGGATTAATGCCAGGAATTTTGTGGCAAAGCTTCTTGAACTAGTTGGCCCGCTGATTTTTGGGAATACACAGATGTGATTTTTGAAGTTGAGTTTCGATCGCCAGTGTATAAACTGAAATGCAGAACGAAATTTTCTGTCATATTTTGTAATTCTGCTCGAAGAAAATGTGTCTGTTTTCCGGCTCAAAATATCGGTATACTTTCTTCTGGTCAACTCAGTCCTCAAAATCAATGACCGTATTTAAAGTACAGTGATCTTCAAGACCCTTTAGAATAATGCCCAACGCATACCTGTAAGTCTTTCTATGCACAATGTGATCTGTTGTAGAATTTAAGACTCAGCGGTTAAAACGCCTTTCATGATCACATTGGGGGCTTTACTTCCTTTATAATATGATTTTCACATACTCATACATATTGTTAAAAAGAGACAGACCCTGAGGTGCTCCTCACTCAGAAGTACTGAACGCATCAAACTCTAGACAATATCGTGGCTTCAGTGCAAGAAGTAATTATCTTCTTATTTGTGACTTCTTGCACTGAACCGTCGATACAATAATGTTCATTTACTTTGCTTGCCTTACCGGTGCAAATTTTAACAGGCACACTCTTGCAAGCCGGTCTCGGCGGTTCATACGCAAAAGCACCCAGTCCAATTGGTACATGAAGGCTACACAGACATAAACTGTTTTTAATCTTCCAATAATTTGGCAATTTTCTATGATCTCATTATGTTTTCTCCTAGCCTTAGTTCTGATCCTTGACTTTTCAGAATGGGTATTATGAGAGCAGTGGTCATCTTAAGAAAACACTGTGAGTGAATCAGTTAAGAAATACCTCAGCGTTTTAAGGTGGTTATGGCCAGAAACTACTCGAATGTTTGCCCAAAACAGTCATTAGGACATATTAATTACTCAAAAGCATGAAAGTTGGTAAACAGATTTTCTCCTCTTGTCTGAAATAAGATGACATGCACTGTGCAGTTCCTTGCTAGGGGGTGAAAGACCAGGGCTGGTGTAGGTGCCAGACCGGTGGCTCGCCGCCCATGTGCCCCACACGAACACAATAGGCACTGCCCCCGCATCCTGCTGGATCGCGGTGTGGGCAGTGTCTATTGTGCTAGTATGAAGCAAAATGTATAGGAAAAATGCGCATATCCGCCAGCTTTAGTGTCCGGACCCACGCATCACCATGGCAGTTCTGAGTCGCTGGCTGATTTGCATTGCGATGCAGGGGATTCGCCATGAACCAAATGGCGGCGAGCTAAAAGTAGGTCCCTACAGTAAACACTGGCACGTGTGTACATGTTCAATGGGAGACGTTCGGTCAATCTTTCACTTCCTTTTCCTTGTGTACACGGATGGCAGGGAATCTGACCAGCTTGGATCCATCCTTTCCACTTATGTCATAACAATCAACTACAATGCAACTAGCAAGCATTTTAACCACTTAGACATATCTCCGAGTTACACTAATCAGCTGATCCACCGGCCATCTTTAGTGGCGGAAGAACAAAACAAAAACACTCTGTGACGACACGCACATTTTACTTACAGGTGGCCAGCCACCAGTCTGACACCTACGCCAGCCCTGGTCTGTTTCACCCAGCGAATGGTTATAAAGTGAGTGTTATAGAGGGAGCCATTACCTTCGTGTTTGTTGGGGGGAAAAGAAAGGTTTCTCTAAGCTTTCCTCACTACTGCTCTTCAGCTGGCGATATTTATAGAAAACCGATTTCTCCTCCTGTGGTGACCCTGCTGAGCCTGTTCTGCCAGCTCGGCTGATGCCTTTTTCAAATGACCTCGGAGTTGTATACACTGAAAGTAAAACATGAGAATAATAATTTACATCGTCACTGCTCTACGCTCAAGGCATAAGTCCTTTTGTATTCTTTCGAGATACTAAGAAAAATGTGTTTCTTCTCCTGTCGTTTGGTGACTTATGCCGTTATGATTCGATTGGATTATTGCGTCTTCCTATTGGCGCATTTCTTTTTCTATAATATTATCTGATGGCCCCCATGCTCAGGATTGCATTGAAACATCAGTTGTCTTTTGGCCCAAGTCGGACATATGCCATTATCGTAGAGCAGAGACGATATCAGATTTTTTTTTTGGTGGGGGGGGGGGGGTGTCAGTCTTCCTGGACGGCGGCGATTTAATCAGTTTTGTCTTTCTCCTATAATTTTTTTGTTTGTCTGCACACACATTGCACCGTGTGTACTTGAGTCTATTTGGACGTAGACCAAAATAAGCGCCCCGTTATGTCAAATTCCATTGACATAAATAACCGAATTTGACCTCAACATAGTCACTGCTCTACGCTAATGGCATAATGGGGATGTCAGGACTTATGCCAAAAAGGCAACAGATGGTTCATTGCATTCCTGAGCATGAGGGCTATCAGATAATATTGACCTGCGAGCTTATTATTGACCTTGCTTAGTTTAAATTTATGGTACCTTGTTGGGTGTTGCTGTTGTTGATCTGTTTACTACATACATGCACTTTGTTGGGTATTACTGTTGTTCATCTGTATACTATATACACACACCTTGTTGGGAGTTACTGTTGTTCATCTGTATACTATATACACACACCTTGTTAGGGGTTACTGTTGTTTGATCTGTTTACTACATACATGCACTTTGTTGGGTATTACTGTTGTTCATCTGTATACTATATACACACACCTTGTTGGTGGTTACTGTTGTTCATCTGTATACTACATACACACACCTTGTTGGGGGTTACTGTTGTTTGATCTGTTTACTACATACATGCACTTTGTTGGGTATTACTGTTGTTCATCTGTATACTATATACACACACCTTGTTGGGGGTTACTGTTGTTCATCTGTCTACCATATACACACACCTTGTTGGGGGTTACTGTTGTTCATCTGTATACTACATACACACACCTTGTTGGGGGTTACTGTTGTTTGATCTGTTTACTACATACATGCACTTTGTTGGGTATTACTGTTGTTCATCTGTATACCATATACACACACCTTGTTGGGGGTTACTGTTGTTCATCTGTATACTACATACACACACCTTGTTGGGGGTTACTGTTGTTCATCTGTATACTATATACACACAGATTGTTGGATGTTACTGTTGTTTGATCTGTTTACTACATACACACACCTTGTTGGGTATTACTGTTGTTGATCCACTTGGAGGTCAGGTTGTCATGCCCTGCTACCAAATCATCCGAATCTCCAGGAACAAGGCTAGAACTGGACACATCAGATGGCTTTCTTACCATCAAAGAAGTAGGACATGCCTGTGGAGATCATCAAAACCCAAAACTCCATATCAAAAGCTGCCCCAATCAAAGACACCCCCCCCCCCCCAACAAAATCCAGCAACCCTTACGTCATTCCCGTGTAGAATTTTTTTCTAACATTTTCGTAGGGTTGGCGGGATAAGGGTTGGGGCGGGTACCCTACATCCGCCCTATGTCAATACGATGTCGTAACCAACGGAACTATGTAGGAATGACATTATTCCTATGTGCAACTTGACATAAATCCAATGTGGTCGGATTTCCTTCGGGTTAGCTGGCCACGATAAAAAAAATAGATAAATAAATGAATAAATAAGTAAATAAATAAATAAGAACCTCTTGGTGGACAGAAAATAGTTACATGATTTATGAAACAATTATGCTTTTTAACATCACATGTATTCACTCTTAATACGAAGTTAAAAATAAATTATGTAGCGAAAAGGAAAATACTACATGCTGCAAAGCCTCGCGTAAGAAATAGAAACCTTAACCTTTGCATTTTATCATATTCTTTCTGTGTTGTTTCTGGTCGAGGCTTTGTAACACGCAATTGTTTTTCTTTTAAGCAAGCCTTGCTGGAGTAGTTATCCTTATAATTTTGTGAAGAATGTTTTTAGAAGTACGTAGGTCGTTTTCTGCGCTAATGGTATGTATTTTAAAGCCTTTTGTGATTCCAGAGCTAGAGAGCTCCTCCCGAAATGCTCTAATGGCAGCCTTAATTAATTATTAATTAATTATTCTTTCACATTTTCTTTTTGTTTTCCTCCTGTTTTTTTTTATTGAAAGGGTAGGGGGCAGCAGGGTTTAGGGATTCGATGAGACTTAGGGTTGAGGATAAGGACGAGGTTAGGCATAGGTACATAATATACGTACGCTCCCCTAGCTCAACACGCTTGGAGTGCGTACGTACAGATAACAACAGCCTGTTGTGAATAGTGGTCAAAGGCGCCAGGAATATCTGTTCCTTTAACTCCTCAAAGTTAAATACCATTGAAGTTTCAATACAGGTCTTTCATAGTCTGAATTTAATATAGTACGGTCATATTATTCAAAAGTAACATTAAAATTTATTTTGCTGCCTGCAATAATTATCACAACTTATTCATATTTCTCGCTCGGACATTTCTGCTTGGTGGATATTTGAATCAGCCCATTTCTCTCGATAACATTATCTGCAATGTTGTCGCCACCTCGCATGGATATGATCAAATTAGTAAATGAGAAAAGTACATCTTCTTGCAAGTTTTGTAAGCATAATGATCATATTAAGAAACAACCCACCTAAATCAGCACTACTATAATAAACGTTATAACTGCTTTCCACAGCTACTACTAAACGAAATCAAATTAAAAAAAACAAACATTTCGCCATCTGTATGATAAACCAGCGTATTCCTATCAATAGAATTTAATTGTTGTTTCATGTAATATAATTATTTGAGACCTAAATACCACTAGCTTATACTGAAAAAAAAAAAGCAAAATTCGATGTATTTTTGTTTCGTAAAACTGGGGCATCTATAATCTATTGCCTCCTGGCCGTATGATGTCGAATCGAAGTATATTATTGACTAACCGATGTGTCCCTCGCTTGACGACGTATCACCTGGCGCGTTGGGTTTTCCTGCTTACGAAACGACGTACGCCAATTTCTCGGAACTGGGTTTTTCGCGATACGCCGGTCCGTCATACAGACGGCCAATATTATTTATTTAATATTCTGAGCACTACAACCCGTATCCTTCTTCCGCTCCTCTCTGACTTACTCTAATCTGTTTAGCGTTGTTCCAGCCATTATTTAAAGACCTCCTGACTTTTTAATGTCCATATCATCGAATCTGATCTGACCCACGTACCATAGATTTGGTGGCTTCGTGCGTGTCTCCATAGGCCAAGTTTTTCCATCCGACAGCACTTCTCGTGGGGAGCTCATCCTCATTGGTGACGTCATAGTAGGTCACGTGATCGGCAGCATCAAAATATATGGATCTGTAAGATAGAAAACATCGAAGTCAGTTTATCTTATACAGGGCCGTCTCAACATCACAATGGGCCCCGGGGCAGATTCTTTTGTAATGAAATGGATTTTCTTCTGCTTCAGTAACAATGTTGATTTGATTGCCTGGAACCCCCTTAATGCTTGAGGCCCCTGAGCAACTGCCAATGTGCCCATGAGCTAAGACGGATTTGATTTTATATTTGTATTTGTATTTGTATAACTCTTTAATCCCATTTGGGAAATTTTGCCTTTGTGCCATTGCAGCCCAGTTATAACTGGAGCAGGCACGTCGTCGCCACAGTGCAGCGCCGGTCGGCGTTTTTTTTTTTTTTTTTTTTTGGGGGGGGGGGAGATGAGGGGGGACGGGGAGGGACTGGTAGAGATGAATTTAATTTAATTTTGCCCGGGCAGCGGCCTGTTCGGCCTGCTCTTTACGATTTTCAACTGCCAAGGTATCTTTAACGTGCGCAACGTGCACACGGGCCCTCCGAATTTTTTCGTCCTTATCCGAGAAGACTAGGTACTCGATCCTACCCCTCAATAGAATCAGGGACACGAAAATATGAGAAAAATCCCAAACTTCCAACATGCCTGCACGGCCCGGGTTTCGAACCCGGGACCCTTGGCACGAGAGGCGAGCACCTTGCCTCTAGACCACCTTATATTTTGCTTTGGAAAGTTACAGCCTAGGTTTCAGAAACTGAAAGATGGCCAATGATAACAGGTAAATGGCTCAAAGCGATAAATCGCATTGCGAATATTCTAATGTGTAGGTTTAAAATGTCTGATAGAACTACAGTGCCTTCTGGTCGAAGTTTACTTGCAGTGTGCAGCTGGACAGAACTGATCGCGACTTCAGTTCTTGTTTGTTCCAACTCGACTTTTTGCACAACTGAGTAATTCCATCTTAAACGTTTGTGGTTTTATTATTGTGATAAGGAGTTAGAATAAATCAGACTTGTGAAACAGCTTGATAAGTTCCACAACGCGTTTTAAACAAATGTCAAAATATGCATTTCTTAATATACCTCTTCTACGTACTAAAAGATTTCCAGTTTTTAAGAAAATCTAGATAGAACAAACAAGAACTGAGGTCTCGAGATAGTATACTAAAAGTTAAAGTGAATGTAGCAAAAATTGAGACTATTAGACAGCAGTCCCAAGCGCAACGTGCACACGAGCCCTCCGAATTTTTCCGTCCTTATCCGATAAGACTAGGTACTCGATCCTACCCCCACTCCCCCCCCCCCCGCCACCCCCCCCACCCCAATAGTACCAGGGACACGAAAAATGAGAAAAATCCCAAACTTCCAACATGCCTGCACCGGCCGGGTTTTGGACCCGGTACCCTTGGCATGAGAGACGAGCACCTTGCCTCTAGACCACCTTGTCCCCAAGTTAGGCATCACACACAGTAATGTGTCATGATTTGTCCCAGTCACTCACCCCTCAGGTCAACCCTCTCCCTAGGGTAGCCACACAAGACCACCGAGCCACTAGGCGCTTTAGGTGAGAAGAATTGCACTATATAATTTCAACAACTGCACACAGAGCCCACCTAGATGCGGTCCGTTTATGTAGTGCAATTCTTCTCACCTAAAGCGCCTAGTGGCTCGGTGATCGAATTCGGTGGCCTTTGTGTGGCTACCCCTAGACAACCTTATTAATTTCCAGAGTAAACCAGCGTTGCGGGTGATGATTTTCAATATTCCCGAGATGTTCCACAAACCCACAAAAATGCATGTAAAAATTACAGTTTCCTTGGGCATGGAATTTACACTAGGCAATGTCAGCGATTAGCTCTCGGGTCACACAGAAGATCCTGTCACACAGGGCAGTCTCAAACTATCCCTTAGTCCATTTGGCTTTATTCACTTCTAATATTTTGTTGGGAATGGTATTCTGAGTGGATGGGAAATTTTGTGATATTTTTCTTTTCTTTTTACATAGAAATAGTAGCAAATACATAAAGGCCCGAAAAATTGTAAAAAATAAATTAATTTTTAAAAATGCCAAGATTCCAAGGTAAGCCCCGAAAATTCAAGATCTTGAGAAAATTTCCAAAGACCAGCAACGCCGGGCTAAACCATTATTGCCTACCCTCTTACACACTGGATAATAGTCTACAGCTCAAGCAATTTCGAGTTACAGAGAGCAAAGCTAGCAGTTAATACGGCGTTGAGCTCGAAAAGAGTAGCCTACTCTTGAGCGAAAAAAAAAACAACTGGCTAGTAACATTGTCAATAGAGCATTATTAAGGCCGTCTGTCTTGTCAATGTTTAACCATTCCTGAGTCTTCCACCAACCTTGGGAGGTATCTGTACCCGAGGTTCCGTGTTCAGGTCAGGTCGATTTTGCCGAAACGTCTTCAGTAACTGATTTCCCTCCCCCCCCCCCTCCCCCCCCCTTTTTTTTCCCCTTTTTTTGGCCGACGGCGAGGACTTTTCTAATCTGGAACATCACATTAGTCTTTCCTCTGCCTCTTCACCCATTAATTTTCTGCATCTTCTTGTCTCTTAAATCTTGTCAAAATTTGGCCCTCCCTTCCCTCTAATCTCCTCAATTACCGCCTCGATTTCATTTCTTTTTGTAACATTTTCGGTGAAAATAACAATAATTATGCAACCTATGTAATTCTGTACAGAAGCACAAAAGTGATTCTATTGAACTCTCATCTTGGGGGGGAGGGGGGGGGGTGGCAAAATGGGTGACTGAACACAGATCAGTATTAAAACCAAAACATCCACATTCTCATACAAAAGATGATCCTGGCTCATTAATTTTGATGGAAATTTACCAGACTTTATTCTGTGTAAGTGAAAAACATTAAAATTTTCTAAATAAACCTGCTGACGTCCAGAAACTGGTCTGTTCATTCATTTATTTTGTCTGGTAAGTTAAGAGTCACTTTGTTTTTTGTTGTTGTTTTATTTTGTCACACTTTTTAAAAATCGTATTATTTCTTTATTTAATTTAGTCCAGCCAGAGTGAGCGAGTGTCTCGCTGTAGCCACCAAGAGTTCATAAGCACCTCCTCCTCCTCCTCAGTCCATCCATTCTTCCTCAATGATGTAGGATGACTAATATAAACAATATTTATCCCACTTCATTTTGTTTCTTGTCTCCATGGAAACCTTTTTTAAAACAAATATTTTATCATACTTGTATTCCAACGAAGAAACGTGACAGAAGATCTTTTTTTCCGGGGGCAGGAGGGAGGGGTTGCAAATTGATATGCGATTTGGAATGTATTCCTTCCGTGAACTTTTTTTTTTTTTGTTGTTTTTGTGGTTTTGTTTAAGTGACCGGCATTTTGTGAACAAAGGTATCTTATAAACAGGTCTGCAAACTGGAAAACGATCATAGAGTTGGTGCACGGAGAAATGTCCCACAAAAGACAGAACAGAAAACAATCATATAGTGTTACTCGCTGTCTGAGTTATTGCATTGTCTTGGGCACGAAGTTTTGATCGCACACACCAAAAAAGGCGGAGGGAACTCTAACTAGAAAAGAGTGGCAACTTGAGCGAAGTTTCAGCCCTACAGGAATATAAGAGGTCGCAGGAAGGCAAGGGTTCAATGACGGATTGTTGTTACAAGCACGTACGGCCCCCAAGTTGTCTTTTTGCTTGCTTTAGGGGCACGTATTTTAAAGCCTTTTGTGTTCCAGAGAGTCGACCCCCCACCCCCCCCCCCCCCGATATACTCCTAATAACAGAATTAATTAATTATTCTTTCAGATTTTCTTTTGTTTTCCTCCTGTTTTTTTTTCTTTTGATTGAAAGGGTAAGGGTCAGGGTTAGGAATTCGATAAGATTTAGGGCTGAGGATAAGGACGAGGTTAGGGATAGGTACGTACTCGTACGCGCCCCTGGTGGAAATAGATTGGTTTACGTAAGTACAAATTAGTGACAACAGCCAGAATTTAAGTCGCGGTGGAGAAAGAAAAACTACGATAATATCTAGGGCAGAAACAAACGTTGAGATGGCAAGTATCACTTCGGTGTCATTAGTTCGGTTCTAGCCTACGGAAGCTCTAAGGCGCGTTGGCACGATAACGGTTTTATTGGGCCTGATCCTATTGTAAGTTTAATTTTAACATAAATTAATTTATGGCAAGTCACTAGTCACTAGACCAGTGTTTCGTAACTTTCTATTGCCTCACGCCCCACCTTCAATTTTCCCAAATAAACGTATGCCTACCATGATCTGACGAAGTACACAGTATTATACGAAAAGACTAAAAAAAAAAAAAAATATCTATATAATAATTATTCAGCATTCCTACATTCAAGTGCATGTATTTAAGTAGGGTGTTTTAATCCGAGCTAAACAAGGAAACCATCAACACGATATAAACATGCAGCATTTTATTTGTACATTGAAGTTAAAATACAAGATCAAATTAAGATTTCTACGAACAATAATTATGCCCCATTCTGAAACCCCAAACCCCACCAAAATATTGCCGCGCTCCACTCGAGAAACAATAATTTAGGCTAATATGAATGATTATTGTCTTAAAGTGGATAAAACAAAATGAAAGCGATCTATACTAATGATAATTTATATGAACTAGCCGATCCGAGCAAGATGAATCGTAGGAAGTCAAACCGTATATCTAAATCTAGGCTAAATTAAGAGCAGCATTTGGGTTCGATGCAGTGACTAATAGTACTTACACAGAAATAAACAGATGTGATTACGTTGATTTTCGACCACCAATGTGTAAAGAGAGGTCAAGGACGGTGTAACAGCTGAGGTTGTTCTAGCACGTTATAGTAGGGGGGAGTTAGTTGATCTAACTACAACCCTTTAGAAAACGAAACTATTACAGCTGTAAAATAAATAAACACGAGATCCGACGATAGATTAAATAATACTAAAGTTTAATAACTGTATAGTGAACAATAAAATACTAGGAAGACACCAGCGAAACTAAATATCTACGCCACACAAAAGGAAACTCACTTACTCACCCCCCAACCACTCACACAGGTCTATATATATAAACATTCCTACAGAAAGTTCCCGAAATAAACGTTACCTTTGCCCTCGCACAAACTAACCAATCACGCATCAATACGTCATCAGGTTACATCACTTAAGGCCAAATCTGGCGTAAACATTCGTATCCACAACGTTATCGAATATTCGGGAACATACTAATATTTACTGAACGAGTCAAAACAGATGACAACAAGCGAGCGAGGAAAAAACAACTCACTAGGAAAAGAAGGTCAGGTCACGGAGTACAGTACACTCTGGCGGTTGTCAACAATAAAATGAAAAAAGTAGTGGACACATGCTCAGCCACCAGCACAACAACAAAACCGGGGGAGGGCAAGGGGTAGCCCGCCGATGCTACAGACGGAATTTCCGATCATACTTTTTGATTCTACTCGACGAAAATGTGTCCCTGGTTTTGTGGCTCAAAAAAGTTTAATATGAATAATAGTAGAGACTGATTTTTGTTCAAAATAAATATGTCCACGTAACTCTTCGTCAAAAATTGATGCAGTACACCACATTTCATAATTTTTGATGGCATAGTCATGGCAGTTATGGCTGAGCTATGGCAAGATAAGGATGTTTGAAAACAGGTGAGATGAGAAGTACATATTGTGTTTGTAAAGGCCAGTTTCCATAAAAAATCAACAGGGAGTTTAATCTTGTGTCTAAAGAGGCAAAAAGCTCCTTTTTGTAGACTGGCATCGATAGTAAACTTTTCCTGCGTCCGCGAATATCGGACAATCAATTTAAGTAAGTGCAATTTTGGGCCCTGTCCCTTTAAGGTCAGCTGTCTCTTCTCCCACCTCCGGGGTAGACCACCGCCTTGGGGGCCGTCGCCTGGCCTTGAGAGGGGAGAAACGCTTCATCTAGGGAGTGTCCCGGGAGAATCTAGTGGGGGGGGGGGGTCATTCCATGGGCAGCCCCGTTGAAAGAGGTCTGACTATTGGGGGGGGGGGGGGAGATCCCGGACAGAGAACCGTCTATAACACAGGAGGGACAATAGAAATAGAAACGCAAATCAGCACAAGAAAGCTAAAGACTAGCACCACGTTTATTACACACAAGTAACTAATCCGATTAATTAATCCGAATAGGCGTAAGGTATAAAAGTAACGGTGTCATCATAGTAAAGGCTCTCTAAGACTTGCAGTGTTCAGGTCTTTTTTTTTTTTTTTTGGCTAAGGTTAAAATATGGTGACGAGAAGACATTTGATTGCGACGGCACCACTCTGGTGCGAGCTTGTGGGTTGCTCCGCCCCGTGACCCGTATGGACAGGGGCTAAAGCATAGAATACTAATATCAACCATCAATTAGTCTTCTGTTCGTGTAGCTTTAACATCAATCCACCCCCCCCCCGCCCCTCCTTCTCCTAGTCTCTGTCTATCCAGTCTCTCGAGCGAGCAGTTCACAAGAAGGAAATGAAAAATTAATGCATTAATGATAACCAAAAGATAACCCTGGGAAAGAAACGTAAATTCAATTATTTTAACAGCACTTATTATCCACTGTCAGATAATAGCAAAGTACTAACCAACATCGCTGCGCCATCGGAAAGGAGCGGGATTTAAAAAAATATGTGCAATGTTCACTCAACTACGTTTTTACACATTTTAGTAATTTAGACAAGGGGTAGATCCTTTTCTCCTCCTTCCCTCCCCTGTAACTCCCCTCCCCCTTCCACCCACCCTTGTACCCCACCCCCTCCACCCTCCCATACACCCCTGAACCCCATCCCGAACTGGAAGAAACAGATGTCCTCTTCGGAAACAGCTGAAGAAAATAATCTCACTTTGTTCACACAGCATTTTCAATGGACAGATGACACAATCATAACTATTTCTGAGTCACAGTTGCAGTCAATACGACGGACAGAATCTCAATATTGTATTGTATTATAATACTGTATTGGACGTTGGATAGGATAAGAACATAGAAATAATAAAGTGAATGTTGTTACAAGTACGTACGTCCCCCAAGTTTGGTTTTTTCCCCTGTGTGTTGGTATTTCAGGGCCTTTTGTGACTCCGGAGCTAGAGGGCTCCTCCAGAAATACTCCTAACAACAGCCTTAATTAATTATTCTTTCAGATTTTCTTTTGTTTTCATCCTGTTTTTCGGTTGAAAGGGCAGGGGGCAGGGTTAGGGATTCGATGAGATTTAGGGTTGAGAATAAGGACGGGGTTAGGGATAGATACGTATATGTACGCGCCCCCAGCACAAAAACGCTTTGGGAAGATGCTACATCGTATAAACTGATGCATACAGAATTGTTCGTGTGAGGTACCGCAAGGAGGCGGGAGTGGGTGGAGAAAGGGCTGTAGATTTCAGCCCGAGTTGAAGATAACGGTAAGAAATCGCTCCCAGCGTCTGACCTCACAGATTCCAAAGCCCGGAATAAGATAAACAAGGGGGAGTAACACTTTATTTAACCCACACACAAAAAAAAAGTCTGGTCCACTTCCAACTCATGTTTTATTGAGAAGACAGATCGACACACACAATGTAGTTGTTTGTGAGTGAAACATTCGTGTGTTTTACTCCAAGATCTGTGATAAATAAGTTTAGAGTAGATGAGATAAATGTAGAAATGTTTGGAAGGAGAAAAGTGTTCTGTGTCGCTGACACTGGCATGAAAGCGCACAAATGTATAAAAAAAAATACACATTTCACACATCTTCAGTGGACGTCTTTTCTTGCCAAATCGCAACCTTAATTCTTGTTTGTTCTACTTCCATTTTCGGAAAAACTTAAGATCCTTTAGTATGTAGGAGAGGTATAACATAATGCACATTGGGGCATTTGTTCAAAATGCATTGTGGCACTTATCAAGCAGTTTCGTAGCTCCGATTTATTCTAACTCCTTATCATATTACTAAAGCCGCAAACGTTTAACGTGGAATTTCTCAATTGCGCAAAAGGTGGAGTTGGAACAAACAAGAACCAAAGTCGCGAAATATTCTATGAACTCTTTGAAAGATGGGGTGATGGGGGAAGCAAGAATTTTCATTTAAGTGTTCATTTAATTAAAAATGTATTTAGGATAAACAATACACTTCAAGTATAACATGGTGGAGGGGGGTGGGGGGCTGTTTTTGTTTTCTCCTTCAAAATTGGGTCACAGTGAAAGATCCTGAACAAACAAACAGCGCATTAGTCAAGCAGAATATTAAACTGTATGGAGAGATAATTATGTAGGCTGCAACAACTGGCATGGGTGCGTATGTGTGTGACTGTTTAGGTCTTTATTTTTGGGATATTCGCTACTCTTGGTATTTTCACCTCGAGTGTGTGTGTGTGTGTGTGTGCGTCTTTGCGCTTCATTGTTTCTTCAGTAGCCATGAGGTAACCTTGTTGCACCCGGGGTGCATGCAGGCAACAGCCAGTCACCCATGAAAACTAAAGTACGAAACCACTGAGTATCTATTTTACACACTAGATTTCACAAGGCATCCACCGTGCCTTCCGACCCCCCCCCCCTCCCCCCTCATCGGCAGCCCTTGACTTGAAACCAGCAAAAAAAAAAAAAGGGAATACTGATGATAATAAACTATTTATACACCCTTATCTGGGGTCTCGGCCTGAAAATGTTAATGCACTGCGATAGGGAATCCTTTTGTAGCAAACGTATTCACAGCAAAAAATCTTCTATGCAGCGTGGCAAATCAAAAACTTAACTCTACATCCAGGGGCGTTTCTTTGTGATGTCTTCACTTAGGGGGGTGGTTTGAGGGTACCTGGAAGCAGTGTGGTGTGTTGAGCGCTTCGCCGGCGCTCCATTCTGCTCTGTGGTTGACATGTTGCTTCTGTAAAGCGCATAGAGCATGCATTTTTATTATTATAATTACCTTTGATAACCGGCGTGGGGTGTCGGGGTGTCTTACCAGGATTGGTAGTGACCTGGTCGACCTTACTAACGTATATCAGGCCGTCTGGGTGGTGACCTTTCTGTAGTATCTTACACACACCCCAAAAAAAAAAATGGGATTGACTGAAGGACGATAGGTTGAGCGAAGAGAAATTACATGATAAAATCTTCATTGGCATACGTGTATTTTCTAGGATCAAGTGTAAGAATGGAATGCGATGGTGTAAATTTATGGAGTTTTACAGCTTGTCACGGCTTTGAATTTTGAGTTTAGGATTCAGTGGGCGTCATTTCAACATGGTTCTTTATTCATCTGGCAAATTCCTCTAATAAAACGTTGAATGTGGACGGCAGCTAAGTTTGAATTGATGCCCAGTATAATATTCTAATTTACCACCAGGATCCAAATGCCAAAATAACAACAACAGTATACAATATTTTTAACAGTAGTTTACAATAGTGTATGTAATGAGGCAGACACAATGAAATCCGTTGAAAGTGTCCAAAAACAGAGGTAAAATTTTAATATGACCCCATTATGTTGATATTTAAATCTTGTTATAACTTCCAATGTTCTCTAGAATGACCCGACGCGGAAAGAAAATGATACGCATTATCTAAGACAATTCTATCCAAACCCACAGGTTTTGAAAACCTTGGAACCAGGGACTTAACTGCTGTTCAGTCGGTATCTGAAGGGGTCAGCTCCATACCATGTCAAATTCCACCTGGACTCCAAACAAACAGTACATTAATTGCCCATAAGGATCAGCGACTATACTGTCTTCCTGTGTATAGCTAACCCAGACTGTCTGAATTAGATTGAGGCATCTTGACAGAGTTTGCGTGTTCAAGAGTCATGCCATGAATGAAAAACCCTTTTTGCTCAGTCGGTATCTCAGTTTTAGGTGTTTGTCAACCAGGCACGAAAACAGTACCACGATTATGCCCTTCAGTTTATATTGATCACAGTTCTTGTTTGCCCTATCTCCATTTCATGAAAAACTGGAGATCTTTTAGAATGTACAAGAGATATAACAAATGAACACCTTGACACTAATTTAAAATGCGTTGTGGCACTTATCAAGCTGTTTCACAGTTCTAATTTATTCTAATTGCTTATCAAAATACAAGAGCAACAAAAGTTTAACGTCGAATTTCTCGGCTGTGCAAAAAGTGGAGTTGGAACGTCGTGATATGGTAGCATGAATTTTTGTGTGGGAACATGGTGTTCTGTTGCTTAATTTGACATTTTCCCCTAGCACTTTGAGAACCGCTGGCTTGATATAGGAGATAATAATTTGTCTAAAACATTGTTCGCTCAGCAAACTGCAGCTGTTCACTTGTAAAACAAACCGTTTCGTCAACTGGAATGAATATTCCTAATTGTGCAGCATCTCAGAATTTGGCCTGGCTGCGTAGTTGTGTGATTTAGGATACTGCAGCCAGACAGTGCACTGGGGAATTTCGTCATGTCTTTGTCGGTTCTGTCAGTTTAAATGCATTTTGTAGCTCAACATCTGCTGAAAATAGTTTTTTTGAACCTTATTTAACAATTAAGAAGTCTGAAATTTATTAGGGCTGCAGGAATGTTCATCTGATTCAATGAATTCAGAAGCAAAAGTTGTACCATTGCCATGCACCAACCTAGCCATTCCCAAAGCAAGAGGAGTAGACTAAGTGTACCCGGAGGGATAAGCAAACTAATCTTGTTCCATCTTATTGCTCCTCGCCAGAGAGTGCTCATTTTCTTGCCTTAAAAGCCAGTCGATTCTTTGTGTTAAGAACAGTTTGTATTTTTCCAAGCCCTATGTAACACCACTACTCTCTCTCTCTCTTTCTCTCTCCCTACTCCCCCCCCCCCCTTCTTGAAAAGTATCCGTCAAAAGAAAAACAAAAATTAACAAATAAAAAAAAAAAAAACACTTTCACGAGGGGTCGCTTCGTAATTTGAATAACAAAGTTATCGACTACCACCGTAGTATGCAGGACGCCATTTTCAAAAGGCCTTCTCCCTCGTTCTCCCTCCCTCTCCAACTAGAATTTAGGTCATGTGTGTTGGCTGATGAAGAACAAGTAAATTCAATGGTCGCGAGCTACAACAACCCAAAGCCAGTGCAGCACTGCGCCAGCTACGCGCGTGTTCTCCAGCCAGCCGAGCGCCCCGCGTCGAGCAAGTGGATAGGGCGCGGATGTCGAGCCAAGTCTGAAACAGCCACGTTTGCTCTTGGCAACCGATAGCCTACGTGATTGGTGACCTGTCGTGTTAAATTTAGGTTACAGCACACAGGCCTTATATTTCTTTTCATACGTTCAGACGCTGAATTGTAAATAATGGGGCTAAAAACTGTCATTCGGACCCACATTTCAGAACGGGGAATTTGAATAACCTACACTGACACTGAACATTGTCTCGAAATCACGCAGTCTTTTCGCAGTTTGAACCTTTGCAGTAATCTCGAATCCTCTAGTCGCTACACTGATCACACTGCCTTTTTATTGCATCTTCTCAGTCTCAGGCATACATAATTATTATAGAGACGCAGTTTTTGGGTCCAATTCCTCATTGTGTCAGCCAGTATAGTAGTTGCAAAGAGCTCGACTCCGCGAGGCACTTTTCCCAAGTCACACGACAGCAAAATGTCTCTGATTGTTCACTCTTATAGCTTAACTGTAAAGTAACAGACTTAAGTTTGAATTTGGGTGTTTCGTCCCGGGGACACGATAACGGCCACTTTGCGCCTTTCACTGTTTACTTGGGTACACGTTCTTTATTTATGTTTCGTATACAGAACTTTTGAGTTTAACAATAGAATTAAATACAGTTGTATAATTTTAACACATTAGTAAAACTCTAAAAACGTGTGTTGTATAGATCTGGAGGTTTTATTAATGGGTATAAAAGTTATTGAATCAAGTTGTAGAGTTTAGTCTCTCTCAGAAAGGACAGGATGCGTCGCGGGTCCACATCAGAAAATAATTCTTTCGTAAAGAATGTGAGAGTGGATGAAAAAGCTATCTTAGCTCTCGCGATACCCTCTTTGAGTGAGTACATGAAACATTGTTTTGTCGTTAAGCTGTGGAATGACAAAATACAGCAATGTTAACTCTATTGATTATTATTATCATTCTCTCCGTAAGCCAGAAAAATGTTGCTACCCATTTAAACCCCAGGAAATGTATTCAGTGAAGACTACGTGCACGTTATCATTCCAAAGAGAATGTTGTTAGGGGCGCGTAGCCAAACAGAGAAAATACCGGGTGTGTTCACTGTTCAGCAAATGCCTTATAATGTAAAATACTACGCTCCCTTAACAACCGATTCCAAAGACCACAGCTTGGCTTCCAGTATGTTCTGTACTTGTCAAAGAAGAGGACGTGACATTTTGCAAATATCAGGCGACCCCCCCCCCCCCCAAAAAAAAAGAAAATCCCAAATGTCTGGAACAGTCAATAACGAACCGGGTCAATAACGCCATTTTTTAATTTGTTTTTTTCCTGTCCCGATTTCGAAATCCTCACTCGCTTGCAGCACGTTCACGTGCATTCTTGGGAAATTCTGTACTTTTCATTCAGTTATTTTATTCTGCCTATCGACTTGCTTCTCCTAGCACAATGTGCAGGTTGTCGGGCCGGGGGTGATTTCTCCAAACTCAGACTCACCTGGCAGCATGATTTAAGCTACATTTCTCACCCAACCCTCACCCAGCCCCTGCTTTATTATTTTTTTTTATTCATGAGCAGTTCTAGAAAATACGATGCCTGTGCCGAAAAGATATTATACGTTACATAGCTTTTGAAATTCTGTTCTAATATAAGACAAAAAAAACAACAAACAATCAGCGTCGTTGAATAATATTCTGAGTGGAACTGGCCAAATCGGGCTTAAGGTGAAAGGCCAAATTCATGAGAAAATCCCTCCAAAGGGGGGAAGCGTTTTCTATAGAAACTGAGATTTGCTTATAAACTGAAAGATCAGCCATTTTTCTGCCTTCAGTTAAAATATTTGGCTTGAAATTGTCCTAGGAATATTTTAATTTTGATCTTTTAAAGAACATTTCACCTTAGACCCAATTTGGCCACATCCACTCACAGTGATGATTGCTTTTAATACCGAAACTTGAAAATAGTGCCAATGCTATTTTGTTGCTTTTCTGTTTTCACAGTTTATTATGATGTTATTGTTTTATTTAGACTTCCTTTGTGGACCATAGTACAGATATCCAATCAGAGAAAATACTGAAATGTGTACTGAAAAACTGGCTCAAAATGAAATCTCAGAAAAGGTAGAACATGATTATAGAATTCTCCGGTATTCATTGCCAGCCTCGTTTTTTTCTATAACGGTGGATCCATGTTATTCTGATGTTTTGTAGAAGCAGCCCACATTGCAAAAGTCGCAGGTTATCCCCCCTGCACTACTCGCACTCTTTATTGACATGGTCAGAAGAAAAAAAATGGCGGTGCATCTCTGAGAAAATTAATTCCCGGAAAGGTGAGAATCTAGAACAATCTTTCTGTTTTTAGATCTTTTTGTTTGGAGGTTCCGCTGTCCTTGACATTTACACCTGACTTATCTTGTTTTTTATTTTTCTTGTTTTTGTTTCTGTGTGTTTTTGTGGTAGAGATGAGTTTGGTGGGTTTTTTTTTTTTTTTAATTTTGTCCGGGCAACAGTCTGGTTCTGCCTGCTCTTTTCGATTTTCAACTGCCAAGGTATCTTAAACGTGGGCAACGTGCACAAAGTGCACACAGGCCCTCCGAGTTTTTCTTCCTTATTCGAGAAGACTAGGTGCTCGACGCTACCTACCATAGAATCAGGGAACAGGAATTTTTTCCTAAAAAAAAATTCCAACATGCCTGCATCGACCTGTGATCGAACCCGGTACCTTCGGCATGAGAGGCGAGCACCCTTGCCTCTGGACCACCACCGTGTCCCCCCAGAGAGCTGTCTTTCTCAAGGTGGGGCGTGGCAATACTTTGGTGTTACGCGGGGCTTCAGAATAGGGCGTGGGGCTGTCTCTATTATCTATTTCAGTAACTTGCAACCTTTGGCATGACTAACTGACCAAACTATACACTCTTCAGGCCTTAAATTTGGCAGGAAGGTGGCAATTGAGATAAGGAAGATGATGGCTATAATTAAAATTTGTTTACTTCAAGCATGTATTTTTAAAAAAATAACAATGTTTATTGCTATGTAACATCTGTATTTTTGCATGTTTGTTTCGTAATATATAGTACCGTGCATGTCACAAAAAGTAACCGTATCAAACGTTCAGTTTGGCGCGTAATGTTGTGGTGCGCATGAGTTCTGAAGCACGACTGTAGTTTATTACATGTACTTTTATTATATGAGAGAGGGGGGGGGGGGGAGCACATGATTGTTTATTCCGGGCAATGCCCGGTAGGTCATCTAGTATTATATATTGTATAGTAACTTCGTCCTATCGTGGTGGGGTGCACGTTATTTTTTAAACTGGAGTGGGAGTCTGGGACAAATTAAGGCCGAGAAACACAGTTCTAGAGGTTAAGACTAGGTGTGTGCCACATTTCAGTAAGGTTTTCTGCCATGTCACTTCATGTATGCCCGTTATTGACTTATTGAGGTTGTTTATATAATGATTCCCCACCAGCAACAACAAAATGTATTATTCATTATTGAATATATATTATTATTGATAAATATTCAAATATTATTTGTATTGTGAGTTGTGAGTTGTGAACTGCTGTGAGTTGTGTTCTGCGCCCAAGTGGCTGCGTCACAATTCGCTCTGAGATAGAGAGAGATAGAGAGAGAGAGTGAGCGAGACAGGGAGAGAGAAAGAAGCAGTGTAGTGTGTTGTGCGCTTCGCCGGCGCTCCATTCTGCTCTGTGGTTGACAGGTTTCTCCTGTAAAGGGCATAGAGCATTTTAAAAATGGGTATGCGCTATATAAAATAATAATAATACTAATAATAATAATATGTGTACCACGTTTGTGCTGTTAAACGCTATGTGAAAAAGAATTTCCCTTATGGGATAATAAAGTGATTCTTATCTGATCTTATGCCACTTCAGTGCTCAGAAAAGCGGGAGTGAAAGAAAGGAGAAAGGCAAGTGACCAAGGGAGGGGTTTGAATCCACGACCTCTGCGTGCAACACTAACCTTCTTACCAGGGACAAGAAAACCAACTTCGCTTAACCCTCTAGTCTCCATCCTCAGTTTTGCTTGTGATCGAATTCTGATTTCCATGAGAATTTGTCCTCATGGACACAATAAAGGGGTTTTCACAATCGTTTAGTGGATTTATTGTGTATCATATCGTAGGAAACACTAAAAATAACTTACTTTTCTCGCACCGGGTTCTTGTGGGAACTGCAACCGAGTGATAAAAATAATGTCTGTGTATCACTGGTGATACATTATGGTGCCTAAAGGGTTCATTATTAACTGTTCGGCCATTCCGACTCTATGCCCACACAAAACAAATACAGCTTCGAAACAAGTCATTTTCCTTGAATTAATTTTCCAAGTACTCCGTCTGCCTCCTAGCTTATTTTGATATCTATCAGAAACGATAGGCTGAAACAAGATCCAAGATTCATTGATCCAGATGGGAAAATTGATTCACATTTTTCACACTGAAGAATGGGTTAGGTATGTAAATCGAGACAAGCTTTGAATACCCACAGCCATGTTATGGCAAAAGGCCGTATAATGCTGAAAACAAAATTTTACTGGAAACATTTCACTCTCCAAGTTAGTTTTTGAGTAATTTCCATTTAAACACATGGTCAAAATAACAAAATAAACGGATTTGTTGAACAACAGTATAACCCAGAGAGAACGCTAGAGCACATTTCATTCTATATACCGATGTTAACAAGTGAATTTGACCTAACTTGGTGTATAATGAGTTTTACTGTATTACTGTACCAAGGCCAAAACAATAGGAGTCCCAGCACAGTCATTTGCATTTTCTGCCGAGATGGAAAGAGAAATTCCTAAAACATCCGCGGCTAGTTGTTCGCTATTGGAACATACAAATGCCTTGCACGTAACTAATTCTTTGTGTGTGTGTGAGAGTGTGTGTGTGTGTGTGTGTGTGTGTGTGTGTGCGCGTGCGCTTTCACATCTTGCTTGGTTGTTCAAGATACAAAATAATGCACGTCTCAGGGGATTTTCTTGTAGGCTTGAGTTGGTTTGAGCTGTGTTTAGGACTTCATTTTAGGAGGTTCTCTGCCCTTGGCATTTACACCTCAGTTTTCTTGTTCTTGTCTCCATGTGTTTTTGTGCTAGGGATTAGTTTTGTTGTTTTTTTTTTACAATTTTGCCCGAACAGCGAGCACGTTCGACCAACTCTTCTTGACTTCTAACTGCTCGCACGGTGCACACAGGCCCTCCGAGTTTTTCGTCCTTGTCCGAGAAGACTAGGTGCTTCATCCCACCTACCATAGGATCAGGGACAGGATAGATAGATAGATAGATGGATGGATATATATATACATATATAGATAGACAGACAGACACAAGGACCTCCTCCCCCCCTCAAAAAAAATTTAAAAATCCAACATGCCTGCACCTTGCCTCGAGACCAGCGTATCCCTGTGAGTTTGAGTTAAGAGTTTTAAGACAACACGTCGACAAGACAACTGTCACGTTATGCTAGCCAAAAGCGAGGCGATAGACAGAATAATTATGAGTGGAACTGGCAAAATCGGGCTTAAAGGTGAAAAGACCAAATTCCTGAGAAAATCCCTCCAAATGGGGAAACATTTTCTACAGAAACTGAGATTTGCTTACAAAATGAAAGATTCGCCATTTTTCTGCGTTCAGTTAAAATATTTGGCTTGAAATCGTCCTAGGAATATTTTAATTTTGATCTTTCAACGAGGAATAAACCATTCACCTGACACCCGATTTGGCCAGATCCACTCACAATTATAACAGCATGATAGGACAGAAGGAGACACTACCAGAAACGCCCACCAACCACCCGCGAATTTTCTTTTGGGGGGAATTTCCAGAGTAAAACACGCCATGAAGGATTCAGAAACAAGCGGATCCGATGAACAATTCCATGTATATAATTTTCTAGCTGACCAACTTCTGCCTCTCCCCACCCACCCCCCCCCCACCCCCACCCCCCCCCTTCCCTTATCCCCAGGGCCACACACATATGTACACATACGTATAATACACAATAAAACTCTAGCCGCGGAATTTAAAAGTAAACAGTAACAGCTTAATATAAAATGAAGAAAAAAAAATAAACATTGCCTAAACAAATGAATAAATAAATAAATAATCTGACTGACATTCTAAGAAGTCGAGAATTTTGTTCATTGTCATTACCCAAGGCTGTTTGTTAAGGGACCGTTGTGTAATTACAAAGCCAAATGAAGAAAATACCCGAGTTGTGTGCATTGCTCAGCTATAGTTTAAAATTCTAGGGTCTCTTAACAACAGCCATTACTAGCCAATAATTATGTCAGTATGTGAGCCAAACATGATTACGTGATCTGTCTGTAGACAAACTTGTGACCCCGCACATTATTTTGTGCCTCAGACATCACACACCAGCAGAGCTTGATTTCGGGGCCCGAGAACGTTTCTATACATGCCCTTTCGTCTTGCTGATCTGGGCTAGACATGACAAAGGAAACTCGCTCTACCTTTTCAATTATTTGGCTCACGTTCTCTTACTGCGTCAGAATTATGTCTCTTTAGTCCTTATCGAGATCATATTTCGTGTAATAAAAATTCGAAGAATTCCAGACAAAAAAAAACAAAAAAACTACCAATTTCATGCCGTCTCTGGAAAGCTGAATGTCAGGAAGTGTGAATGGCGTTGGTTCGGATGTTAAACTCCTCCTAGAACCAGGAAATGAGATTTCATCCTCAACTACACATAGTCTGGTTTTCTCTTCCGCGTTCTGCAACGCAGTTCCAAACCCCATTTTAATTATACTTCCTTGACTCAGCCACCTGCCAATCCATATAACCACATTACATTTTAATAACACTGGCTATTTCCTTGTAGAATAACATTTAATCAGTTCTAGAACTGTGCTCTTGAAAGTCGAGATATTTTTCATGAGTGTGAACTTTACAGTACGGGTAGAAGATTTCAGTGAACAATAAATATCACATCCAACAGTTTCAGCTGATATTCTATTTCCAGTCTTGACTCTAGAATAGGCAGTTTTCTGTAATGATGAAATTTATAGCTAGACAATTGGGAAATGTACAGATTGTATCGAAGGGCACCGCAGACAACATTCGACAGACCAAAGCAAAAGATCTATCTATCTATCTATCTATCTATCTATCTATCTATCTATCTATCTATCTATCTATCTATCTATCTATCTATCTATCTATCTATCTATCTATCTATCTATCTATCTATCTATCTATCTATCTATCTATCTATCTATCTATCTATCTATCTATCTATCTATCTATCTATCTATCTATCTATCTATCTATCTATCTATCTATCTATCTATCTATCTATCTATCTGTCCATCTATCTATCTATCTACCTATCTATCTACTTACCCATCAATACCTTTGTTTGGTATGTCTCAGTATTAAATTGAAGATTTGAACTAAAATTCCTAGGTTCTCTTATTCTTCCTTTTCAAAAATTATTTATTTATGCTGGCATTAGTCAAGTTCAAGGTACATGTACATGTGAGCACATATGTACAGTTACATTCATGTTGTATCGACTATATTCGCAACCAATCGAAATAGCCTTGTTGATTTATTAAAGTAATACCATTTTAATGACTACGCTGGGGAATCCAGGAAAGAAGGGTGAGCATTTATATACATAGACAGACAAACAGAGTGGGACAGACAGAAGGAAAGATCCTCAGACAGAGAGGTAGATGGACAGATAGATAGACAACACACAATATAGACAGACAGACAGAGAAATAGATAGATAGATAGATAGATAGATAGATAGATAGATAGATAGATAGATAGATAGATAGATAGATAGATAGATAGACAACACACTATCAAATAGACAGAGAGACAGACAGACAGACAGACAGAATGAGAGACAGACAGATAGATAGATAGATAGATAGATAGATAGATAGATAGATAGATAGATAGATAGATAGATAGATAGATAGATAGATAGATAGTATCGAATAGAATGAAAGAACTCATTGAACATCAATGAGAGAGAGAAAAGGGAGAGGGAGAGAAAGACAGTAAAAGACTGAGCCATACTGAAGAATAAAGAGAACGTTCAAGCCAGAAAAGAGTGAGCACATTTTGTAGTGTAAACGAGTCACGCTGAAATAATTGAATGGTGCTCAAGTCGGCAACGCTGAGCGCTTGCGGTCACGAACAGTGAGATTAGAGGGGAACGTTACATGAAAACGTAATGCGCCCACTGATTTTGAAGACTTCCTACCTCAATTCGTTGTGAAAACAAATATTGCTTCGTGTTGAGTAATGATAAGTCTACGTTAACCCTTTGATGGCCAATGCTGTGAAACTGATTTTTTGTATGTTTTGGTCATGCGCAGACCCTACAAGTGCCACCTTTTCATGCAGAAGAGATGACTTGAAATGGCAATACCTGTCTGTAATGTGAAGGTGATCTGTAGAAAAATGTTATTTACAGCCATTTAAACACGAATGTCGTTCACATATTACTGAACCAGCACTGGAAGGGTTAAAAAGATCAGTATTCTAAATGAATGAAAGAGCTGCGTAACTGCGCGTAATAATATTGTTAATAGAGAAATATCAGTTTCTTCTTTTTTTTTTCTTCTTGAATTTAAATAATGGGCTGAGAAATTAGACATGAAATATCGATTAGTTGATTTCATATCGAGGAAGTTCGCGGCATCAGTTCTTGTTTGTTCCAACTCCACTTCTTGAACAACTGAGAAATTCCACGTTAAACGTTTACAGTTTTAGTATCATGATAAAGAGTTAAAATCAATTGGAACTGTGAAACAACTTGATAAGTGCCACAACACATCTTAAACAAGTGTCAAGGTGTGCATTAGTTATACCACTTTTACACCCTAAAAGATCGCTAGTTTTCAGCAAAATCAATAGAGATGGAACAAACAAGAACTAAGACCACTATCCCACTGAAAGGTAGAGAGATCCTGTACGCGGTCCAAAGATTACATCAGTTTCTCAAGAAAAGTAGAGTTGGCTATTGCTTTATTCATGTGGGTCTTGCAGTGGGTGTAATGGACCCAGAGGGGGGTAAAAAAAAAAAGTTTCTTATTTCTGGGAATTTTTTCTTGAAATTTCAGGTATTCCTGAATGACGTCATTGCTCATTTTCCCATGGTTTTTTAAATTTACAATATGGGATGTGCATGCTCACCTTACCACTCCTATCCGTACGACTTGGGGTCCCACAGCCACCGTACTTTTACAGAGAATTTTATTGTAGGATTTTTATTGTCATACCCTTAGTCTATGTGATGGGATCGCAGATACACCACACTCCTAAGGAGCATTTTATTGTTATATCCCTACTCGTACGCTCTGGGGTCTGACAGACACCATACTTGTATAGAGGAATTTCATTATAGGATTTTATCGTCAACCTTTGGTATGGGCACAAAGAGACAGCTTATCACCTCAATCTTTATTCCAACAGTATGCTACCAATGCCAGACCTGGACATTAAGTAAAACACATGAAAGCAGGATTAATGCATGCGAAATGAAATGCCTCCACAAAAGCCTCAACATCACAAGAAGAGAAACAGACAAAGAAATGAAGTTGTAAGAGCAGCTGTTGGCACAGAATCCTGCCTGCACTTCGCACAAAAACAACGACTTAAATGGTTTGGCCACCTGTTACGAAAGCCACCTAGTCAACCAGCCTCGAGAGCCTTCAACACCAAGTTCTCAGGCTACAAAGGAAGAGGCAGACCAGGCAAAAGATGGATTGAAGGAGTCAAAGGAACCCTGAGAAACATCAACATCTCAGTTGAAAGAGCGGCAGAGCTGGCCTACCATAAAAACTGCATGTCCCCTCGACGCTCAACGGCAACAGAGGATGAACAATCACAATCACAGTCACAATCACCTTTGGCCATACGTCCTGTGGTCTCAGATACACCACACTCCTAGAAAGGATTTTAATGATTTTAATGTTATACCCCTTCTCACACCGTCTGGGATCTGACAGACACCAGACTTTTAAAGAAAATATCCTAATAAACTGCTCCTCAGGAATGTGGTGTCGATTAGACATCATAACGTACGCCATGCATAGTTTTAAGCAACGTAGAGGAGCATAATTATGTGCATTTAAGTGAGATTAACCCCTAAGCTTTTATAATAAGCGAAAGACCTCTTTCAAACATAAGCTTACAGCCGATGATGTCTGGTATTTTAATCAGCAGGCATACCAAAAATAACAACAACAACAACTAAAAAATGGCTCGGCTTGCAAAATTAATGTTGCTTTGATAACCATTATCGTATGGGTTCTTACGTGGAGAGACAGGGAATAATTACACAGCTGTGGGTTTCCTAAACTTCAGACAAGCTGCAGATTTATTACAACATTCAGGTAGTTTAATTTCAAGAGCTATTTTTGCAAAACTAAACATTAATTAATTAAAGGAATTTTTTTTCTTATCTCAGGTGAAAGGAGGAAAAAACAAGGCCAAAGGAAAAAGGACGCCGGGAAAGCAAAAAAGAAAAAAAAGAAAATGGGAGAGAATGAATGAGAGAGGAGGGAAAAAGAGAGAGATAAAGAGAGAGAGAGAGAGAAAGAGAGAGAGAGAGAGAGAAAAACGTGGGAGTGGAGGGCGGGGGGGGGGGTGGGGGAGAGAAAATCAGAAGCTGGATATAATTTGTTTTAGTGAAGTTAAGTGCAATGGTTGAAGACAGTTCACTGCCTGGAATGTCTGGAATGTGCAGAAGTCTCTGTTTGAAGAGGTTTTCTGCGGTTAGCATTGTCTGAGAGTCAAAGCCAAAATGGTAATCAAAAGAGGACAAATCCATAACGAAACTTAGAAGCAGTTTACCATTTCCATTACGCTAGGGAGAAGCATAGTCATCACAAAGCCAGTACATGTATTATCGTGGAGGAAATTCATATGTTTCTGTATACAATCATTTTTATCATTTCATAGCCCCAGCCGCCCACCCACCCTACCCCTCCACCCAATAAGGCAAATGTTTCCGAACATACTATAATTATTTGCCTAAGCGCCCACCAGCCGAATTTGATCATCCGATTAGTTGGATGGTGACGTCACGACATTGGGGTTTGATAGTATAAAATAAGATAAGATCATATACACCTCATCTTACGCATTACATAAACATCATATTAATTCAATAACAGGCTTATTACATTAAGTAAGATGGCATAGAACCTTTGTAATATTATGGCACACTTCTAGTTATAATGTCTTGTTGAGGCCGATTTGCGGAGGCCAGAAACGAGCTTCTGTATCTTTCGCTGTTTGCTTTAATGTGTATTATTCTATTGCTCCTTGGTCATCTAGAGATTTCAGTGACATGAAACAGGGGATGGTGACTGTAATTTAATGTGGGTATGAATTTCTTTACACGAGCATTAATTTGAGAACAGATGGTCAAAACTGAAAAATGCCGTGTCTGTCATGTGGCATGTTTTCTTGATGATTGTGTCGTTAAGTTTGTTTTGGTCACTTTCTCTGGCATTGTCTGCCCATGCTGTAGTACAGTGAGTCATTGTGAGATCTCGCCTACCAGCCAACCTGTTTGATCCACAGACTAATAAATTAACCAGACTGGATGATCCCATTGTGTGACGTCACAAAACAGCGAAAGGTCATGAACCATCCGCCATATCAGGTTTAAGGTAGCGACCGACGCTTCAGCATAGCTACAATTTTGAATGACACCATTTTGACGCGCCTACTGAACGCGGAAGTTTGGTTCCGCACCAAGAAATTAATACATGTACAGCCAATCTTGACAAATGAAAAGAAATTTCTACTGCAGATAGAACTAGAATCGGAATTTCCCGAGCGGCGGCCATGTTGGTTATACAGTCGTCGCTCGGGAAATTCCGTAAAAGACGACACAGCCCGAAGCTCGTGTTTCCAGTCTGGTTAATTTATTAGTCTGTGGTTGGATATAATTGAATCTCAATGTCGTGATGTCACCATATCATTATTTAAAAAATTCATATTACAGCCCTAAAGACATACTTTACAATACGAGCCTGTTCCCGTTAGATTTTTGAGTTCACTTTTATTTGATCTTATTTATAACAATGCTAAACCTGAAATCTAACCCAAAGTAAGATAACAAAAAGCACTATGAAAAGCGCAAAGTGGCCGTTATCGTGCCGACGCACCCTTAAACCCAAATTCAAACTCAAACCAACTAGTTGGCCGATAAAAAATCTGGAAAACCTCATGATTTAAATCCTTTTATTCTTTTTTTTTTTCCAACGGACTTAGATTTTCCACTCTGTTAGGTTTTTGTAACGTGTGCCTAACGTTATAAGATTATAGGCACACAAAAGTGACTTTGTGTAGAGATCAGTAGTTTATATTCCTGATTATGAGTTTGAGTTTTGAGTTTGAATTTTACGGCGCGTTGGCTCGGAAATGGCCACTTTGCGCCTTTCTTGGTCTATTTGGATACTTTTATTTATGTTTGGTACTCAGAGCTTCATCCATAAAAATTTTACAAACAGAATTAAATAGTTCCGTGTAAATTTTATAACTTTGGTAAAATTCTCAGAAATTCTGAATATTTTGACCTTCTAATGCAAACTATGTTCAAGTTGGTCGGGAAAAATGAAGCAAGGATTTGAAAAAAAAAATACAACAAAAAAGATTTTGCTATTTATTTTCTACAGTATTTGATGATTTTACAGAAATGTTGCTGGCTGGTAAAGATTGATAAATTAATTTTCTATGCTACATTGATCTCCTTTGAAATTCACTTTAACTTGTGTTAGTGAAGATAAACTGGGGGCCAAACCACAAACATCAATTTCAATTTGGAGCGAGGAAATCCATTTAGCTGATGTAGCCAACTGAACTAAATATTGTTTACGCTCGTCTAAGACATCTTCCCTGAAACTTTGTTTTTCCTTTCACTGAATTATTTACCAGGTTTAGGCCGTTCGAGATTTCTAAGAATAAATAAAGGAAGGTATAATAATTAAAACTTTATTTATTTATGGAGGAAACAAACAAACTCAGCAATAAATACCAAAGGTAAGGTACATAAAATGGCACAGTGTACAAATAGAAGGGTATTCAGCAAAAACCAGTGGATGTTAAAATTCACACACAAGAACTATTAAATTTTAAGGCTGTGTAATAAATATTAATGTGCTTTCTGCTGACTTCGCTCAAGCGACAGTGGCGTCTCCCTAATGTATTTCTTTTCTTATTTCCATTTTCTTTACTTTATCTTTTATTTTAAATTTTCATTCTAATGGACAAGACAGTTAGTGCTTTCATTTTTTTTCTGTTCTTCATTTTTGTTTTCTCCCACTGCAATAATTTGTGTTCCTCATCATTTTCATTATTAATTTGTATACTTCGTTATTTGTTTATACGGAGATCAAGTTTTGAAGGGACAGATTATGTAAAATAAGTTTACGGTAACTCATACTTGATGAACGCATGCATAATTAAAATTATGTACATATGATATTGAATTAAATACACCATGTCTTAATTAGATTATTCACGAGAAATCTTTACCAAAGAATGTAATGACCACAACTGCACCAGCTTAATAATATTAAAAAAAAAAAGATATATTATAGATCCGAACGAAGGTACTCATGGACGAGTTTGAGTCTGAGTATGGAGAAACACGTAGAACCGATAACGACCACAGTGTGCCAGAAAAAAGCAAGACGATAGATAGATGAATATTATTATATTAGATGATAGAAGAGAAGGAGATCCTACCAGAAGCGCCAACCCACCAACATTACCCATAGAGGTGGAATTATGACTCGTGTCCCAGAACATTAAGTAATCGGTAGCATGATTGTTGTTTTTTTCCATCTTTGATCAAAATCATCTCACCGCTAGTGAAAATTATGCCTAGCCCTGTGACTTTTTTAGTTGCTCTTCCACAATGTATAAACTTGTCAAATACACTATCACTATGGCACAACAGAAAAGTAGTTTTCATGGCATCTCCCGGCGCGACCAAAATGTAGAGTCACTGGGAGTGTTTACGTGTGGCATAATGATCTCCTGGGGAACAACAAACAAACATTACATGGATCACTCAAAAGAAAGGATAATTTAAAAAAAGAAAACTGAAATTTGGACCACGACCAACACCAATGTAGACATTACTGGATGTCTGTGTCCTTTCCATTTCAGCCCACGACCTAAGGGTAGCCACACAAAGGCCACCGAATTCGGCCACCGAGCCACTAGGCGCTTTAGGTGAGAAGAATTGCACTACATAAACGGACCGAATATAGGTGGGCTCTATGTGCAGTTGTTTAAATCATATAGTGCAATTCTTCTCACCTAAAGCGCCTAGTGGCTTGGTGACCGAATTCGGTGGCCTTTGTGTGGCTACCCTTAGTTCTTATTAATTTTTGTTCAAAGACCATTTTTTGTAAAGCTGGAGATCTTTTGGTATGTAGAAGAGGTATAAAAAAAGGCACACTTTGTCACTGGTTTAAAGCGTTGTGGCACTTACCAAGCTGTTTCACAGTTCCAATTTTTTTCTGACTCCCCTTTTGATACTAGTTCAAGTTCAAGTTTACTGTAGGCCTGACGGCCAATTCAAAATAGACAGAAGAACCATGCAAACAATCATAACAATCATTGAAAACATTACAAAAAACAAAACTAACCCACTGGCATTCACTCTCTACGCTCCCTGCTGCCTACTACAATTTATACACTTACTTACAATAGTACACAATAAAATACAACGTGTAATTGCCAGCAGTAGCCATCATTTTTAACCCCCCCACCACCACCAATATTTTCCCACCTTTATAATTATGTTGTGAATTTACTAAAATTGAAACAATCAATACAAAAGCCACAAACCATAAGATGTCGAAATTCTCAGTTATGCAAAACCCGTGGAGTTGGAACAAACAGCCGCTGCTGGTGATTATTTCTTTACTATTACCACTACTACCAGTACCACTCTCAACTCTACTGGTAACAGTAAAAAACTCTCCTAAACTGGAGTTCTAAAAAAACAAAAAAAAAAGCAACTGTGATATTGTTCTACTGCTGTGTTAAGAATAAAAAACAACAACGACAAGAACAAAAAAAGTGTACACCAATCTTAGTTAATTAATTCTCTTTTCAACATCATTTCGTACAATGGAACATGCTCTCGTTTTTCTGTCAGGGTTATACTTCTGTACATCTGACAGTCTCTTTTCGTCATCACAAAAATGGAGATAGAACGAAGAATAAAGCAGCCCCTCAGATTTCCCCTGTAACTGTTTGTTCTTGGGCGAATGTGGCCTTTTCCCTAACACAGTAGTAGAATCTCATTGTGCTGAGGATGGACATCAACCCCCCAATGAAAGAAAAAAACAAAAAACCACAGCTGGATCTCTTGCTACTGTTTAATTCAGATCGGCGTCTGTCAGATTTCAATCATAAACAGTGCAGTTAGGCTAGATACTGATAGCCAGTATCCGAGTGACGGGCCGTGCCAGATAGTCTGAATTATTTATTATATATTGGGGGCCGGCGGGGGCAACATGATAAACGCCGGATTTTCTGGGAACCGCCGGACATACGTCAGAAACGAGGAAATTATCTCCCCCCCCCCAACCTCCGCCCGAATATTTTTTTAAAATATACTTGCTGTGAATTAAATTCATCTCTCACCCCTCCTCGCCCCCTTTTCGCCCTATTTTCTTCATGTTTGTGTATCGTTTTTATTATTGTTCCTTTTTATTATTGTCATCGATCCATAACTTCATAATGTCCGTTTTATTAATTAATTAATTAATTTTTTTTATTTATTTATTTATGTAATCTGTCCATTACAGTAAAGGGAAATCTATTAAGATAATTATTATTTGCGATCCCCATATCAAAAGAGCCCAAACACCTCACTGAGCTCGTGAGCTCAGGTTTTGGGTACCGCCCAATTCATATTTCACTTGTTCTTGCATCAGCCTTGTTTACTCCCATCCTTTGCTACTATGGTACGGAGAAAACCCGTATATATACATGAGGCTAGGTCAAATTCACTTTTTTGCATTACTTTGTAGAATAAAATATGCAATACATTTCTATGTGAGTTATCATTGCGTATCAACGAGAGATTTCTTGTTGGTCATCATGAAACGAAAATTGAAGAAAGAATACACCTGGAACAAAGCGAACTATAATAGTCTTGCGTCTTTTGTAAAACTTTCGTTTTTAGCACCTACGGTCTTTTTCTGTAAAACGGGAGTGCACATCCGCACCCATTTCACATTACACTGTCTGATACTACCCATGGCTTTGTAACTTGACACCCATCTAATCCAATAACTTCTGTGTGAAAATGTCTCTTTACGGGTGCTTTTGTATGGATTTTTTCCTAGAGTCCCTGTATTCGATCCGAAATTATTTTGGCTCATAGCCCAAACTGTTCCCTCGTGAAGATAATAGCAGTAAGATGAGACTAGTGCTGGGTTTGGAGTTTCTCCTTCTTCTGCGTTCTTCTTGTCAGACTGTTTATATCAGGGGGCAGGTAGATCTAGCCTTTATGAATGGCGCTCTGCTCCTGAGATCCTCTGCTGTCCCATAATAGCTTAGTGTGTAGTGCCGCACCTTGGGACCAGCGGTCTTCCCTCCCTTGTCTGTATAGGGGGCCTTGTTGGAGGACATGTTCTGCATTCTCTGGGGAATTTCCACATGGGCATGTCTCAGATTCTTCAGCCCTGAATTTTTTGTAAAGACGCTGCTGGAGTCTGTTATGGCCAGTTCTTAGCCTAAAGATTACAGTTTGCTCCTTTCTGCTGAGCAAGTGTATCGCATCATCTGTTACATGGCTGGGGTGACTTTGTTTCCAGGTTTGGAGTTTGAGTTTTGAGTTGGAGAAAGCACGCTTATTAATGGTCACACTTTGCTAGGAAAACGCAGGGCGATTGGACAGAAGGAGTACCTACCAGATGTGCCCACCAACCACCCGCGAGACGCTGCTTGGGACGTTAGTACTGCAAGTATGGTCATAAAGTGAACTTGGCACCCTCATACCCGTGTACACTGTTCACAGATTTGGCAAAGATTTGCTAGCTTTTATTTGATCATTGATGTAAATGTCAGATCATGTCCACATGCGAACAAACAGGGCCGGCCGAAACATAGCAACACTGTTTACCCACGTGTACAAATCATTATGATCAGGGCCGAATTGCCCTAAGCACTTAAAAGACTTTTGGTTCCCCCACCCACTATCATTCAAAATATAAACAAAAATAAACCATAAGATACATTGAAAATTTAAAAAGCGAGTCTTATACGCCCGAAAATACTGTAAGTTTTTCTTTCATTGAGAGGACTCCCCCCCCCCCCCCCTTGTTTTTTTGTGGACCTTGGTTCATTTGCAGATTTGCACCACATGGTCCAGGGTAAATCCTGCAATGAAAAATGTCTGTGGTGCCCCCCCCCCTTCCCTCAATGCCATAAGCACTTGCTTAGTTTGCCTAAAGGTTAATCCAGCTTTCATCATCATCATCATTGCCTTTCTCACCCTGGATCAGGGTAAAGGCCACCAACAAACACTTTCCATCCCTCTCTATCATGGGCCAGCCTCTTTACATTATTCCAAGTCTTTCCGCTTCGTTGCACATCATTTTCTCTGGCTCTTCTCCACGTTCCGCGCGGCCTTCCTCTTGATCTCTTGCCCTGGGGATTCCAATCCAGCCTTGGTTGTGATAAATTATGCCAGTCAGCGTGTAACTATGGCCATGAGTATTGAAGTATTAAGTCGAAAGGCATGCCGGGAAACTGCAATGGCAATTACAAACATTTGAGTACCACTTCAAGGGTTGGCAACCAGACAGTTTTAGGCCTAAGTCCAAAATAGACAAACTGAGGAAAACCAGTATAAAATTTTGTTGCGTTAATGAAAATTCTAATAATTGCAATAACCTCAACATAATCACATAAAAACGTTATGTTGGCTGATGAAATAAAGTCACACGCCTTGTGTCTCGAATATCTACAGGCATTTAACTGCAAGGAATAAAAATTGGATATAACACATTCTGGTTGATAACCTTTGACTTGTTTCTGGTCCTTTTGACAAATTTTCACCTAAAGACAACACAAATGGTTTTTCTTTGTCCTCTTCGATTTACTTGATGGCTTGTAATTGAAATAGATACTTACTGGCGTGAGGAATCTGGATATGAATTTGGCTGTGTAAGTATGTGGGTCGACGCATGTGCGTGTGGTTTAATCTACTTAAATTTCGAGTCATGCGAGGACAAAATTCATTTTGCCAAAGGCGTGCGCGCCTTCAACTCTCGTAGTTAGATCAAATACTAGAAAAATGATGTTAAGCTCGCCAATAATCCCGCCAGCTCATCCCACAGATCTCACAGTGTTTACACCTGTAACTGAACAGAAAAGTTGACACTGACTGAGTAGGCCCATCCACCAGCGTACCTCACAACTCGTTGTATTTGTATACACTTTTTTGCCTATGCACCGATCAAATATAAGTCTAGAGACAAACTCTCCAAACATCTCCGAACTTGCAAATCTATAATTGATCTACTTTTATGTCAAGAGAGATTGAAAAGCCTAAAGTTTGGTTTCCACTGACAGCGAATTAAAGTCGTGCGGGTCGAATGAAGCACCGCAGATCTGAAGGCAAGGAGTATTGATTAAACGTTTTCATTCTGTGGTAATGTAATCATCATGTATTGTCAGGTCAAGAAAATCTGCTACTGGTAACATGTAATCCACTACAACCTGTTTCATGAACTGGTACGCTAGCATGGTATCAGTGGGCGTGCACCTGTCGGTGCAAACGGCCAGGGCGGAGGAGGTTTCATCTAACCCAACGGCCACATGCTAGGGCACAATGTGACCCTCAGTACTTGAGTCCTTCATATTGGCCCCCGGTAGCGGTGTGGTCATAGGCTTGTTTGCCTAAATCACAGACGAAGAATTGAGCAAACTTCCCGGACGCAGCTTCGAAGCTGGCGGCAGCAGGCCAGTGGTTGATTGATAGAGCATCCACCAGTATTGGTGTTCTTTGGTTTGGGTCTTTCACCCTAGTCAGTTGGGACTGCGAGGCTGTGGAGTAGCCTACAGGCAGCCGGTCAGGCAATATGACTGTCCCTCTGGCATCCTCCTGCACCTGGATACATTTCCAGTCGTCTTGACCCTGTCTTGCCACTTGGATAAGTTGTGTCCAGGCGAGAGAGTGAGTCTGATGTTTGCGCAGCTCTTTCTCACTAAAAACAAATTCTTTGCGCCAGTCTTAACACTCACCTCGTCTTCTTTCATCTTTGTCTCGTCTTCTTTCCTCTCAAAATTCCAACGGCGATGGGCGAGTGCGTTGGCAGCAGGTTTGGATAGACTGGAAGCTGTTAGCACAGACCTACACGTTGGTGGCTGTGGGCTATGGTCGCTTCATCGTCTATTGAAGTGGAGGCGTGGGGAGGCAGCACCCACAGTAGCTGAGCAGCCTTATTTAAGGATAGCACTGCTCACCTCAACTGAGGAAGGGGCTAGAAAAGGTGCCCTAAAGAAAGCCCACTTCACATCACCCTGACTGGTATACCGCGACTGGGGATCCCTTTTGCGGTCGAAACAAAAAGAAATTCAGCTTACTCAGGCTAGGATCCTGGAATATACGCACACTACAGGACAACTCAAACAACCCGGAAAGACGCACTGCACTTATTGCCATTGAGCTCAGCAGGTACAACCTGGACATAGTGGCACTCAGTGAGACCAGACTCCCTGATAGTGGCCAACTCAAAGAGCTCAGTGGTGGATACACCTTCTTCTGGAAAGGCAAGGGTGCAGTCGAACCGAGACAGCATGGTGTTGGGTTTGCAATTAAAAATGACCTTGTCAGAAACTTGCAGTCCATGCCAATTGAAATAAATGACAGGCTAATGACACTCAGGATCCCAGTTGGGAAAAGCCAGTCAGCCACCCTCATTAGCGCATATGCACCCACCATGACAAACCCAGATGAAGCCAAAGACAAGTTCTATTCTGATCTAGAATCTGTCATATGCTCTGTCCCGGCAGCTGATAAGCTGATTCTCTTGGGGGACTTCAATGCTAGGGTTGGCTCCGAAATTTCAGCGTGGCCAAATGTTTTGGGCCCTCATGGAGTTGGTTCATGCAATAACAATGGGTTGCGCTTATTTACTTTGTGCGCTGAATTTGGCCTGTTCATTACCAACACAAATTTTAGTCTCCCCGTGAGAAACAGAACGTCATGGATGCATCCCCGCTCAAAGCATTGGCATCTCATAGATTATGTCATTGTGAGGAAGACTGACAGAAAGGATGTCCTTGTAACAAAGGCGATGTGTGGTACCGAGTGTGGAACTGACCACAGACTCATTGTTTGCAAGCTCAGACTAACATTGAGGCGCAATAGACGCCCTCAAGGGAAAGCGCCACCTAAACGCCTAAATGTTTCAAAACTCTGCTCAGCTGAGAAACAGAGGGAGCTCTCATCAGAACTCTCCTCAAAATTGGATTGCGTGACTTATGACCCTGAGAACATTGAACAGAGATGAACTGACCGAAATACGACTGTACACTCTTGCGCCAGCAGCACAGTTGGTTTTCCTGTCCGCAAGCACCAGGACTGGTTCAATGATAATGATAATGAAATCAAAGTGCTCATCAAAGAAAAAAATAGTCTCATCCAAGCTCACTGCAGTGACCCCTCTTCCACAGCAAAAGCTGATGCCATGCGTGCATGTAAGGGTGTACTCCAGAAGAAGCTGAGGAAAATGAAAAATGACTGGCTTGAAGAGCGAGTAAGAGAAACTCAGAAATATGCCGACACAAACAACACTAGAAAGTTCTTTGAGAGCCTCCGAGCTGTGTTTGGACCATCCCGTTCTGGCACTACGCCACTTCTTGCGTCAGATGGTTCAACACGCATTGTTGAATTGAATGCGATAATTCAGCCTTGGGCAGAACATTTCGGAGGTGTGCTAAATCGGCCATCAAATATAAATACTGAGTCCATTGACCGCCTCCCTCAGACTCCTATTAATGCAGCTCTTGCCAAGCCATTCACATCAAATGAGACCCAAACTGCCACAAATCAGATGTCCTTTAACAAATCACCAGGCTTGGATTCAATTCCTGCTGAGGTGTATGCCTTCGGTGGAGAAAAGCTTATTGAAAGGTTGACCGAGTTGTTCAATCATATGTTGAAAGCAGGGAAGCTGCCACAGGACTTCAAAGATGCTTCAATCATCCATCTGTACAAAAACAAAGGGGACAGCCAAGTCTGTGACAACCATCGGGGAATCTCTCTACTTTCAATTGCTGGCAAAATATTGGCAAGAATGCTTCTGAATCGCCTTCTTGATCACCTCTCGTCAAATGACTTGCTTCCCGAGAGCCAATGTGGCTTTCGTAAAGAGAGGGGAACGGCGGATATGATTTTTGCTGCCAGACAGATTCAGGAAAAATGCATGGAACAAAATAAAGCGCTGTATATCACATTTGTTGACCTCACAAAAGCATTTGACACAGTGTGTCGTGAAGGCCTCTGGAAAATCTTGGCGAAGTTTGGGTGTCCACCCGAATTCATCACAATAGTGCGCCAGTTTCATGATGGCATGCAAGCTGCAGTCAAAAGCAACGGCAGTGTTTCAGAGCCCTTTGCTGTCACAAATGGGGTAAAACAGGGTTGTGTCTTAGCCCCAACTCTGTTCAGCATCATGTTCTCTGCAATGCTACAAGAAGCCTTTAGCTCTCCTCCTCAAGGGGTAAGCATCAAGTACCGAACTGATGGCAGTCTATTCAACCTCAGGAGACTTCAGGCAAAAACCAAAACCAAAAGTACTCAAGTCTGTGACCTACTATTTGCTGATGATTGTGCACTTCTGGCACACGATGAGGATAGCATGCAAAACTGTGTTGATAAGTTCTCTAGTGCCTGTGACAACTTTGGCCTCACAATAAGCACAAAGAAGACGGAAGTGCTCCATCAGCCTACTCCAGACGACAAGTATCCTGTGACCCCAAATATCAAAGTCCATGACAGTCTTCTGAAGGTGTCGGAGAACTTCACCTATCTTGGCAGTACACTGTCTTCCGCGGCTCGTGTTGATACTGAAATTCTCTCAAGAATCAGCAAAGCCAGCTCTGCATTTGGCAGGCTTCGAAAGAGAGTATGGGATGTCGCCGGCATTCGCACAGACACTAAGCTGAAAGTGTACAATGCTGTGGTCCTTCCCACCCTACTCTATGGGGCTGAAACCTGGACAGTGTACCAATCGCATGCCAGAAAGCTAAATCACTTTCATCTGGCCTGCCTTAGAAAGATCCTAAGGATCAAATGGCAGGATAAAATTCCAGACACTGAGGTCCTCAATCGTGCCAAGCAATTGAGCATCTTCTGCCACCTGAAAAAAATTCAGCTACGTTGGGCAGGACATGTTGTCAGAATGCCCGACTCCAGACTCCCTAAGCAAATCTTCTTCTCTGAGCTCTCCAATGGAACGAGGAATGTTGGGGCCCCAAAGAGACGTTACAAAGGCACTCTCAAGCAATCACTGAAGGCCTTTGCCATTGATGTGAGTGGGAAAAGCTCTCGCTTGATCGTGCAAATTGGAGGGCGGCCCTTACCAGAGGCAGCAAAGCATGGGAAGCTGACAAGAGTCCAGCAGGCTATCAAAAAAAGAGAACGGCGCAAGAAAAGGCCCAGTGGTACTGAACCAACGGAGCACTCTTGTCATTTATGCGGAAGGGTCTGCAGGGCAAAAATAGGACTCATCAGTCACATGAGAAGCCATAAGTCATGAAAGAACAGTCTTTCCATTCTGTCCTCTGTGTCCTTTAGTTCTCTTTATTGTCCATGTGTTGAAATTCTCAACAATTTCTGTTCTTTATTCCTCTGGTGTTGTTAAGGTCATCATCATACCTGATGGACGAACTATTATTATTATTATTATTATAATGTAATCATGAATTCTATTTTTAAGATGCCAGAGATAATTATGGACCACTAAGAAGACAAATCGGTAAAACATTTTGAGTTGGCAGATCTTCTATTCAGTAAGCAAGGGGGCTCAGATACGATTCTCATTATCTCTTATTCTGATTACTCCCCTTTTCTAACTGTTTTAAAAACCATTTCAGACATCTTCAGTGAAACCTGGAAGAGAAAACATCACTTAAACATTTGTTGCCTAAAATGATGTCAAAATACAACACAACCCTATTATTTTAGCGTATGTTAGCACTGTGCCTTTTGACATTCATTCACCTGGTTTGTAGACATTCTTCCGCCAGGCCCATTACAAAAGTAACAGCTTTGTAACTTCAACTTCTTTGCAGGCATCTCAGTATAAAACAGTTTTATACACTGAACTAGTCGGTTTGTCCTTTTCCTGAGCCCCCTATGAAACACTTAAGACGACAACCATGTACGGAAGTTGTATTTAGAATTGATGTAAACCCAGTAATCGAAGAGCCGACCCCCGCCCCAGTTTCACAAAGAAAATAACAACAAAATAATGATTATCAAGTCAGAATTTTGAATTTGCACGCACGTACCTGTCAGTTTTTGTTAGGCAATGTGAATTATATCAGAGTTGACAGCTAAAGTTTTCATAGTTAACCCACCATGAGCAATGAATGGTAGGATAAAATATACAGAGAATCAAAATGGCGCACACTTCTGTACTTAATTGAAGATAACTGGTGTGACTAAGACCACATTCCATTGGGGACTCGCGTAATAAGCAGGGTGGAGGTCGAATACAGTGTACACTGGCCATAATTAGAACACTGTCAGGCCCTTATAAACCTGTCCATCTGTGTAGTACTGATGTGAATTGATGCACTTTTGTGTGTGTGTGTGTGTGTCTTTCTTTAATCCCATTTGGGAAACTGACCTTAGTCTCATTGCAGCCCAGTTACAACCGGAGCAGAACGTCACCGCCACATTTATTGGGGGGAGGGGAGAGAGGGGAGGAGTGGTAGGGATAAATTTGTATTTAATTTTGCCCGGGCAGCCGCCAGTTCGGCCGGCTCTTCTCGATTTCCAACTGCCAAGGTATCTTTAACGCGCGCAACGTGCACACGGGCGCTCCGAGTTTTTCGTCCTTATCCGAGAAGACTAAGTGCTCGATCCTACCCACCAGGGACAGGAAAATATGAAAAAAATCCCAAAATTCCAACATGCCTGCACCGACCGGAATTCGAACCCAATATCTGCGGTATGAGAGGCGAGCACCTCACCTCTAGACCACCGTGTGCCCTTGTCAGGCATAGAGAGCCGTAGTATAGACCGCGACATACTGTCTTTTTAGAAATTATCTATATAATAAAGCTACAACAAAACCCCTTATAGTCCTATGGACTCGAAAACTATACAACGCACCGACCAGAAATTTGGCACAAAGAATTATGGGATAGCGAAAATTGTTCCTATCGCTATACACAAACAAAACCGTTTGTTATTTCTAAGTTAATCGGTAAATGCGGTTATAATTAAAGACTAAATTCACGAGAGCGTTTGATCCGAAATTTACGATCAATACATTATTGATGTATGTTTCTAATAATAGGCCACTTCCGCCTACACATGACGTTATCACTTCCTGCGATGTGTTCACTAACAAACAAACTAACCCATGCGGAAATCATTGCCATTTGGCCGATGCTCACGGGATGCGCAGGATGTCAACGCGCACAGGGAGAGCAGTAAAACGTATCTAAAAACAAACAAACAAACAAAAATAAAATAAAGCTAAAGGAACAGGCAAAATGAAGCAGGCCCATAATAATCACCCAGAACTGAAACTAATAAATCGATTTATCCCCGGGCAGGGCCGGGCAACTCAGCTAGTATTATAAATTGATGCACTCTGACAGCGACTAGGTTGTATCATGCAGGACCTTTAAGAGTTCAGAGATAAAGTATTCGAAAAGACAGTGCCAGAGAAAGGGGAAGGCGGATCTTATTCTCACAGGACAGAACTCCTGCGATTGATGGATGGTTCGGGCGCCTCTGGGAAACAGGGAGACATTTTTTTTTTCATTTCTTCACAGTCTGTGGGTACCCAGCACTCATATCTTGGACTCAGTGTGAAACAATTTTTTTAAGCTTGTAGGGGTCAATGGGTATTTTATTCCCCAGCTTCGGAAAAAAAAAAAAAACAAATCTAAAATGGCGAAGTGCCAGACGGGAAACAGAGAAACCTACTCGGCTCTTTGTTGAATTAGAACCCATATCTCCATCTAGCCAGGAGCATCCAAAGTGGACGTATTTTGTCCCACGATCAATAGTGCCGTAATTTGTAAGGCTCGTGGATTCTGCGTGTCAACCAATTTGACTCGCTCGCAAAAAGGTCAAGAATGCGCACGACATCGAGTAAATTAACGTTAGTACAGTACAGAACAAACTACAACTTTCTGGTGACCCACATTTTTTGTGCATGCAGTACAGGGAAGACCAGGCAAGCTATACAATACAGGTCAAGTACACGCTGAGGACACACACTTTCATTCAGCCATCAGTGAACATGTTTGCGCGTGTGTCTTTATGTGGGTGGGTGCGTGTGTTTGTGTTCGTTTGTCAAACACACTCAGGGCGGACGCGAACATGCACACGTACAGAACAAATTGAACTGTAAGCAGTCCATTGAAACCCCAGCCCCGTGATAGACAGAAAACTGTAAAAGGATGAATTTTCCTCCTTCCTCAGTAGTGCCACATTCCATCTCTACATCCGTATCTTTTAGCCTTTTAGGCTCCGCCCCCCCCCCCCCCCATTTTTGCTTGTGAACGAATTCTGATTTCTTGAGAAAATTTTGTTCTTAGGGACATAATTAAGGTGTTTTTCATGATCATTTATTTGATTTATTATTTATATTGTAGAAAACATTAAAAATAACAAAAATTATTTACTTTTCTCATGCTGAGTTCTTGTGGGAGCTGCAATCGAGTGATAAATGTCTGCGTATCACTAACACTGATGATACAGTATGGTGCCTAGTGGGTTACGAAAATCTCTTGTACCGGTAAAGGTTTTGTTTTTAAACGTCACAGAGTGATAGAACAACTTGTAAAACGCTTTAAAATCTACTTCCAGAGGTGAGATATCGTCACGAATTTCCTCGGAATGATAGAATACACTTTGTCGTGCAAATCGAGGGTTATCAATCAGAATAATTATGTTGTGTCCAATTATATTCATTGCTCAGATTTCCCAAAACCCAAGGTGTGTGACTTTATTTCATAATCCAATAAAAGTAGTCATGTGATTGTGTTGAGGTTACTGCAATTATTTAAAAAAAAAATTTATAAAGATTGCAAATTTCAAACTCATTTTCTCAATTTGACTACTCTGGACATAAAACATTCTGGTTGCCAACCCTCGATGTATATTTTGTATACTTCTTTAATACCATTTGGGAAATTTGCCTCAGCGTCATTACTGCCCAGTTACAACTGGAGCAGACACGTCGTCGCCACGGTTCGGCGCTTATTTTTGGGGGGGGGGGGTGCGATGGGGGAGGGATGGGAGTGTTAGGGATAACATTCTTTATTTAATTTTGCCCTGGCAGCGGCATGTTCGGTCTGCTCTTCTGCCAAGGTATCTTTAACACGAGCAACTTGCACATGGGCCCTCCGATTTTTTTCGTCCTTGTCAGAGAAGACTAAATGCTCGATCCTACCGACTGACCTCATCTCAAGTTTGACAAAAGTGGAGACAGAATAAAGCAGTAGCTGGGGCAATGTTTGCTAATGTCAGGCAAACGTTTTCCATTTTCCCTCAATTCTGTTTCATTTTTCACCCGTGTCTGATCCACCCGACGATCACTTCCGTTTATTTTTCATTCCCAGCCTCCATCAGCCGCCAATCTTCATTTTCATTTCCTTTCACCAAATCGAGGCCGGCGTGGTAAACTGTTGTAACTCGAGGTTTTACATTTCTTGGGGAGAAGCAAAAACCTGGATAACTTCTTGTATCAGACTTAGTAGTAACGATCGTTTCATAAAAAGACAGGTTATTTAACCCTTGGTTTAAATTTAACACATAAGAGCTATCAAGGGCTACAGGTAAGTCAAATATCTCAATTTTTGGGAAAAAAAAAAAAAAAAGTCGAGTTACGATGATTTGCCATGCCGGTCTCAGAATTGTTTACGCCCGTTTTCTCCCCCAGCATTCACCTCGCAGTTTCACTATCGAACTCAGCAGTTTCTGTCTTGTCTCACACCAGGTGCACCAAACTATGTCTACTACAACACAATCTTAGTTGTTGTTTGTTACAATTCCACTTTTTGCACAGCTGAGAAATTCAATGTTAAATCTTTGCGGCTATAGTTATTAACTCCTTATCAAGGAGTTAGAATAAATCGGAAGTGTGAAACAGCTTGACACGTGCCACAACGCATTTTAAATGAACGTCAAAGTGTGTATTTGTTATAAACCTCTTCTACATACTAAAACAAGGTGGTCTAGAGGCAAGGTGCTCGCCTCTCATGCCAAGGGTCCCGGGTTCAAAACCCGGCCGGTGCAGGCATGTTGGAAGTTTGGGATTTTTCTCATATTTTCCTGTCCCTGATCCTTTTGAGGGGTACGATCGAGTACCTAGTCTTCTCGGACAAGGACGAACAAATTCGGAGGGCCCGTGTGCACCCTGGGCACGTTAAAGATACCTTGGCAGTTGGAAATCGTAAAGAGCAGGCCGAATAGGCCGCTGCCCGGGCAAAATTAAATAAAATTCATCCCTACCATTCCCTCCCCCTGCCTCATCCTCCCCCCTCAAAAAAAAAACGAACCGCCGACCGGCGCTGCACTTTGGCGACGACGTGCCTGCTCCAGTTGTAACTGGGCTGCAATGGCACAAAGGCAAATTTCCCAAATGGGATTAAAGGGTTTTACAAATACAAATACAAATACAAATAAAATATCTCGAAAGTTTCAGAAAATGCAGACAGAATAAACAAGAACAAAATGTTTTTTCTTTTCCTCGGCAATCCCCCCCTCCCCCCTTCCCCCTTTATCAATGCCTGAATTACGCTAGCACATCTTTTATCCTAATGGTTTTCTTTCCTTTATTATCTTTCCTTTATCCTTCAAGTTTTCTCACTGTCTGTTTTGATCATTTCTTCAGCCTTCTTATCTCTGGTTGTCCCCCCCCCCTTTCATTCCTCTTTCTCCTTCTCTCTCACTCCTTCTCTCTCATTCTCTCTCCTCCTTTGTCTCTCTCCCTCGAGCTTTCCCTCGAGCTCTCTCTCTCTTTCTCTCTCTCTCTCTGTCTCTGTCTCTGCCTCTCTCTCTTTCTCTCTGCCTCTCTCTCTCTTTCTCTCTCCCTGTCTCTCTCTCTCTGCCTCTCTCTCCCCATCACAAAGTTGATTCTCCCACACACTACAAAATAACTCTTTCCATATTCTATTCCTCACCTCCAACCCCGTCTCTTTTCCCCACTCTCCAATTCCCTCTCTTCAGACAGTAAACAATTACCGTAAACACGCTGAAGCAAGCCAGCAATGAACCACAATACTCAATATTCTCTAACCAGCTTATAATCTGTTATCTTAAGACCGTGTGTTGCGTCTCACTACAGAACAGATACATTTGTTTTCTGCTCCCCGAAGATAAACACTGAAATGTGTGGCTGCACCAAAAATAATGTGGGCCGATCTATTTCTAGGACACAAGCTGATCATTTATTCAGAACTTGTGTCAAATATCCAAACAATGTCAGATATCTAAAGGGCGGCCCGCGGAATTGGGAAACTTTCCTAGTATCCTCTCTAATGAGATTATGGTTTCAAATGCAGAGAGCTGGGCAAAGGAAACCAAAGCTCTAAGCGGCTTGACTAAAACGTAAGGTCTATTTAAGACACACTTGGGTTTTGCCGTTGTTGTTGTTGTTGTTGTTGTTGTTATTATTGTTTTTGTTGTTGTTATGGTCGTTGGTGGTGGTGTGGTGGTGGTGGTGGTGGTGATGATGGAGTTAGTGATGGTGTGGTGGTGGTGGTGATGGTGCTGATGGTGATGATGGAGTTAGTGATGGTGTGGTGGTGGTGGTGATGATGATGATGGAGTTAGTGATGGTGTGGTGGTGGTAGTGGTGATGGTGATGGAGTAAGTGATGGTGTGGTGGTGGTGGTGGTGATGATGATGGAGTTAGTGATGGTGTGGTGGTGGTGGTGATGGTGTGGTGGTGATGGTGATGATGGTGATGGGTGTGGTAACGATGATGATGGAAGTGGTGACAGTGTGGTGGTGATGATGATGATGATGGAGATGGTGATGGTTCGGTGGTGGTGGTGGTGGTGATGGTGTGGTTGTGGTGATGGCGATGGTGATGGTGTGGTGATGGTAGTGATGGTGATGGAGGTGGTGATGGTGATGGAGATGGTGATGGTGGTGGTGATGGTGATGGAGGTGGTGATGGTATGGCGGCGGTGATGATAGTGATGATGGTGGTGGTTCTGCTGCTATAACATAAAGCGGTTTGAATGTGAAGGGATCTGTGGTTGCTACTCTTGTTCTTCCGATGAACAAATTCAAACGCAACAGAAAAGCTTTACTTTAAGATCACCAAAGGCCCTGAAAAAAGGTCTATTTTTGGAGGTCTCACTTTAGAAAACAAAAATGAAAATTTAAGCTATAACAAAAAACACAATGGAAGATCAGTGAGGCACGGCGTGGTGTGCATATAAAATTGGGAAGGAGTACCATATGAGTTACACAATTTGGATCTGGTCCATGTTCTGAGTGTTAATCCCCGAGCTGCGCATTTACTATGGAAACATCCATCTAGAGGACGAAATTGCCCCGCTCACGGATGCTCTTAAAGTCGCGTCCTGGTAATATCCTTATAGTGTGACTCAAAATGGAACTCCTCCCCAAAGTTGAGCAACGAGCAGATTTGAAAAACTACAACAATACAATGAGGTGGCAGTAGGACTTGGCACCGAATGAGAGGATGGTTCTTAGTTGTCCTAAACAACAATTGAGGTCCTGCAATCTCATAGATGAGACCCTCGTGAAACAAAGGTCTTCCTTCCCAGGCATAAGCACATCACCTTTTCCTCCGAAACTGTTAAATTTTCAAAATTCTATCCTGTACTTTGATGTTACAATTGATTATATAAGCTAGTGTTATATGACTGAGAGCGTCTATGTGTGTGAAACTGAAAGTTTGTATGGATGAGAGTGCGTGTTTTAGTATGAGATTTGGAAATTGTATGCATGAATCATTGATGCAATGTACAGCGCATTGAGTAATATATAGAAATTCTATTTATTATTATTAAGCTGGTCTTTAGGTGTAAAGAGCTCTTCCAGTCACCGATAAATTGTTGACAGTAGTCTAATTACAAAGCCCAACAGAAAAAAATACAGATTTTTGTTAACTGTTCAGCTATGGCTTACTATGTAAGATACTGCGGTCCCCTAACAACAGGTCTTCACAATAATTATCATCATGAGAAGGACCGTTTTCCTGTTACATGCGTTAAACACTAGTGGGTTCTCACCAGGGGGTCTTGTATGTGGGGCCTAAAGATGGTGGTGTGGGGTATGTGTGATTGATTGATTGACTGATTGAGTTTGGGTTTTACGGGGTGTCAGCCACTTTGCGCCCTTCACGGTCTAGTTGGGTACATTTTCTTTCTTTATGATTCGTATTCAGAGCTGTTGTTAAGTTTAACATAGAATTAAAGACATTCATATAATTTTAACACATTGGTAAAATTCTTTTTAAAAAAATTAATATGTTTTATATAGATCGGGAAAAACTGCTGTAAATGGGTATAAAAATTATTAAATCAAGTTGTAGGTCATAGCCTCTCTCCGAAAGGACGGGCTGTGTCCAGGGCCCATATGTAAAAGAGGATTAAGTATTATAGAACGAAATAAAACTAACACAAGCGTTTCAAATAACTCCCTTGGCAAATTTATTTTCTTACAAGTTTATTAACTTGACCAAATAAAAGAGTGGCACATTCTTTGAAGTCGAAACGTAACTGACCGCGGCCGAAACATTAGCTAGCTAACAAAAGCCCAAATATAACTAACTGAAGAATGTACTCAGGGCCATTTTATTAGGGTGGCCAGCATGGCTGGATTGGCTGACATAGTACTGTATTAATAGTTTCCCAATCCTCCGGGTCGCCCTTTGGATATCTGCCATTGTTTGGATATTTGACACAAATGATGGGAATAGCCGCTCCTCTGCGACTTTGGACTTAGGAGTGTGTAAGAAGACCACTCAGCGTCTGGAAAACCGAACAAAAAAAAAACTCAATGTGGGAAAATTGATATAACAGGCTTTGTAGAGGATGGAAGGGGAAAAGAAACATCAAACAGTTTTTGGTGCCACGAAGGCCAGGAAAATAGATCAACTATAGGCCGTCAACTCGAAAAGTTGGGAAATCGCTGACTCGAAGTGTCAACAGGGAGATGGCACTGCTCCACCCGCTGGGTTGAAATTCCCAGTTACTCTTGCTTTTACCAGCAGCATAATGACTGATATTAACCTGCAGTTGATGATGTTGGCGGAGCTCACCGGAAATTATCTGATCTTTGTACTCGCAGATTGGACTGACTTTTCTACAGGTCAATAAACTCCAATTTAATCCAGTACACAGACAAGAAGGTAGCCCTTTGAGGAGACCCTTTGATGGCAAAAAAAAAAAAGGAAATGAAAACAACAACAACAAGACAACAAAGCAAGGAAAATGCAGTGTACATGCCCAGACCAGCAATACTCCAAAAACAAATCTCTAGATATACTTGTTTTTTTTTTGGCTGTTGTTATAAGTACGTACGCACCCCAGGTGTTTTGCGCTGGGGATGTTACGTATAGATACCATCCCTAAAATCGTCCTTATCGTCAACCCTAAATCTTATCGAAGCACTAACTCTGCCCCCTCTGCCCTTTCAACCAAAAAGCTGGAGGGAAACCAAAGAAAATCTGAAAGAAAAATTAATCATAATTATTTAAGGCTGTTGTTAGGAGCATTTCGGGAGGAGCTCCCCAGCTCTGGACTCACAAAAGGCTTTAAAATACGCACACCTAACGCAAGAAACTTAGGGGACGTACGAATTTGTAACAACATTCCTTTTTCTTTTTTAATTCTCATTTGGATCAGGCTGAAAAAAAAAATAAATAAAGGTGTTATCTTCTCCAAAAGTCCCGCCATTCTCCAGGACTTCCTGCGGAAAAGTAAACCAAGCACTGCAGTGCTGTTGTTATTGTATACCGCAAGAGATACAAACATTAATGACAGTATAGAGGCAGTACAAAATTACAGAGATGTAATTAAACCAAAACAACAGAACAAAATCTGGAGTAAAATTCATTACAGCCTCTGCTGTTTTTGCAGTCCTTGTTGTAGGCCTAGTACAAGTGGTGACTGAAGTATATTCCTGCAATAGCTGAGGCATTATGTTGGGTGTGATGCAGAGTGATTTGAAATTGTCTGCTGTCAGCAGTCCATGGACTTATTATGGACTCTTATGTAGCCATGGTATCTGTGCATTACACCAGCTTCCTGTCTTTCAAAGTTTATTATTATTATTTTAAATTGATTCCCATGAACATTTTCTGTTGTTTGTTGTTTTTTTATAATAACTCCTCCCCCACCTTCCCCTCCCTTCCCCCTCCTCCCTCCTCGCCACCACGGTACACTATAGAATACCATCCAAGTCATGACAAGGGCAGCTGCAGTAGCGCAAGCTGAACCATTAAGTTACTGCATGCACATTTTAAAAGCGGGCCTTGTTGGTATCGCCACGACCTTTCTTTCTTTTGTGCCCCGCCCCTGACTACACCCCCCCCTCTCCCCCCCACCTCCACAACCAAAATCTTCATGCCTGAGCCCAGCACATCCCCAAAATAACCCCTCAAAATACAAGAGAGGTCTTCCACTCGTACACTCTCGCAATGAAGGAAACCTGAGCTGCCCTGTGTTCAGCACGCCAAGCCCTCCCCCCCCCCCCCCGCCCGAGACTACCTAACATCGCTCTACACACACAAAAAGGAGCTGAATCCGCGGTTTATAGGACATCATACATCTCCGACTACAATCATTATTGATGGTTGGTATGTGTGGGGCACAACGTGGCTACGTCTCTGAGACAGATAGAGAGAGAGAGAGAGAGAGAGCGGATGGACGGGCAGACAGAGACAGTCAAGCAGAAGGATGGATGGATGGATGGATGGACGGACGGACATACAAATAGATAGATAGATAGACAGCTGCTGATAGATAGATAGATAGATAGATAGATAGATAGATAGATAGACAGCTGCTGATAGATAGATAGATAGATAGATAGATAGATAGATAGATAGATAGACAGCTGCTGATAGATAGATAGATAGATAGATAGATAGATATAGAGTAAGTTGAACACAAACAATGAAACAGTCGGGTCCAGCAGGACTGAGAGAAAGAGAGAGAGAGAGAGAGAGAGAAACAGACGTACAGACAGACAGAAAAGAAAAAAAATATTAGCTAATAATGTTATCATCTTAAACGAATTTGAGCCCAAGGAGACTTTTGGAAGCTGTAGCACTCGCAGAAAATGGAGAAGAAGGCAGGGAGAGAGAGAGGGGGGGGGCGAGAGGGAAAAGGGGAGGGGAGGGGAAGATGGGGAGTTCAGAGAAAAAGAGAGAGAGAGAGAGAGAAAGCGAGAGGAGGAGAAAGAGAGAGGAAATAGAGGGAGAGGAAAGAGAAAGCGACGGTGTCAGAGAGAAAAGAGGGTGAGCTTGTAAGAGAAAGACTGAGTGAGTGAGACAGACAGACAAACAACACAGACAGATAGACAGACAGGGAAAGGTGAAAATATTGAATGGGAAGAATACAAAGTCTATAGATAATAATAATAATAATAATGTATAGCATTTATATAGCGCATATCCATTTAAAATGCTCTATGCGCTTTACAGAAACAACATGTCAACCACAGAGCAGAATGGAGCTGCCTGCGAAGCGCTCAACACACTGCACTGCTTCTTTCTCTCTCCCTGTCTCGCTCACTCTCTCTCTCTATCTCAGAACAAATTGTAACGCAGCCTGTTAGGCGCAGTTCACAACTCACAACAGTTCACAACTCAAAGCAGTTCACAACTCACATCAGTTCACAACACACAACTCAAATAATATTTGAATATTAATTTTATTAATAACAATATATATTTAATAATGAATAATAAATTTTGTTGCTGCTGGTGGGGAAGGGGGGATGATATGGATAAATTTTAATCTATTAATTTCAATTTTCAATTAGATGCTACGGTCGAAACAGGAAATGCAACTGAGATAGGACAAAGACAGGGGTGAGAACGGAAGACAAAAGATGAGGATATTGAAAACCTTATCCTCACAGACACGGAAGAACCGACTAAAGAGAGGCTTGCAGGCAGCATAATTATGAAAGGCTTTACAAGATATTGGTATAAATGGTGATGAGCAGAGATATCTTACACTAACAGTTAGTTGGGGGGGGGGGGGAGCTTAAGGTGAGATAGTCATTCAGGATTATTATTTACATGGTGTCTATCGGAAGTATAGCACATTTAAAGACTGTGATAAAAAAAATAAGTAAATAAATAAACTGATAAATAAATAAATAAACTAAAGGACTAGCTCTAACTAACTAATACACACAAGCTTAGGAAGATAGATAGACAGATAGATAGATAGATAGATAGATAGATAGATAGATAGATAGATAGATAGATAGATAGATAGATAGATAGATAGATAGATAGATAGATAGATAGATAGATAGATAGATAGATAGATAGATAGATAGATAGATAGATAGATAGATAGATAGACAGACAGATAGATAGATAGATAGATAGTGCTTCTGTATTATTGTTATATCTAATTTATGATCGTGAGATCCAACACTCTTGCCTTTTGATGATGGACATTAGAGTAGCCCCGTGGACATGTATACAAGCAGGTACACCCACTGAGACGGCGGGGGGGGGGGGAGGTGGCATAAATAATGAGGACTATTTTTGTAACACTTTGACAACTATTGATGAGAGTCGGGGATACTGATAATTATATGCCTGTAGCACTTTTGTTTACAAAGAACAAACGTGCCGACAATGATAATTCAATCACTTGCATTGAGAAAATTCATTTACATAAATTAGCAATGGCGACCCTGGTTCTTGTTTATTCTATCTCCATTTTCTGAAATCGTGTAGATCTGTTACTATGTGGAAGAGGCTTAACAACCGCACACTTTGACACGCGTTTAGAATGCGTCGTGGCACTTATTATGCTGTTTCACAGTTTCAATTTATTCTGACTCCTTATCATAATAACAAAAGCCTTTAACAAAAGCCAGAAAGGTTTAACATCGCATTTCTCATTTGTTGAAAAAGTACAATTTTAACAATAAGAAGTAAGATCGGGCATTGACAAGGCAAATTTCTGAATTAATTAGATGAAAACAGCGGAATGTATTCTTTTGTTTGTTTATCCTTTTCTAAACGGCAGATAATTATTGAGCACAATCGACTACAAAGGACAGAACTCCTAATTCAGATGCGAAAGGTCCAGGTTCGAAACTTGCAAGGGGAGGGGTCCAACGTAACTAATTTCCAGTTGTGTTTTTGACACACCTACTCGTCGGCGCTGAAGTGTTAATATGCAAAATGACTATATACCGAAAAAAAAAATGAACAGAAGACACAATAATAACAATAATAATGAGAAGAAAATATAATAATAATGATAGTAGTAATAATAATGTTCAGGTGGAGTACTTATTAACACCAGAGTGGACGGCTCCATTTTTAATGTTGCCAGACTAAAAGCAAAATCTCGTACAGAGCATATTATGTTACAAGAGCTCCTCTTCGCAGATGATGCTGCAATCGTGGCCCACGATGAAACCACGCTCCAGGCTCTCATCAATAGCCTTGCCAAAGCCTGTGACAAATTCATGCTAAGGATCAGTGTCTCAAAAACTGTAGTTTTGACACAAGGCTTGAGAAACCCCAACCCAATCATGCTGAATGGCTCTCCTCTGGAGCAAGTGGGAAAATTCTGCTACCTAGGCTCAACCATCAGCGGTAGCACAGACATAACAACTGAAATAAATGCCAGAATAGGAAAGGCGGCCACAGCATTTGGCAAACTCTCAAAAAGGGTGTGGAACAATAGCAAGCTGACCATCAAAACAAAGGTACTCGTGTACCAAACTTGCGTCCTAAGCACCCTGCTGTATGGCTCAGAGACATGGACCACCTACTCCAAACATGAAAGATCCCTCAACTCCTTCCACCTGCGCTGCCTACGCAAAATTCTCAAGATCAAGTGGCAAGACAGGATCTCAAATATCGAAGTTCTGAGCCGAGCCAACATTCCATCAACTCAGGCTCTCCTAGGCAAAAAAAGACTGCGGTGGCTTGGACATCTCCACCGTATGGAAAATGATCGCATCCCCAGACAAATTCTCTACGGGGAACTTGCTACTGGCAACCGACCCAGAGGTAGGCCACATCTGCGATTCAAAGACACTTGCAAGGTCACGATGAAAGCATTCAACATCGACCCCAATGAATGGGAGAACCTTGCAAATGATCGAAGCAGATGGAGACAAAAATTGCGCAGTGGCACGCTCGCAATAGACTTCAAGGCAAAAGAAACATACCTGACAAAACGACAGAGGCCGAATGAAAACACTCGCCAAAGTGAACCCAAAAGACTGACCTGCAATCACTGCCATCGCACTCTCGGGTCAAACATTGGTAGAATAAGCCACGAGAGAAGCTGTCAGTCAAAGTGAAAGTGAATATTCTAGCTGCTAAGACCGTCTGTAAAGACGCTAAAGGCCATATAATAATAATAACAATGATTCTCACTAAGTTAACTTTATTCTTTGCTCAATTGTCCATATTATTTTGGAGGTGAACAAAAGAAACGATAAGTTACACAATTCTAACCCAGACAAAAAAATAAAAAACACCACATCTCATATCTTTAAAATGACGTTAAATGACACATTTTGAGATCTTAGTTCCTGTTCGTTCTAAGTCCAAGTTTTGCACAACTGAGAAATTCCACGTAAACGTTTGCTGCTTTGGTATTATGACAAGCCACCATAAAGAGTTAGGATAAATCAGAACTGTGAAAGGGCTTGATGGGTGCCACAACTCATCTTAAACAATTGTTATGCCTCTTCTACAATACTAAAAGATCTTCAGTTTTTCAGAAAATGGAGACATAACAAACAAGAACTGGGGTCACGATGTGAGTCAGATTGGCATATAATTATGTTCTTTTTCCATAGCAAGGCAGTGCTGCCCCAGGCCAGACCCAAATCCACACTATAGCTTTGGCCTCATTTAGCTGGGGGCAAGAAAGGCGTGAGCCCCAAGGAGGTAAACAATTTTTTTTTTTATTACTTATTATTTCCACGGCCAGTTTGCCCCTTTCATTGGCTTCTTTGAGGGTTTCTTTTGATTTTCTGCCTATCGAGAGTGGGTTTTCTTCTTTCACGGCAAAACCCAGATGGTTACCACTAAAGGTGATCCTTTAATGTGGTTATTGATTGTCAAGGCTTCAAGTTTATGATCAAAAATTGACAAAAGACTGTAGAGTGTGGGAAGCTTTCTACACCAGAGAGAGAGAGGGAGATAGAATTGTGAGTTCACAGGTTTATCCCGGATAGTGCAGGTGCATCATCTCGTATTATAAAAAAAAAAATATTGAAAAAAAAAAAAAACACGCGAAAATCTGTGGGGTCGCAGCAAGTTTTTTTTTTTCTTCCACATTTTGGTTACCTTTTTTTTTTCCTGAGGGAGGTTAGTATACCGGCACCTTGATTAGTCTTTCCTTTTTCTTTTAGATTTATTGTATTTTTTCTGTATTACTTTTTATGGGAGGTTTAAGATCAGAGTACACTGTGGACCTGCTAAAGTAACGATAAAATGTATAATGTATACGGAAACGGAAACGGCTATCAAAACGGCAAAAATCTATCAAGTCGCAAAACGAAAGAGTATTTCCATGTGTACGGAGGCGGATTTCCCTACA